>CAUYUJ010005692.1:187500-255000 GCA_963575745.1 Prorocentrum cordatum | reverse complement strand
AGTAGTAGTAGTAGTAGTGGTCGTAGTAGGCGTAGTCTTCGTCGTCGTCGTAGCAGTAGTAGTAGTAGCAGTAGTAGTAGTGGTAGTAGTACGACCAACTTCAGGGATCCTTCAGCAATGCTTCAGGAACCTTAGTTATTTGTCGTTCTGGAGTCCTCAGGAATCTTTCCGGCATCTTCAAGCATCCTGAAGAATCCGGAAGAATCTTGCAGAAGTCCACAAGATTCTGGCAGAATCTTTCAGGAGTCTTTCAGGAAGCCGCGAAGATCTTCAATCATTTTCCGCGAATCTATAATATTTGTTCCCGGAATTCTTTCGGGATCTTCAGAAATTCCGTACGGATGTTTCAATAATACCTCAGGAAGCGTCAAGCATCCGACAGAACTCCGCAAGGATCCGTCAACACACGGGAAGCTGAAGCAAGCTTTCTTGGTTGCAAGCCTGCGTTCGCCTTGCAGGATTACAGTAGGAATCCCACACGTTGCGATCAGTCTGTTTCCAGTGGTCGTAATCGGGCCGAAGTGGTTCTTGGACGGTCCGAAGTGGTTGCGATCGGTCTTCTTCCCCCGCCCCCGCCCCCTCTCCCCCTCGCACCTCCCCGCCCCCTCGCCTCTTCTCAAGGGAGGGAAAAACCTTCAGACCCAAATAGTTGGCGTTTCCTAGATGACCCTGGGCGCCTACTGAACAGCCCTGCCATGTTCGATTTCGTCCCTGGGTGTGGTTACTAACCGGCTTCGCTTGTCGGGGTGCTTATTCGGGGTGGATTTTCTGCCCATTGCCCTTTCCCCCCCTCCCCCGCCCTCCTGCCTTGCCCGGCGAGCCCGCGGACACGCGGCGGCGTCCAGGTCGCAGCGCGCCCCCTCTTCCCGAGCGCAGCCGGCCTCCGTTATTGCCACCGCCCTCGCCGCGCGCGGCGGCTTTCATCCTCGCCACCATGTCTTGTCCTCCTCCTTCACGCCCCGCCCCCTTCCTCCTGGTCGTGGTCGTTGTCGCCGTCGCCGTCGTCGTCGTCGTCCTCCCTTCCTCCCTTCCTTCCTTCGTTCCCTCCTTCCCTTTCCCCTTTCTCGTTGTACCATTCGTTGCGTCATCTGCGCGTATTGTGATGCTGATGCTACGGCTGATGATGATGGTGGTGGTGATGATGCTGAAAAAGATGATGAGGCTGTTGCTGATGAGGGTTATTGTGATGAGGATGACGATGTTGCGGCTGCTACTCCTGCTGCTGATGAGGATTATCATGAGGAAGATGTTGATGTTGATGATGCTGGTTCTGGTGATGAGGATGACGATGATGATGGATGATGATGCTGCTGATGATGATGATGATGAATGATGATTTAGATGATGTAAATGGTCTGATAACTATACTGCTGATGATGATGGTGGTGTTGGTGGTGGTGGTGCTTTTGTTGATGATGGTGATGATGGTGGTGATTATCATGATGATGGTACGGACGATGAGGCTGCTGCTGTTGCTCCTGCTGCTGTCGCTGCTGATGATGAGGATACTGATGATGATGCTGATGATGATGGTGATGTTGATGCTGCTGATGAGGATTGCGATGATGATGACGATGACGACGATGCTGATGATGATGATGATGATGATTCTGGTGATGATGATGCTGATGCTGCTGATGATGATGGCGGTGATACTTCTGCTCATAATGCTGCTTCTGATGCGTACGCTGATGACGACGACGCTGATGATGATGATGGTGATGATGAGGATTATGCGTATGAGGATGATGTTGATGATGTTGGTGATGATGATGGTGATGATGACGACGACGACGATGGCGATGACATTGAGACACTGATGACGATCATGATGATGCTGACGAAGATGATGATACTGATACTGATGATGATGATGAGGATGATGCTGCTGCTGCTGATGATAATGACGCTGATGATGCTGATGATGATTGTGGTGGCGGTGGTGATGATGGTGATGATGAGGATGATGGTGGTTGCGATGGTGGTGACAGTGATGATGATGCTGATGATGGTGATGCTGTTGATGCTGCTGCTGCTGCTGATGATGAGGCTGCTGATGCTGCTGATCATTCTGATACTGTTGACGCTTTTGATGATGCTGATGCTGCTGATGCTGATGATGCTGCTGCTGATGCTGATGGTGATGGTGGCGATGATGATGATGCTGATGCTGCTAATGATGCTGATGATGATGAGGCTGATGATGAGGATGATGCTGCTGATGATGATGACGACCATGGTGATGATGATGCTGATGATAATGATGGTGGTGGTGGTGATGCTGATGATGCTGCCGCTGATGATGATATTGATGATGAGGATGATGATGCTGATGCTGATGCTGATGATGATGACGATGATGATGCTGATGTTGATGATGACGATGGTGATGATGATGATAATGATGATGCTGCTGATGCTGATGATGATGATGATTATGATGCTGATGCTGCTGCTGATGATGATGCTGATGATGATGATGACGATGCTGATGCTGATGATGATGATGCTGATGATGATGACGATGATGATGATGATGCTGATGATGATGATGATGATGATGATGATGATGATGAGGATGAGGATGAGGATGAGGATTATGATGACGAGGTGTATGAGGATTATCATGATGCTACTTATCTGGAAAACAGGAGTGGAGGAGGATAAAGGAGGAGGCGGTTGGACTAGGAGGATTTGGGAGGAGGGGAGGAGGAGGAGGCGGAGGAGGAGGAGGAGGAGGAGGAGGAGAGAGGAGTAGGAGGAGAGGAGGAGGAGGAGAGGAGGAGCCAAAAGATAGCTAGAGGAGGAGCTAGGAGGGTAGGAGGAGGATGAGGGAGATGAGGAGGAGGAGGAGGAGAGGAGGAGGAGGAGGCGAAGGAGGAGGAGGAGGAGGCGGAGGAGGAGGAGGAGGCGGAGGAGGAGGAGGAGGAGGAGAAGGAGGAGGAAGAGGAAGAGGAGGATAATGAACAGGAAAGGGAGGAGGAGCAGAAGGAGCAGTGGCTCCCCCCTGCCCGCTTCTCCCGCGCTCCACCCCCGCGGCAACCAGGAGGCCGCGGAGCGGCACCTTCTGGACAGGGACGACGAGGAGAGCCCCCCTGGCGCCGAGAAAGCGTATCTCCTCAGCAGAAGCGCTGGCTCCCAGGCAGAAGGGTTGGTCCCCCGGCAAAACTTCCTCGGCAACATTCCTGAACGACTCCCCTGAGATCTGGGCGTCGCAATTTGTTCACACCAGGCGTTGTCGCCCAGTTTCGGCCCAGGACCGTCGCAGAGCGATCTGGCTCGAACAGCCGTGGTTTTTTCGCGATGTTGAAGTGTCTTCGCAACGTCGGATCCTGGGGTTCCGCGGGCCTCCTCAGAGCCTCGAGCGCAACGCGTGAACAAGAGGTTCAGCATGGGCGCTGGTATATCAGCGGTCGAAATCGGGCCTAATCCAGCCTAGTCGCCTAGTCGCTTAGTCCAACTAGCTCCCGCTTAGTTCTGCTTAGCCAGGGTATTCATGTGGGCTGATGGCCTGTGAGTCAGGGGCTAGTGAACTCCTTGCAGGTGCGACTGAGCCCACGAAGACCTCCCAGAGTTGCCTCCTGATGTGGCGACCACGCCCAGAGCACACCTGGGGGGCTCCCCGGGCCTTCGGGCTCGGCCCTCGGGCTTCCCGGGCCTGCTCCGCCCCCCGTCCTCCGCTGCAGGCCAGGGGCCTCAGGGGTGCGCCGAGAGGGGCGCGCCCACGCACGTGGGCGCAGCCACTCGTGCATTCGGCGGAGCTCTCCGTGGGGGCACGCAACGTGTGAGGGGTGCGACGAAAATGGGCGCGGGCACGCTTGCGAGTGCTGCCAGTGGGGCCTTCGGCGGAGCTCCCAATGAGGCCGCGAAACACGTGAGGGTTGCGCCGGAATGGGCGCGGGCACGCATGTGGGCGCTGCCTTGTGTGCCTTCGGTGCAGCACTCTATGGGGCCACGAAGCGTTTGAGGGGTATCGTGAGATCGGCGCGGGCACCCATGGGGGCGCTGCCGCTGGAGCCTTCGGAGGAGGAGAAGGAGGAGGAGGAGGAGGAGTAGACAGGGGGAGGAGGAGGACGAGCAGGAGGAGGAGGAGGAAGAGGAGGAGGAGGAGGAGGAGGAGGAGGAGGAGGAGGAGGTGGAGGAGGAGGAGAGGGAGAAGGAGGAGGATGACGAGCGTCCGCGGCGCGGGAAGCGTGTGAGGGGTGTGGCGAAAACGGCGCAGACACGCACACGGGCGCCGCCTCGGTGGTTTTAATGGGAACACCCCATCAGGGCACAGAACGTTTGAGGGGTGCCCAAAGTGCGGGGGGTGGACCGTGGGATCACGAAACGTGTGAGGGGTGTGAAAGTGTGGTGGTGGTGGTGGTGGTACTGCAAACGGGCGCTACCACTGGAGTGTTCGGTGGAGCTCTCTCTGTGTTTAGGAAGCGTGTTAGAGGTGTGGCGAAGTAGGATCGTTTATCGCATGCGGGGGCTGCCACTAGGGCCTTCGGTGGAGCTCCCTATGAGGCCATGGAAAAGTTCAGGGGTGCGCCGAAAATGGGCACGGGCACGCATGCGGGTGCTGCCACTTGGGCCTTCGCTGGAGCTCCCTATGGGACCACGAAGCGTGTGAGGGGGGGTGCGGCGACATCGGCACGGGCGCACACATGGAAGCGCCTGCCCTTCGGGGCAGGTGGGGTCACGCGACGTGTGAGGGGTTTGCCGATTTCGGCGCGGACATGCATGCGGGCGCTGCCACTTGGACCTTCGGTGGGGCTCCCTGTGGGGCCGCGAAACATCTGAGGGGTGCGCCGAAATTGACGCGAGCACGCATGCGGGCTTTACTACTGGGGCCACCAGTGGAGGGGATACGAAATTTGCGAGCGGTGTGGTTAAACTGTTACTAGGACGATGATGGTTATCACGACGATTGAGATGGAGAGATGGATACTGAGGCGGGGACGGGGATGGTGCTGATGATGCTGATGATGCTGATGATGATGGTGATGATGATGTTGATCATGAGGACGATGGTGGTGATGTTGAGGACAACACCGATAATGACGACGACAACGACGACGATGTCGATGATGATGCTGATGATGATGAGGATGATGATGCTGATGATGAGGATGTGGAAGCTTGCGATGATGATGGTGGTGATGATGGTGATGGTGATGGCGATGGTGCTTATGATGATGCTGCTGCTGCTGATGATGCTGATTATGGTGATGATGATGCTGATGGTGGTGATGATGCCGATGCCGATGCTGATGCTGATGCTGGTGCTGATGCTGATGCTGATGATGCTGATGATGAACATGCTGCTGACGATGATGCTGATGCTGATAATGATGCTGACGATGGTGATGATGCTGCCGCTGCTGATGGTGATGATAACGATGCTGATGATGCTGATGATGATGATGCTGGTGATGATGATGATGACGATGACGATGACGATGATGTTGATGATGCTGATGATGAAGGCGATGATGCTGATGCTGCTGCTGATTCTGCTGATGATGCCGCTGCTGATGATGCTGACGATGATGGTGCTGCTGATGCTGATGATGCGGATGATGACCATGCTGCTGATGATGATGCTGATGCCAATAATGATGCTGATGATGGTGATGATAACGATGCTGATGATGACGATGATGCTGCTGCTGATGATGTTGATGATGATGACGATGATGCTGATGCTGATGCTGTTGCGGCTGATGACGATGCTGCTGATGATGCTGATGATGAGTTTGATGATGATGAGGACGATGCTGATAATAATAATGAGGATGCTGATGATGATGCTGATGATGATGATGATGATGATGTTGATGATGATGATGATGACGATGATGATGATGACGATGACGATGACGATGACCGAATGTGCTTGGGGGGTTGATGATGAGGATGATGATGATGTTGATGATGAGGATGGGATGATGATTATGATGATGGCTGATGCTGATGCTGATGCTGATGCTGATGCTGATGATGCTGCTGATGATGACGATGATGATGATGTATGTGATGCCGATGTGATGCTGATTGATGTGATGCTGATGATGCTGCTGCTGATGCTGCTAGCTGCTGATGATGATGATGATGACGAATGGATGATGAGGTTGATGCTGCCGCTGCTGCTTGCTGTGCTGATGTTGATGATGATGATGATGATGTTGTTGATGATGAGATGATGATGATGGTGAGAGGCGGGGAAGAGGAGAGGAGGGAGGAGAGGGAGGAGGAGGAGGAGGAGGAGGATGAGGAGGAGGAGGAGGAGGAGGAGGAAGAGGATGAGGAGCAGGAGGAGGAGGAGGAGGAGGAGGAGGAGGAGGAGGAGGATTAGAGTTACGATGTGGCTGATGCGCATGACGATGAGGATGGGGATCGTGGAAAGTTTGATGGTAGGGTGGTGGGGGCGAGGAGGAGGAGGAGGAGGAGGAGAAGGTGTAGAAGGAGGGGCATTGCTGTTTCAAAACGAGGACCCAACACCACAGGGTGAGGTGGGGCATTTCGACACACCGGATCTCTGGGAAGGCTGCTGTTCGATGGCTGGTCCTTCCCCCCCCCCCTTGGGGTGCAGCAGGGCAGATGAGGCCCGGTCGTCGCGGGGCCCAGCGCTCGTTCCCCTTCGGGCTCGGCCTCCCCCCCCATCCCCTCGAGGCGGCAACGCACGAGGCCTCCGAGCGCCTGCTCTGGACCGATCTGGGCCCTCCTCTGTCCCTCTGCCAGTCTTAACCCAGGGCCCTCCCTCCCTCCCTATTGCCTATCCGCGCTCTGCCCTCCCTGGGGCCCTCCTCCCTCCCGAGCCGTCACCGTGTTGCGGTGCCGATCTGAAGGATTCACGCAGTTTCTGAGGGTGCATCCCTGTGATTGCGTGCGTTGGGCTTGTCAGTCTCAGGGATCGGGATCAGCTCGAGACTGGCTACGGCCATGTGGTATACTCTCTGTCGTGCAAGCCATGTGCTGCAGCCTGTGCGTGCATCCTGAAGCGCGGGCCAGCGCGCGGGGCGCCCACGAGGCGCCCACCAGCCGAAAGCCTGGCAGACCAAGCCAGCGCACGAGGCGCATACGAGGCGCCCAGGGGCGCCCGCCAGCCGAAGACCGGGCAGAGTCACCCAGTGCTCGGGGCGCCCATGAGGCGTCCACGAGCGCATGCCGGGCGAAACCTGGGCAGACACCCCAGCTGTTAGAAAACGAAGAAGGGGCCCCTGAGTGCAAGCACGCTTAGGGGAGGGGCAGATTTCCGAAGGGGGCGCCAAGACGGTGCAAGAGAGCTGCCAGATGACCCCACGACCCGCCAAGACGGTCCCGCAGCTTCTTACGCTCAAGGATTTCAAGGTCTCTCGTTTTGCCGGTAATTGGTGGCAGTTGGTAATTTTTTAGAGCCGGCAGATACACCTGTGGGTCGCATGGAGCATGTCCTCCATGACAAGCAGGTTTCTGATGGTCGCGCTGGCCAGACAGCTGCTCTTGGCCTTTGCCGCCCTTACGGCAGCAGTCTCCGCGGCGCCCAGTCAGTGCTCTGGAGCGTCCGGCGACGGCCGATGCGCCGCGGCGCTTGACGACGTCGAGCCGCTGATGCAGGTGACCGCGGAGATGGCACGCCTCGTCCGAGAAGCCGCCGAGGTCGCGGACGGCGTCCGCCGTCCTCCGCTCCACTCGCGCGGGCAAGCCGCTCCACTCGCGACCCCCCCCCAGACCATTCTAAGCGCGGAGACGTCCAACGGAGATAACACGATCAGCACTGCGTCGACGGCGTGCTCTGCGCCTTGCGACCTCGTCCTGGCCACAGGCACGAAGCCTGCGGAGCATCAGGGCCATGCCACGGGCGTGCCGAGCAGCAAGGGCCCCACCGCGGGCGGAGACCGACCAGGCCCAGCCAGTGACCCGTCGAGACGCAGCCGGTGCTGGCCAGCTCCTTGCTGGCTCCACGGTTCGGGAGGAAAAGAAACACACAGACACAATTAATCGTCGATTCCCCAGAAAATATAGGAAAATATGGGAAGTGGTGGGGAAGACAAAAACCCAGAAAATATGGGAAATATATCTGGAATATCTTTATTTGTGTGTATTTATTTGTGTGTCCTGGTGCCCCTTCAACGGTGCCCGCCACGACGCAGACCGAGGGCTTCGACACGGCCGGAGCGGGCAGGCGCGGGCCCGTGGAGGGCTCGCGGCTCCGGAAAAGGCGAGGGCCTGCGGCGGCTCCCGGGCGGAGTGCTGGCTGCTCTGCGCGGCTTGTCACCACCCACCAAACCACCCCAACCCAACCCGAAGGTTCAGATTTACCCTCGATTTCTAGTGGGAGGGGGTCGGGAAACATCGAAACAACACATGTGGAGCCCTTAACCCCCCCCACCCGAAATTCGGGTCTTCGGGTTGGGGTGGGGTGGTCTGGTAGGTAGTCAACTTGGTGCAGGTGGGGCCCGAGCCTCGCCACGCCGGGCGCGAGGGCAGGAGCACCGGGAGGTGCGGTGGGGGGCCGAGAGAGAAGCTGTGTGCCCTGGCAGCGACGCGACCCCCCCGCCGTTTTCGTCCGATCGACCCGGCGAGGAGGGCTTCTCCCGCGCGGTGGAGGGGCAGACTCCGACGCCCGCTCCAGCCGGCTCGTGGTGTACGGAGGGCTGGGAGTCCAGCAAGCTCAGCAAGTGCGAGCGGTGGAGTCATAGCAGGGCGCGCCCAAGGCCCCGTACGGGCGTGCCCCAACATCGTTTGTGCCCCATGATCCTTCTTGTCATGATCTCGAACGTGGCCCCATCGCCAATCCCAGTCGAAGACTCGTGCAACCTGGGGCCGCCCATCTGCGAGGACCCCGATCTGCCTCTCGGCTGTGGTCGGGAGGCTGCCGAGAAAATGTGTAGCCCACCCAACGACAGCGACATTTGCTAAGGCGGGTCCGACTACTCACCAACCGCCCGCTACCACTCTTGCCGAACCGAGCGCTGTGCCAATAGCTGCGCCGGCTGCAGCACCGACAATGGAGCTGACGGGTTCCCCGACAGCTGCGCGGACAGCCGTTCCGACGGCGGCGCCAACGATGCTGCCGACCACTTCCCCGACGGCTGCGAGGATTGCGGCACGGTATTGCCTTTCCGATTGTGGCACCAACGGGAGCCCCACCTTGCGTACCCACGGCGGCCCCGTCGACGATGCCGACTGGACCCCCAGGCAACGGTCCGACGTCGAGCCCAACGCCGAGACCGACCAGCGACCCGACCGGCGGTCCGACGGCGGCTCCGTCGATGACGCCGACCCTCGCCCCGACTGGCGAGCCGACGACGGGCGAGATACCTGGCGGCCCTTGCGTGACGAACGTGGAGGGACACCGGTTCAACCCCGCCCGTGTTGCAACCCACGAGCTCCCGCAGCTGCCCCAGTCTTCGGACGCCCGCCCCGGCCCCAGCGCTGGAAGCCAAGCGCTCCTCGAGGTCTTCGGGGCGTTCGAGAGCGAGCGACGCTGCGAAGGGCCCTTCGTCAGGCAGCCGGACCTGAGCGGGCTCTGGCTGCAGCAGTCGGGGCCCCTGGTCCTCCGCGCGACGGGCCTGGACGAAGGCAGCAGGGGCGCGACCGCGCTGCAGGTCGACGGGTCGCACGTCGGCGTGAGCGAGCTCGCCCGCGACGTGAGGCTCCGAGGCCTGCTGCAGGCGACGAAGTGCAGGGCCGTGCACGTCGAGCGGCGCGCCGGGAGGGCCCGCAGGGGCAGGTTCTTCGTCCCACTGTTGCGCGGCCCTCGCGGTGGACTGGGTCCACGGGGAGGCGCCCGGCTCAAGCCTGAACCATCCGAACCTCCGCGTGGCTGGCTTTGTCCAGTCCCGAGGAGGGCGTGGACGTGGGAGGCATCTCGGGCCCCGTGGCGTCCGCGCCTCGGCCGCGGGCTCCTCTCCAGGCTGCGCGCCAGCCCAGAGCTTGGTGCAACTCGGCGCTGGTCCGCGTCCAGGTCTCTGCTCGAGGCTTCCTACGAGAAGTGACCTCGACGCCGGGAGCCCTTTTCGGGCGAACAGAGGGCTGGAATCAACGCTTTCGTCAGCACGAGGGGCAGGAGGCGTGGAGGCACGCCTGGGCGGCCGCATTGTAGAGCGGCGCGAGTGCAGGCTCGGAGCATATCCATCTGAATTCGACCGTCGAGCCTTTGGGACTGCCCTGCGCCCCCAGATGCTCCCCGACATGCGCCCGCGCGGGGCACTGCAGTGATATTTCCATGTCCAGCCGGGCTGCCTTTCTCTTGAAACCCGATGGGTGCGGCCCCGCCTGCGGCACTGTTCACCACTGCTCGTTTCCAAGGATGCGAGCCATGTCCAGGGCAGGGATCTATCCATCACTACCGCCCGGGGGATCGATCCTCGGGGACCTCGGCAGGCGGTGGATGAGAATTCGGGCCGTGCGGGGGTCAAAAATGTATCCGTATCCACCGATTGCCGAGGTCCTGGACGATCGATCCTTCAGGCGGTGGTTCTGGATGAAGCCCCGCCTCGCGTAGTTGGTGGATCATTTACACACTCAGTCGGTGTCCATTGGATGACGCGCCCCGTTCCAGCTTTGCTTAACATGATTTCGCGCTTTGCGTTGGACCGTCATTGTTGTCGCCGTGAAAAGTGGTGCCTAAACGGGCGATAGGCCAATGACAGATTACATCCCAAGAGCCCCCTCAATGTGCCAGCGAGAAGCTTGCTCTTGCCTCTCGTTCCTCCCTGTCTCTCCCTCCATCCTCATCTCGCTTTCCTCTCGCTCTTCTCTCCCTTTTGGCCGTCGCACAGCGTGGGAGTTAGGAGAGAATGGCAGGCAGGGATGGAGAATTGGTCGGAGGGAGGGAGAAGAGAGGCATGGAGGGAAGAGGGAAAGAGGGGGGAGGACAACACACATGGAGGAGAAGGCGAAGGAGGATATTTAGCGTACAAGCGAATCAGACGGATCACACGAGAGGCAATGGACAAAAGGGAGATCAAGACGGCAATTGTGATAGGCGTACGTGGTGTGCGCGGACGACTAATGATGCCTGTGGCTGTCGTGGCTATCGTGCTGATCGTGAGCCACCTGGCGTGTTTGTCCTGATTTGTCTGGGGTGTCTTAGGTGCACGGTGTGCGCAGTGTGCGCGTGGCAGAACCCGCCGCATGAGGGCCGTGTGTGTACTCCCACACGCTTGGCGCCCAGAGCCACTGGCTGGCGGCCCCTCCGCAGGCGGCGTCCTCGAGATCGGGCGGGGACGGCGGCGCGGCAGGCGGCGTGGGGCTGGGCCCGCCCTTGCCGTCGTCGTTGTCGTCGTTGTCGTCGTCGTCGTCGTCGTCGTCGTCGTTGCCGCCGCCGCCGTCGTCGTCGCCGCCGCCGCCGTCGCCGCCGCCGCCGTCGTCGTCGCCGCCGTCGCCGTCCCTTCGTCGTCGTCGTCGTCGTCGTCGTCGTCGTCGCCGCCGCCGCCGCCGCCGCCGCCGCCGCCGCCGTCGCCGTCGCCGCAGCCGCCGCCGCCGCCGCCACAACCGCCGCCGCGGTCGTCTTCGTCGTCACCGCCGCCGTCGCCGCCGTCGCTTCCGTCGCCGCCGCCGTTGCCACAACCGCCGTTGCCGCCGTCGTGGTCGTCGTCGCCGCCGCCGTCACCGTCGTCGCCGTCGCCGCCGCCGCCGCCGTCGTCGCCGTCGCCGTCGTGGTCGCCGTCGTCGCCGTCGCCGCCGCCGCTGCCGTCGTCGCCGTCGTCATCGGTGCCGCCGTCCCCGCGACTGTCATCACCGGCGTCGTCGTTGTCGTCGTGGTCGTCCTCGTCGCCGTCGTGGTCGTCGTCGTCGTCGTCGCCGTCGCTGCAGCCGTCGCCGTTTCTGTCGCCGTCGCCGTCGGCTTCGCCCTCGCCCTCGCCCTCGCCGCCCGCCGCTCGCCGCTGGCCGCTGGCCGCTCGCCGCTCGCCGCTCGCCGCTCGCCGTCGCCGTGGGTGTCGGTGGCGGTCTTGACGACGCCGTCGCCCCGCCCTCGCCCTTGCCTTCGTCGTGGCCGTGGCCGTGGTTGTCGTGGTTGTCGTGGTTGTTGTCGTCGCCGTCGTCGTGTGGTGGAAAATGGTGGGGTTCCGTGGGCCTCTCTGGGCCTGTTGAGGCCCGCCAGGGGCCCACAGGAGAGCCGCGGAGACCACCTCGAGAAGAGGCTCCCGAAGAGGCCTTCACGGGCCGCGCGCGCGCCCTGCACGGGGCCGGAGCCGATGGATCCAGGGGCTCGGAACGCTCATACAGCCGGGGTGTGCACTGAGGAGCCGTATGCTCTTCGCCAGGTACCCTGGGTTTGGTGTGTCCTCGCGCTGCGCCGTGGCTTCCTGCGGTAGTTGAAGCAGCTGCCGCGTTCAGGGTGGCCTTGGGCTTCCCCCCGTCGCGCCTTTCGCGAGGGTCTTGAGGGCTGGGCTTCTTGCGGCCGCGTCAGCACTGGAAGTTCCACCCCTCCCACATGGGGGCCTGGATGGGCTTTTCGATCATCGGAGAGGTCCCGCCAGAATCCTTTCAAATCTGGCCTGCGGATCCTAGCCGACGTCCATCCCAGAGTTTTGCGCTCCACTTTCAGCACTAGTGGCGACAACCTCCAGGACCCCCAGAGGGCCTCCAGAGCTCAAAAGCGGCATCGACGAAGCAACGTCTTCGTTGTGGAATGCGAGGAGGAAGGAGAGAGGTACAGGAAGAGTGGTGGGGGGGGGAGGTGGTTGTGGCGGAATGAGGGAGGAGGAATAACGGCAATCATGGAAACTATGAATAATGTTAAGGTTGTAATGATTAATAATAGGAATATTAGTAATACTAATAATAAACATAATCATTCTAATACTGCTGATAATAATAATGATACAAGTGACACTAATTGTAAACACAATGATAAGACGACAGGAGAAGAAGGAGGAGGAGGAGCAGGAGGAGGAGGAGGAAAACAAGGACGAGGTTGAGGAGGGGGAGAGTATGATGGAGGAGCGGGAGGGGGGAGGAGGAAGGGGGGGTGTCAGGAGGAAGGGGGGCGCGGTAACCGTGCTCGTCCCTCCTCTTGGCAATGGTGCTGACGCTGGCGAGCTTGTAGCTGTGGCAGTTGCCTCCCATGCCCCCCCTTCTTTTCATCCTCCTCCCCATCCCCCTCCTCCCCCTCCTCCCCCTCCTCCCCATCCCCCTCCTCGTCATCCTTCCCTCGACTTGCTCGAGCCATACCTCGAGGCGCGCGGCGAGGTCCAGCCGTCGGCCCCGCCCGAGGAGCCTCTGTTCTCGGCAGCGAGCCAGGAGCCAGCCGAGGTGCGGGGGGAGTTTCGGGACACCGGCTGACATTTCAACGGTCACCCTCTTCTGTTCGCAAGGGTGGTGGCGCGGAGCGCACGAGATGACAGTCGTGCGGTGTGCTTCCGCTGCGCTGGCGTGCCTCTTTTCATCAGGCACGAGCCGGGGGCTTGGTTGCTGGCGTGGGGGTCCCCTGTCCCCGCCAAGATTCCCGAGTCACCACGCTGGGAGCTCTTGGCCTGGTCGAGGCCGATCCAGGCTCTGAGATGCTTGCCTCAAACGGGATGCTGATTCTTTCATTTGGGTCCTCTCTTCGGGCCTCCATTCTCCTCTTCCTGGTCCTTTGCAAATTGTCCCCAGAGGCGAAGTGCACGTTTTTTGTTGTCGCTTTCTTTTCTCTTTCCTCCATTAGTCATCTCGAAACCACGGTCGGCCAGCTCACCAAATCATTGATCGTTGGGCGCTCCTGAGGGCTGAGGGGCTGGCAAGCCAGCTGTGCCTTGAGGTCAGCCAGAGGTACGCATAAACACGGTGAGTTCGCATCAGAGAGTTGCTCCGTTCGCGTAAGGGCAGAGAAGGAGTCAGTGACTATGAATGTGGTCAGGGTTCCCTCAGGCCACCAGTTGATGTTGGCTGCTGACAGCCAGCAGGCATTGCTTGTTGGCAGCAACTGCTGCCCATCGCGGCCTTGGCACCGCGTGTGCCCTGTCGAGCAAAGAACGACCTGCGGCCGTCCCCCGTCTCCAGGCTGCTCTTGCCTGCTCCGCTCACGCCTCTGTCGGGCTCGCTGACAAATGACGTTGCAATGCCTGTCAATGGGGGTGGGTGTCGGTCAGATTTCCGAGGTTGCGTAGACAGCGTGTTCCAGTCGAAGCCCTTCGTGGGTTTTCTGTCGTCGGTGACGCGGTCCAGGATCGAGAGCCTCTGTCGATCAAGTGGCGACTGGTTCACGCTTCGCATCCTTTGGCCGAAGTTCCTAAGTGGCAGCACGTTTTTTGCGTCCTGCAAGCAGCCCTCCGAGCGCTGCTGAGGCGGCCGTGTGAGACGCCATCCAGCAGGTGCCCCCCGGAGCCCCCTGGCGACAGCTCAGGAGCGAACCCCCAGCCGAGCTTGCGACAGCTCGCGCATGCGCAGTAGCCCCGCACACGTCTCATTTACATTCGGGGACGGTCATTTCTCACGAGCGGCGAACGTATCCATGTACACGCCGTCGCTGTCTGGATTCCGGGGCGCGATCCCGCGGATACGCGGTCGCGCGGATGCGTTCCGCGCGGGGCATCCGCGACAAGAACGACTCGTATCCGCGAGGTCGCGTCCCAGGGGCCCGGCCAGCAAGGCCGTGAATACGAATCTGTTTTTAGCCTGCGAATTCTTTTTTCTGATCCCGAGAGCCGAGACAGCCGCCGAGGTGCTCCGCTCGAGTGCCACCGCCTTCAGGAGAGAATGGCCCAGCGGGCCCTATCTCGAGGCCTCTGGTGACGTCGAGCTGGGTTCCGATTGAGTTTTCGGGATTGATTTTCCTGGTGTGTGTGTGTGTGTGTATGTGTGTGTGTGTGTGTGCGTGCGTGCGTGTGCGTGTGTGTGTGTGTGTGTGTGTGTGTGTGTGTGTGTGTGTTTGCGTGTGTGTGTGTGGCCCTGTCGTTGCAGGGCGGTGACGGGCCCTCCCCGAGCAGCCCAGCCCAGTGGTGAGGAGGATGAGGCATCCCCTCGGTGCAGCAGCACAGTCGCTCCCTCCTCCCTCGAGCCTCCCTTCTTCTCCCTCCCTGCCCGGCCGAAGAGCGAAGAGCAGGAAAGTTCCGGTTCGGTTCGGTTCGGTTAGGTTCCGAAGCGCCTCCGGTTCGGTTCGGTTCAGTTCGGTGTCGTAATCTTCCGGTTCGGTTCGGTTCGGTTCGGTACGTTTATTTTTTGTTTCCGGTTCGGACCGGTTCCTGTTCTGGTTCGGTCCGGTTCCGGAGATCGCCGTCGAGGAGCGGTTCCGACCCCAGGCGATCCGATTTCGTTGCGATCCTTTCGATGCCGATGGTTCGGAGGAGGAAGAAGGGGCCCCAAAGGGGCCCCAAACCCACAAAAGGAGCCCCAAAGAGGCCCCAAACCCGCATAGGGGCCCCAAAGGGGCCCCAAAGGGGCCCCAAACCTACAAAGGGGCACCAAAGGGGCCCCAAAGGGGCCCCAAACCCGCATAGGGGCCTCAAAGAGGCCCCAAACCCGCAAAAGTGGTCCCAAAGGGGCCCCAAACCCCCAAAGGGGTCCCAAAGTGGCCCCAAAGGGGCCCCAAACCCGCATAGGGGCCCCAAAGGAGCTCCAAACCCCAAAGGAAAGGGCGGTTTGTCGGGGTGGCTGCAGCAGACCGGAGGTCTGGAGACCTTCCCCGGAACCGGTTTTTCATCCTGGGTCGCGGTTTTTGACGTTCCCGGAGGCCGAAACAGCTCCGGTTGTGATTTTTTCACAGCGCCTGGATCTGGGGGTTGTCGTCATCGTCGTCGTCGCCGCCGGTCTTCTTCCCTCCTCCTCCCTCCGTGGCCAGTTTTCCGGTTCGCTCCGGTTCGGTCTGGTTCGGGCCGGTTCGGCGGGGGGAGGTTCGGTCCGGTTCGGAGTCCCGGTTCGGTTCGGTTCGGTTCGGTGTCGTAATTTTCTGGTTCGGTTCGGTTCGGTTCCCATTGACAAAAACACCGGTTCGCGCCGGTTCGGTTCGGCCCGGTTCGGTTCGGCCGGTTCGGTTCGGTTCCGGAACCATCCTGGAAGAGTGGCCGAGCCCGGCGTCTCCTGCTCGTGGCCTCGTCGCGTCATCCCTCCTCTTCCCCGCCGCCGTCTCCTTCCGCCGCCGTCGCCTCATCGGTGCTAATCGCCGCCCTCGCCGCCGGCCACGGCGCCAGCGACGACGTCGGTAACGCCGCCGACGTCGGTGACGACGTCGACGACGAAGCCACCGACGTCGTCGATCTTTGTTTGCCGCCGCCAGCGACGTTGGCGTTCGTCGACGGATGTCGACGGACCTCGAAGAATGCCGACTCAGGAGCGAAGAGTCGACGCAAGCATGAATTTTCACATTGGTTCTCATGAACTTTTGAGACCATGTTGGACATGGAGGGGAAGACGAGAATGCGCAAAATATGGAAAGAACTGGGGAATCCTGGACTTTGTTTAGATTTTTTTTTTTGTTTTTTTGATTTCTGGGCCCCGTTACCGACGGCGTCGCCGACGAGCGCCGGCGGCATCGCCGCCAGTAAGCGCCAACGGCTCTCGCCAGGCGGCGGCGGCGAGCCGTCCGAGGGCGGCGCGCCGGGGCGGGCGGGCGGGCGCTTCGGCACGCCGCCGCGGGTGGAGCCGAGGCGCGTCGGCGGCAGGGCTCGGGGGCAGGAAGGCGACCACGAGCGGCTGCACGTAGGAGGGGAAAAAACACACAGACACAATTAATCGTCGATTCCCCAGAAAATATTGGAAAATATGGGAAGTGAGGGGGAAGACAAAAACCCAGAAAATATGGGAAAATATGGGGAATCTTTTTATTTGTGTGTATTTATGTGTGTGTCCCAGGGCCCCTTTATGCACGTAGGAGTGACCCTTCGCCAGAGTGAGCTTTGGTGCGGGCCCGCGGGGGTTGGGGCCGGCTGGGGGCCCGAGGTGGTCCAGCATGGGTTCTGGCGAGCAAGAAGGGGAGGCAGGGTCGAGGTGCTGGGTTCGAGGAGGTTGTTTGCCCTTTTGGGTCTCAGGTGGCTGGTTTCGGGCCCTTAGACCGTCAAAAATTGCTCCGGTGCGAAAAGTTGCGCCAGATGGACCCCAGGAGGCGTTCGGGGACCGATTGTGAGCGGATTTGCCCTAATCCCCCCAGCCCATCCAGCTCTGACCCTATGGCCGCCTCCAATCGCTGAGAGCCCCCAATGGCTGCATCCGTTGCGATAGCAGCGGCTTGCGCGC
This sequence comes from Prorocentrum cordatum, assembly GCA_963575745.1. Classification (NCBI taxonomy): domain Eukaryota; class Dinophyceae; order Prorocentrales; family Prorocentraceae; genus Prorocentrum; species Prorocentrum cordatum. The sequence continues at coordinate 237,873 of CAUYUJ010005692.1, read as the reverse complement.
TTGGGTGTGGTTCCCGGTGCCCCCCGAAGCCGCGCACCAGCATGTCGCTCTTGCGCAGGCTCATTCCTGCGTGTAGCCGACGCGAAACTATGCTTGCCACCGTCACCGCGCACAGTTTGGTGGACATTTTTCGGCGCGCGCGTGATGCGTTCAACAACAACAAAAAACTTGCGCGATGTCTAGGGCGTCGCCCTAGTAGGGCGACGGCCCGCGTGTACGCATATGTGCGGGTCCCAGGAGCCGTTGCTGCTGGCCGCCAGGGCAGGTCAGTTTTCCCAGAGTGCCCCCTCTGTAATGAGGCGGGGATTGGGTGGCGCGAGGGTGTCGCGGTTATACATACTGCTGTATATATAGTGTATTCCCCGAGCAGTGCTTGCACTTGTGCCTTCTTGCTTGTTTTCTATGGAACTGGTCTGTGCGTTGGTCTGGCGGCTATGTTGTCGCCGTCGCCGCCCCGTCGCCGCCTCGTCGACGCCCATCGTCTGGGCCTGCGCGTTGGTCTGGAGACTATGTCGTCGTCGTCGCCGCCTCGTCGCGGCCTCGCATAACTCTCCTTTCTAGAACAACAGTAGGATCTCCCCCCCCCTGGTTAACGGTACACCTTTTTCGCATTGTCGTTTACGTATGATTTTGCCCCATCGTCCGTGCTAAGTGTGAAGTTGTACCATCTAGAACAGTGATACTCTCCTTTCTAGAGCAACAGTAGGATCTCTCCCCCTGGTTAACAGTACACCTTTTCGCATTGTCGTTTCCGTATGATTTTTTGCCCCACCGTCCGTGCTAAGTGTGAAGTTGTACCATCCCAGCCAGGCCGGAGTTCGGCCCCCCTTTCTTTTTTTATCCTTTGCAAGCCCACAGTATGCACTCGTGCAGTTTCCAATCATCCCAGGCAAAATTCGGGGGTGGACAGAACCCCCAACAGTGACACGTCGATTAGTGAATTGTCCGTTTTCGGTTCTCGAGAGGGCGCCGTGGCCGTTATTTTCCAGGCTCGCGCCCGCCAGGTTTGGGCCTCAGGTCGTTTTCGCTAAACCACGTTGTGCTAAAGGGGGTTCTGTCCATCCCCGAAAAATATGAGACGAAGTGCACACGCGCGCGTCGTCGCGCGCGCATGCCGAAATCCTTCAAGGACCTTCGGTTCCGTAAGGTGTCAAAATCGAGAGTCACAAACACATCTAAACGCACATTGTTTCGCAACAAGTGTTGAAACAAAACATCCCTCGTCCGCACTCGTGCGAATTGTTGAGAAAACCATAGGTTTTATCCCCCAGCATTTTCGTAACATGCTACCTGTCGAAATTGTTCGAACGTCCTTGCGCGCGTACTGTCGCAATAATCCCTTGCAGCAGATGGGACGACGTGCACACGCGCGCGTCGTCGCGCGCGCATGCCGAAATTCTAAAAAGAACCCAACGTTCCACACGGAGTTCAAGAACGAGGATCCCTGAAAACTTCCAAAAGCGCATGATTCAGCAACATCACTCACTCACTCACTCACTCACTACATCACTACAAAGCGAGTGATTCAGCAACATCAGTTTTCAAAAATACCTGCGCTCACGGTCTTGCGGATTCTTGAGACAACCATGGGTCTTCCAACATTCTCATCAATTTCTGCCAGGCGGGCTTCTCGCGCCGAATGCCGAACTCATTCGAACGCCCTTGCGCGCGTGCTGGGGGGGGTGGGGGGGCACGACGATCCGTGTCCAATAATTCCATACGGGCCACTCGCGTTTCGGCCGCGCGTGCATGTCGAACTCCATCCCAAACCCGTCGTCGCTGAGGCGAGGACATTGTCATCGTTGTCGGCGGGCGCGATCAACATCGGCGCCGTCAGTGGCCTTGCTGTCGTTATCGCCACCATCGTCACCATCATCGCTATTCTCATAGTCGTGTCTACCGTTGTCGGCGTCGCCATGACACCATGCCCGCCCAATTCATTGAATCGCACTGAAATGCCCCGCTGGGAAGTGCCCAGCGGTCAGCGCCACCGCGGCCGCGCCGGGCGCGCCAAACTAGCTGGCCGATGTGTGCGCGCGAGCATGCGCGGGCTAGCGCGGCCGCAGAGATGCACCAGCCAACACCAAAACACTCGTCGCAATCGCCCCCGCATGAGTTTTGCAAACCGAGTTGCGGGTGGGTGGTTGGGATGTTTTCAACAACGTGGGATTTGTCAACCCGTTTGTAAACATCGAGTATCTCACATAGATTTTTTGTTTGAAAAGGGAGTCGATTCTACACCCCATTCCTGGGAATATTAGGATTTCCTTCGTATTGCAATTTACGGTTGATTCTGCCCCTATCGTCCATCGTAAATATGAATTCAAATCATCCCAGGCAGGCCGGTATCGCAGAACATACTGCGCGCGCAATCGTTTATCACATATCATCAGTTTTCAAGAATCCTGGGGAACAGACGTGACGAAATGCACACGCGCGCGTCGTCGCGCGCGCATGCTGGAATCCTTCAACTTGGGGCTTCGTAAGGATTTCAGAACCGAGTGTCAAAACAACATATGAGAACACATGGATTCGCAACACGGAATTTCAAGAAAAGCTTGCGCGCGAGATTTTACAAGTTCTTAAGAAAACCATATATTTGGTCTAAACATCCTCATATAATTGAATGCTACCAAACGGACTTCGCGCACGCATATCGAGATCGTTCGAACGCCCTTGCGCGCGTGCTGGTGCGAGAATCTTGTGCAACAGATGGGACGAAGTGCGTGCGCACGCGTCGTCGCCCGCGCGTGCCGGAGACCTGCAAAAACAAATTTGGTTTCGCATGGATGTCAAAACCGAGTGTCCCGAATCAATTGAAAAACGCATGGTTTCGCAGCGACCGTTTTCAAACAAACCTGCGCTCGCGCTCTTGCGAATTCGCAGGACAACGTCGGTTCCCCAATGTTATCACGGAATTCTGCCAAACGAGCCTCCCTCGCCGCATGTCGAACTCATTCGAGCGCCTTTGCGCGCGTGCTGGGGTGGCACGATCCGCATGACATAATTCCACGTGGGCCACTCGCGCGCCTCGGCCGCGCGCGCATGTCGAACTCCTTCCAAAACCTTCGTCACCGACGCGAGGACGCCGTCATCGTCGTCGGCGTGATCCGCATCGGCGCCGTCAGTGGCCGTGCCGACGTCGCTGTCAACATCGCCACACCATCATCGCTACTCTCATAATCGTGTCTACCATTGTCGACGCTGTCATGATACGGCGCCCGCCCAAATCGCCGAATCGCACTGAAGTGGCCGCTGGGGTGTGCCCAGCGGGTAGCGCCACCGCGGCGTCGTCGGTCGCGCCAAACTCGCTGGCGCGGCCGCGGGAATTCGCCAGCCAACGCCAAGCACTCATCGCAATCGCCGCCGCATGGGTTTTGCAGACCAAGTTGCGGGTGGGTGGGTGGGACGTTTGCAAGAGCATGGGATTTGCCAATCCGTGAATTAACATCAATTGTCACACATGGGAGTCACGACATTTATTGCCCCACGTAGGGTGCATGACATAGGTCGTTGGAACCCACACGATTTGGTGTTCACGGTGGCCCGTATATTTTGACGACTGTATATGCATTCGTGTGCACAGTTGTATATATATATACATATGTATATTTAACTGTTCGTGTTTATGTTTATTCATATTAACATACACATTGTATATACACACGACGATGTATACATATTTAAATGTTCGTGTATGCATTCAGTTGCACATCTGGATATATGTGTTTTTTTGTTTGTGTGTGTGTGCGTGTTCGTCGGTTCGTCGGTTGCCGAGTTGTTTCTAGCCTTGGGATTGTGTCCAGCAGCTGCGCTTCGCCGAGAGAAGGCGATCGGATGGGGTGCGCAGATCTTCCCGACCGGCCGCTGGGGACCAGTGTTATGAACCGAAAACCATGCATTGTTCCTGGCCGACGCTGGCTGAACCGAGGCTGCCGGGAAGCGGCCCGGCCAGCACGTGGCAATTTGACCCCTTCCGGCTTGAGATTTCCGGCGACGTGATGTCCTCAATTTCGCAGTTCTCCCCCCGTGATCTCGACCTCCAGAGCCCGTCGTCGGCCCCCAGGACAACCAAAAACGGATATGTGGCGTAACGTTACCCCCATGTCATTCAAGAAAACACATCGCCGGATGCCCAGGCCTCCCAAGCGGGGTCCGAAAATCGGAGAAGATCGCGCCGCATCGCGGACGCGTCGGCGATTCGGCTCGATGTGTAGCCCGATTTTCTCCACCCTGACAGCGACGATGCATTGGCGATGCATCGGCGATGCGGGACCCCATCTACTCGGAACTGATCTGGGACGCGTCCATGAGACAAGACGGACAGACAGATCCCTCACGGCTCCAGAGCTGGTCCTGCACAGGATGCGGGAGGACGGTAGCTTGTAAAGCTTTTCTGCAACACGCGCAGCACACAACACAACACAACACAGCATTCCACAACACAACACAGCACAATACTACAATCCAGCGAAGCAACCGACCCTTTCCGCCTTGAGATTCGGAACGTTACGGGAGCTATCGATGGGGAAGGCCGACAACGGGTCCTGTCCATTTCAGCAGGACTCACTGTCGGTGTCGCCGCGGACGTTGTCCATTCGAGACAAGACGTCTCACCGCCGTCGATTTTGAACATCGCTTGCTGTTCGGCATCGCCCCCATCTTTCGGTATCCACTGGGGGTGTGCGAAGAGACTGTGGCGTCGCACTTTTTCCTCTCCGTGCGTTTTCGCTTAGTTTCGGGCCCCGGGCCCGTCGCAGATCGATCCGGTTCGGGAGAGGCCGCAGAAAGTTGGGGTCTTGTGCTCCACCGTGTATTGTGTCGCGTCTTCGGATCTCAATTCAGGCGCAACGTGAGGGGTGGATAGGCTGCGGGGGACTGCATCGACCCCCAATCGCCCATTCATCGCCGATAGGGACCTGATAGCCCAGAACGCCCAGCAACCTGCGGTTCCGCTATCGGGGGCCCATGCATACTGCAGTGGGTTCCGAATGGATTCTGTATGGATTTGTTTCTCCAGGGCGTGGATTTGCGCATGGATTCCGCGGCGCGAGCCATTGAACATGAAAAACAGCAGTCGGTATGGATTCCTGCGTGGATTCTGTATGGATTTCTCCCACTGCAAAGCCATACAACATCACATTGACTCCAGTTTTGGAAAGGGGGATCAATCCATTCGGAATCTGGCCGAAATTCATGCGAGAATCCATGCGACTGTCCATGCGTGTATGCTACGCATCGACAGCGGCGGTCAGCAACGAGCAATTGGCCGAATAAATCAATGCATCGAGTTTGCAAGATGTCGTGCCTGACCATGTGGCCGATCTATCGACGACGTATCGCGGAAACACGCACGATGTTCCCCCACCTGAGTTGGTCCCACCTACCGTTCTCGTTCAATCGTGCCCCCCTCCTCAGTGGGAATGGGTGCTGCCAGACTCGAAGGCAGCGGCACCCTTCCCCTCCTTGAGGTGGTGCAGGCCTTCCCCACCGGGGTCACCTCGGCGGGGCCCGGGCCGAGGTTTCCCTGGTGGGGGTGTGGATGGCTTTCGTTGTCCAGAGAGGCTGCTGGGGCGCCCCCTGCCGCCAACTTCCGCCGCGCAGGCGGGCAACGTCGCCGCCGCCTCCGTCGTCTTCGTCGCCGCCATCGTCGTCGTCGTCGTCACCGCCATCGTCGTCGTCGTCTCCGTCGCCGTCGCCGTCTCCGTCGCCGTCGCCGTCGCGTCGCCGTCGCCGTCGCCGCCGCCACCGCCACCGCCGTCATCGTCGATGATCGAGATGTTTTATTGTTCGTCGTCGTCGTCGCCGCCGCTCGTTGCCGCTCGTCGCCGCTCGCTGCCGCTCAGGCGGAGACGCCTCGGCGCGACGACCAGCGACGACGGCGACGAGTGGCGTTGTCGACGACGGTGGCGGCGGCAGCGACGGCGGCGGCCGCGCAGGCCGCCAGTGCGGCCCGCCGGCTGGAGAGCGCGTCGTCGGCGTTGGACGCCCTGGGGGACGTGGGCACGAAGAGGGCGCAGCCGCCGCCCAGGCCCAAGGCCCCCATCGGGGAGGTCGAGGAGGCCGAGGATCGGTGCTCGCTTGTGGCGGTGCGCGCGAGGGGGTGGCGCGCGCGCGGCGACCTTCCAAGAAGGCGGGGGGGCTTCCAAGAAGGCGGGGGGCTTCTGGAGAGCCCTCCCAGCTTTTCAAAAGAAGCCTTCCTGCGAGCCTTTGGGCCCGTCGAAGGAGCCCCCCCTCTGCCTTCCAAGAGGCCCCCGCCCTTCCTCCGAGGCCGCCCGTCCGGTGCCACCCCCACGTGCGCGCCGCCCTCGCTCGTCGAGGCAGTTGAGATGAGAGGGCTGTGGGTTTTTTGGGCGTCTTGGGCGGAGGGGGCGCGAGGAGGGCGCAGCCGTCGCCCAGGCCCGCGGCCGAAGAGGGGACCAATCCCGGCCGACAGGACTACATCCTGGCCAAGTGGGTCCAGTCCCGGCCAACTAGACCAAATCCCGGCCGAGTTCGGAGCTCTCAAGTGCCCTGAAGCGCTCCTAAAAGATCTGAAGAGCGCTCTGAAGAGGTCTTGCGAGCGCTCTTATGCGCTCTGTGTCCTGTGTACTGGTGTTCCTTGTTCTTACAAGCAATGAAGAGGGTGTTTCCGAGCTCTTCAGACCCCTAATGAGCTTCTGAAGTGCTTCCGACGAGCTGAGGAGATCAAACATTGAGCCAGGACAACATGCCACTCTTGGGGAAGTTGTCGGATGATTCTCGCGTTGCCCCCGCGCCGCCGTCGTCGTCGCCGCCCCCGCCCCGACGACGGGGGGGGCCCAGGCGAGGCAGCGCGGAAATCCAGATGGTTTCTTATGTTGATTCATGACTGAACATTAACTATTGTTGATGCCCCCCTCTGGGTCACATGGTGTTTTTTTCAAGTGGATTGCTGCCCTTCCCGGGGCTCGCGTCCTGTTTCTTATCAGGGAAAGTTTTGGGTCTCAGAATTGTGTTGTTGGCCCCCGGTTTACAGCAACAGCGGCTCCCGCCTGATGTCCCCTTTTAAATTTGTTCGCAAGTTGCGTTTTCGCGAGGGGCCTCCTCGCAATTTTTGCAGAACTCGCGCTCTCGCGTGGGAATTCCTCACGATTCATTCAGACGCCGCGCCCTCGACACTCAGGAATCACGCTATCGCTCTGGATTTCCTCGCAATTCCTTTGGGAATCGCGCTATCGCTCGAGACTTCCCGCGATTCCTGCAGGACTCACGCGTCAGCGAGCCGCATGCTCGACCTGGCCGCCTGGGCCCGCCCTCCCCACCCGCCCGTGATAGCTTACCTACCCGCCCGACCAACCCGTCTGGTTCTGCCACCTCTATTCTGCTCCTAGCCCCCCTCCTGCTACTCTCTCTCGCGTTCCATCCTCTTCCGTCCTCTTTGTCCCTTCCTTCCATCCGTCCTTTCTTCCCCTGCCTTAGGGGCTGCGCAAAATACATGTTGCAGGTCAGAAAAATATACCCCCAAATGGGGTACGATCGAAGAAGAAGAGGGCGGGTATCGAGGGTCTGGAATGTACGTGATGAATGGCACGCGAGCAGATATCGGCGAACAGTCTTAACATGATTGTTGTTGAACTCCGACTACTAAATCGTAACTATTTTTGATTCCCCCCTCTCCGGGGCACATGGTGATATTTCAATTGAAGTGCCCTTCGCGGGGCTCGCACAGTCTTTATCAGGAAAAATGATTGGTCTCAGAATTGTGTTGCTGGCCCCCTTTTTACAACAACAGCAACATCGGCTCCCACTTCATGTTTCCTCACAATTTGTTCGCAAATCGCGCTTTCGCGCTGGATTGCCTTATAAGTTGTGCAGAAATCGCACTTTCGCATGGGACTTCATCGCAATTCAATCAGGCGTCGCGCCTCCAACCCTTAGGAATGACGCTGTCGCTCGAGACGGCCTCGCGGTTCATGCTCACGCTCCGGCAACCCTCCTGTTCGACCTGGTCGTCTGGGCCCGCTTTCCAGACCCGCCCGCTAGGGTCTACCGCCCGATATGCCCGTCTATTTCTGCCACGTGTTTTCTGCTCCGAGTCCCCCACCTGCTACTTTCTCTCGTCCTGATCCTCCTCCCTCCCTCGCCCATCCGTCCTTTGTTCCCTCGTTTTAGGGGCAGCGCCAACTAAACGCGGCAGGTAGGGAACATGTACCCCGAAGAGGGGGTACGATCGAAGACGACGAGGGCGGGTACCGAGGGTTTGGGATATACGTGTTGAATGGCATGCGAGCTGGTAGGAGCGAGCAGCCCTAAAATGGATGTTGAACTTTCATTTGCCAAAACAGCTGATTGTTGATACCCCCTCCGTGTGCGCATGGTACTTTCGATTGAAGCGCCCCTCCCTGGGCTCGCACCCTGGTTTCTATCAGGGAAAATCTTGAGCCTCAAACTGCGCCCTGGCCCACCGAGTTACAGCAACAACAACAATAATCAGTTTAAGACTGTTCGCTCTGACCTGCTCGAGTGTCCGTCAACGCGTAATTTCCAAACCCTCGATGCCCGCCTTCTTCGTCTTCGATCGTAGCCCTTTTGGGGGGTACACCTTCCTTCCCTGCAGGCCGGGCCCAGGCAAGAAGCGGGGCGGCCGCGGACCGTCGGCCTGGCCAGCGGCAGCGCTGATCGGCGGCAGCCCGACTCCAAAAGGGACGGACAGGGGACCGACCGCGACGACGACGACGACGGCGACGACGACGACGACGGCGACGACGACGACGATGACGACGACGACGAACGAAAGCGAAAGCGAGAGAGAGACCGACCGCAGGGCCACGAAGGGCACGAAGTAGGCCACGAAGGGCGACAGCGGGGACACGAGGGAAATGCGTATGGGGCACGAAGAGCGCGAGCGAGCGGGAGCCGCGAAGGGCACATGATGCGGGGTCACAGAAGGCAGCGACGGGGCCACTAAGGGTAGCAACTGGGCCACGTAGGACAGCGAAGGGGCCGCATACGGCGAGAGATGGGCCACGAAGGGCATGCGCATGGGGCCGCGACGGGCGCGAACGAGCGGGGGCCACGAATGGCATGCGCATATTGGGCCGCTGTGTGCAAGGACGGGGCCACTGAGGGCAGCGACGGGGCCGCGAAGGGCAGCGAGGGGGCCGCGAAGGGCGACGGCGGGGCCACGGAGGGCATGCGCATGGGGCCGCGACGGGCGAGAACGAGCGGGGGCCCCGAAGGGCATGCATATATGGGGCCGCGACGGGCGCGAACGAGCGGGGGCTGCAACGGGGCCACGAAAGGCAGCGAGATCACGATTCCTACGTAATCTGTGAGCGGGTCCTAAGCGTGAGCGCTACTCCTTGGTGGGCGATGATGATGCTGATGATGATGCTGATGATGATGCTGATGATGATGCTGATGCTGATGCTGACGCTGATGCTGATGATGATGCCGATCATGATGATGAGGATGCTGATGATGATTATGATGATGCTGATGATGATTATGATGATGATTATGATGATGTTGATGATGCTGATTATGCTGATGATGATTATTATGATGATGGTGATGATGCTGCTGATGATGATGTTGATGATGATGATGATGCTGATGATGATTATGATGAGGATAATGATAATGATGTTGATGATCATGATGTTGATGATGATGCTGAGGATGATGATACGGATGATGATGATGCTGATGATGCTGATGATGCTGCTGATGATGCTGATGATGATGATTATGATGCTGATGATGCTGAAGATGATTACGGTGGTGGTGGTGATGATGATGCTGATGGTGATGATGATGATGGTGATGATGGTAATGATGGTGATGGTGATGGTGATGATGGTGATGGTGATGATGATGATGCTGATGCTGATGATGATGATTATGATGATGCTGATGCTGATGATGCTGATTATGATGATGATTGATTATGCTGATGATGATGCTGCTTATGCTGATGATGATGATGTTGATGATGCTGCTGATGATGATGGTGATGATGGTGATGACGATGATGATGCTGCTGATGATGCTGATGCTGATGATGATGATGATGATGAAGATGATGATGATGATGATGATGATGCTGATGATGAAGATGATGATGCTGATGATGGTGATGATGATGCTGATGATGATGCTGCTGATGATGATGAAGATGATGATGATGATGATGATGAAGATGATGCTGCTGATGATGATGATGCTGATGATGATGATGCTGTTGCTCATGATGATGATGTTGATGATGTTGTTGATGATGATGGTGATGATGATGATGATGATGATGATGTTGTTGTTGTTGTTGTTGATGATGCTGATGATGATGACGATGTTGATGTTGATGATGATGATGATGATGTGATGATGCTGATGATGATGATGACGATGTTGATGTTGCTGATGATGAATGATGATGATGATGATGATGCTGATGATGATGATGATGTGATGATGATGCTGCTGATGATGATGATGATGATGATGATGGAGGAGGAGGAGGAGGAGGAGGAGGAGGAGGAGGAGGAGGAGGAGGAGGGGGAGGGGGAGGAGGGAGGAGGAGGGGAGGAGGAGGAGGAGGAGGAAGAGGCGGAGGAGGAGGAGGAGGAGGAGGAGGAGGGAGGAGGAGGAGGAGGAGGAGGGGAAGGAGGAGGAGGCGGAGGAGGAGGCGTAGGAGGAGGAGGAGGAGGAGGAGGAGGGAGGAGGAGGGGGGAGGAGGAGGCGGAGGAGGAGCAGGAGAGGAGGACAGGAGGAGGACGAAGAGGAGGAGGAGAATTGGGGAGGAGGGGAGTTGGAGTTGGAGGGGGGGGGGGGAGGAGGATGAGGAGGAGGAGGGGGAGGGGAGGAGAGGAGAGGAGGAGGAGGAGGAGGAGGGGGCGGAGGAGGATGGAGGAGGGGGAGGGGGAGGAGAGGAGGAGGAGGAGGAGGAGGAGGTGGAGGAGGAGGAGGAGGAGGAGGGGTGGAGGAGGGAGGAGGAGGAGGAGGAGAGAGGAAGGAGGAGGAGGAGAGGAGGATGGGAGGGAGGGAGGGAGGGAGGGAGGGAGGGAGGGAAGGACAGAGGGAAGGAGGAGGGCGAGGAGGAGGAGCAGGAGCAGGAGCCGGCGGAGAGGGAGGAGCATGGGGAGAAGGAGGGGCAGGACGACAGGAGGAGCAGGAGGAACAGGAGGAGGAGGAGGAGGAGGAGGAGGAGGAGGAGGAGGAGTAACAACAGTACTACCAATACGAATACGAAGACTAGGAATACTAATGCGACTTTTACTATTACTCATACTTAACAAAAATAACAGTCAGAATGCCCATACGGATACCCCGTGATATAACCACTAAGAAGAATCCGACGGCGAAAATTACTAATGCTAAGAATAATCTTAGTACTACGAATAACTATGAAGAGGATTGCGAATTATAATCAGACGCATACTGCGAATCATAAGAATATTGACAGCAGTATTTATACGACGAACAAATAATACGACTACGCAAGATACCACGACTACTGCTAACAGCACTGATAATATTATTGATGATGCTACTACTGATACTATCACTACTCGTACTAATATCCAGAAGAAGAATAAGAATAAGGCGACGACTCATAATACTAACCCTACGGCCTGATACTAAAAGGACAATACTACGAATACGAATAATATCACCAATTCCACGAATACTACGAATCATGCTACTAAGCATGATGATAACAATGATGTCGCTACGAAGAAGAAACTTCCACACTATTTTAATACAACTGCTACTACGAATAATAAGACGATGCGCGTAGTAATCTGAATACCACTGCAGGCAATAGTACGACGAAACATGATAACAACAACAACAATAATACTAATATTAATATCATAAAGAAAGAATTTTAATATTGCGAAGAAAGCGAATACGGACCCATTCTGATCCGACTAATACGAAGAGGAGGAGGAGGAAGAGGAGGAGGAGGCGGAGGCGGAGGCGGTGGCGGAGGAGGATGAGGCGGAGGAGGAGGAGGCGGAAGAGGAGGATGAGGAGGATTCGGAGTTCGAGTTGGAGTTGGGGTTGGAGCAGGAGGAGGAGGACGAGGAGGAGGAGGAGGAGGAGGAGGAGGAGGAGGAAGAGGATGAGGAGGAGCAGGAGGAGCAGGAGGAAGAGGGAGGAGGTAGAAGAGGCCTCTTTAGGGCCTTTTGAAGGCCTCTTTGAGGGCTTCCTGGCCCGCTGCAGTTGCCGAGCTCCCTTCAGAGGCGCCGCAGGCTGGCCAGGCGCTGCCGGAGGAGCCGCCAGCTGCTGGCCTCTGCGGCTGCTGCCGCCGCCGCCGCCGCCCAGGGCCAACGGGCCACGCCGCGTCGCCAGGGTCGGTGTCCTCGCCGCCTCGCGCTGGCGGCCAGAGGAGGAAAGAGACCCACTGGGATCGGTGCGGGGGTTGCTAAGGGGATGGGGGGCCACCAGTGGATGCGAGGTTCGGTCATATCTGGCCTATAATCTAGCTTATAAGTGGACTTGCAAGTGCCCCAGGCGGCTTCGGGGGTTTACCGCTCTGGGGTATCTGGTCTCCGTCCACTTCGCGGAGTTATCTAACTTCCCCAAGCCATTTGGGGCATTTGTAACCCACCATAAGCTTGGTGAGGCTGGATATCGCCGATCTTGGCATCCATTGATACCCCCCCTATCCCCTTAGCACCTCCCGCACCGATCCTGGCAGATCTCAGACGGTAAGTTTTTGTCAATCCCAGCGTTTCTCTTCCGTTTCGGCCCTGGGGGGCAGTTATCGGGCCTTAGGGTTATCAGACATGGATTCGGGATTCTAAGCTACCCCTGGGGAAGTGGTCGGGGAGCTCTGGGGCCGCAGGGTGACACGATCATGTCGGCGGATGCCGGGGGGTGCCGATGCCGCTGCTCGTCCTCCAGAGCCCTCATCGCCACGGCTGGCTTCTCCTCGGAGACCTGGTCAGAGGGGGGATCGGGAGTGGTCCTGGGAGCAGCGGCATCGTTTTTTTGTTTGCTCCGCCAGGTGGCGTGAGGGATGACATTTCCTCGGCCTCCGAGTCGGCCTACGACGAGTCTGGTGCCCTGCTCGTGTAGCTGCCGCGCGGCGTGGCTGGCAGGCGCGGCACCATGGTGGGGCTGGTGGCGCGAGGGGGTGGGGTCACAAGCGACGAAAGTGCCCATTTCCACATCCTCGCGGTCTGGATTCCTGGGCGCGATCCTGTGGCTACGCGGTCGTGTGGATGCGTTCTGTGTGGGGCAACAGACTGCCCCATATCCATGGGGTCGCGGCCCAGGGGCCCAGCCCGCGAGGCCGTATATACCAACATGTTTCCCGCCCGCGAGGGGGGAGGGGGACGGGGCCCTTGACAGGGGCGGAGGGGGCCTCCCAAGAGGCGGCGGGCTTCTCCAGGAGCCCTCCGCGGCTTTCGAGGAGCCCCCGCCCCAACGCCCTGTCGAGGGCCCTTCAGGAAAAGGGCCCCCGCCTGCCAAGAAGCTCCCCCCTGCATTCTCGGAAGCCCCCTCTCGCGCCATCCCCAGCCTGGCCCCCCCCCGGCTGGGTGTTGCCAGCGGTGTCCCAGTCCCAAGGCGGAGGTCCAGATGGCCTCCAGAGCACCCCTCACAAGGCCCAAGGGGCTCCAAGGGCTTCCCATCGGGGCGACAATTTGTGGACACGCTGGGCCAGGATAAGTTCTAGCAACACCCGGCCCACCGTGATCGACGTGCGGGGCGTATGCGGCGGCGCCGAACGGCGCGGTCCGGCGGCGCGCTGCTCGTACGCGCCTCGCGCCGTGGTGCGGCGCTCGCGCGCGCGGGCGCCGGCGCCGAACGGCGCAGGGCGGCGGCGAGGAGGTCTGCGAGCTCGCCGATCTGGCGGCTTCGGCGCGAGGGGCTCATCGCTGGTTCCGTGCACGCCTCCGAGGCATCGAGGCCTCCCAGACGGTCTCAGAACGGATGGGGTCGGCGGATCGCGCCGCATCGCCGATGCATCGGCGATGCGGCGCGGTGTGGGGCGTGATTTGCCCCACGCCGACGGCGCCGATGCATCGCCAGCGTTGCCGATGCATCGGGGATGCATCGACGATTCGGCGCGATCTTCGGACCCCATCTACTCCGACCCCATCTGGGAGGCCTCTACACATCGAGGCAGGCGGTGACACCACTGGCCATGGCGCTTCCGCGGAAAAGTCTACGGCCGCTTGCCAGACCTCTCAGCAGCAGGCAACAAGGGTGTCCGCGGTTCGGTCTGCTCGTCTGCGTCGCAGTTGGTTGCTCGTGCGTTCGGTTCGGCCCGTTCTTGTTTCGTTGTCGCCTCGATGATCCTTTCTCGGCTGCTTCTAGCAGATTCCACTTAGGCTTGTGTCCACTGACTTCTGTTTTGACTTCGCTGTCCGCTCGGCGGTGTTCGGTTTCGCTGTCGCCGTGAACGGGCTTAGGTCTTTCGCCTTCGTCCGCAGGTTCATCAAAACATAATGTGGCCTGCTGCAAGGTGCTCCACGGACATTCCTCATTCCCCGATTGCCCCTGGCGACCCCTGAGTCGTGGGGCGCCCCAGAAATAGACAAATTGGTGAAAACATTCCCCCTCACATTTCTTCCAGCCAGGTTTTGTTCGTCTGTGTCTACTGTGTCCCTGCGTGCCCAATCGACTCTGGGATGTCGGAGTCCCAGCAGGGGTTCACGTGGCTGCAGACATCCTTCAAATCTGGCACCCTCGCCAGTGTTAGATCTCCAGGGGTAGATGGGATTCACATGTGGTTGTTCCGCGCCCGGGTATCCTTGATCGTGGTTGCCGGGGTTCGATGATTGATGTTTGAGATTCGATGACGTCCGAGGTACACCGCCAATCTGTCTTCCCAGAGGTAACCGTCACGTGTTCTTGAATGCTCTCCTGCTGGGAACACGTCTGAAGTACGACCGCGCAGAACTTGGGAAAACGATGCCGCTGTCCAATGCTTCTGCGGATGGTTTTTGCGCCACAGGTACCCACCATACATAGAGACATGTCCTTCGTGGCTATTTTCGCTCAAGCTATTTTTGACCAAATCATTTCGATTTCAGTTACCGTGGCTAAATTGCCAGGTTATTTCGGGGACCGAACTTCTCCTGCCATGTGTCGTGCGACAATGATTTGCGCAGATTCCCTGGCGGCCTGCGTCGCTGTGGCGAGCGGGCTCCATGCCGACACGGGCGCCCTGACATAGTTGCGCGGTTCCAGCCAGTCGGTCCTCATCCTGGGGTGTTCTGTTGACAGGAACGCCGTGGAGACACTGTGGCAAGGTGGATCAGTCTTATCGCGTGGGGTACTACGACAAGGAGCGCGAGCTCTCAATCGGCTTCGTCTTTCACCCCGGGGTAGGCATCAACGGTGACCTGCAGCCGCCCTTCTACAACCGCACCCAGTGGGGCTGCGGTATAGGGCAGCCCATGTCTGCTGAAGTCACGTCTCTGTACAAGTGGTCCGTGGGCATGGTGGGGGAGCAGTTCCCTGACGTGGGCGCCAAGAACGTGACGGCAGAGCGACTGCACCAGTGGGGCGTCCGTGATCAGAGGAATCTTTTGGAAGGTGTGTCTGGAACAGCCGCGTCGTCTTCAGGACTGCGCCTGCGGTGTGCAAGACAAAGTGGTCACGAATTACGTCGCGGCAATCTCTGCTGATGGAGTCCGCATGATGCGGAGGGAGTGGAGGAAACACATGAGAAACGGCAAGTTGTACGGCAAGTACGAGGTGATCGACTACAGCAAGGTCATGGACGATCTTATCCAGGAGCGCGGGTTCGTCGATCCGTCCCTGTGGTTGAAGGATGGGTACCGTCCCAGCGTGGAGCCCTCCCGGCGCTACCTCAATGCGATCTTCCACTTCCTGAACGTGACGACGGCGGAGGAGGAGGCGCAGGTGAACGGCAACAAACGGTTGACGTTTGCGCCCGCTGGCGACTGGGATGAGGCGGGCGATATCTCGTAATGTTTCAGCCAGCCCGCTTGTGCGCGTGGATTTGCCGGGCATGGGCGCTCCAGCTGGCTTCTGGTTCCGCACACATTGCCTGTTGGTAGACCAGGCATGTGTGTTCACCACATCTGCTAGCACCCGGCCACCTTTGAAAGGCAGGGCCCCAGACAGTCCGAACCATTTCAGTTAGGTTCCCAAGCCCGACCCCCATGAGGGGTCGGGGAGGAAGGATGCTGGATGTTTTTCGCACCGCCTCGAAAATAGATTCGGCATTCTTTACGCTTCGCGTATCCCCACCAGCCCATCTCACAGCAGCAACTCTTGCGAAGCATGCCGACAGTCGTGTTTTTCAGGCGTGTGTCCGCTAGGCCCCGCATATCTCCCCTGTTCCTCCTTCCTCCCGCCTCCTTGTACATCCTCCTTGTGGGGGGAGCGGGAGAAGGACGAGGCGGAGGAGGAGGGAGAGAAAGCGCTCCTCGTGATTTGAGTCGTTTGGGGTTTCTCGTCCTGGTGTGAGTCGTTCGGGCCCTTCTTCCTGGTGTGAGTCGTTCGGGCTCTTCGTGGTGTGAGTCGTTCGGGCTCTTCGTCCTGGTGTGAGTCGTTCGGGCTTCTCGTGGTGTGAGTTGTTCGGGCCCCTCATCCTGGTGTGAGTCGTTCGGGCCCCTCCTCCTGGTGTGACTCGTTCGGGCTCCTCGTGGTGTGAGTCGTTCGGGGCCCGCGTCGTGGTGTGAGTCGTTCGGGCTCCTCGTGGTGTGAGTCGTTCGGGCGCCTCGTCCTGGTGTGAGTCGTTCGGGCCCCTCCTTGTGGTGTGAGTCGTTCGGGCTCCTCGTGGGGCCTCTTGGGGGCCTCTTGGAGGCTCTTGGGGCCTCTTGGGGGCCTCTTGGGGGCCTCTTGGGGGCCTCTTCGGGGCCTCTTGGGGCTTCTCGGGGCCTCTTGGGGGCCTCTTGGGGCCTCTTGGGGGGGGCCTCTTGGGGGGCCTCTTGGAGGCCTCTTGGGAGCCTCCTGGGGGCCTCTTGGGGCCATCTTGGGGCCTCTTGCGACCTCCTCAGAAGCGCAAATGAGCGCTGCCCCCTGAGAAGGACAAAATGAGCCCAAAACCTTAGTAAAATCAGTGATTTTGCTATGAGCTTTAATGAGCGCGGCCCCCTCAGAAGGCCAAAATGGGACCAAAACCGTAGTAAAATCAATGATTTTGGCTTCCAAGAAGAGGAGGGTGTTTTTTCTCCCTCCCCCCGTCGGGGCCAGAATCCTCGTGAGGGGTGTCGTTTTTTAGCCCTCCCAGGAGAAACGCCCTCTCCAGGCCCAGGGGGAGGGGGTAGGGGGAGGGGTAAACCCCTCCCCGAAGGGGAAGAAGGGGGGTTGAGGACAGAGAGAGCTCGCTAAACCACTCACGCCCAAAGGGCTGGTGGGATTTGCTCAGGCTGGGGCACATCTTCTGTCGATCCCATCAGGGGCAGTTTCCTCCAACGAGGAGGTGGGAGGGGGAGCGAAGTAGGTCTCTCGATGACTTCTGGCCCCATGCCGTCCAGTGTTCTGTGCTGAGGAGCACCTGATCTGGGTTGATCACGTTCGGCCACTTGGGTGGAGCTACGATGCGTGGAACAATCCCCTGATATCAATCTGACCTTTTGCTCCTGGCCAATCTGGCCGAGTGCCTCAATAGTCTTGGGCCCCCACTCCCCCTCGGACTACAAGAGCTCCCTGGACTGCGAGACACACACCCCTCCTGGACAGCAGGACCCCCCTGGGACATCCGCCTCTTCCCCGGGCGATCGAGTGTTGCGTAATGAGGGCCTGCGAACGGGCGTGTGAAGAAGTGTGTGCTTGTCGTCCACCTTCGGGGCCCGAAATGGGCCCCCCCTGGGGCCCAAAAGGTGCACGACATGTGCACGTTTCTTCGCTCCCCCGGCTGTCCTCCCAGGAAGATGCGATACGCCCAGGGCGAGGCCTCCCCGAGGCCCAGAAGCGTGAACATCGCGTCCGCGCGGTCTGTCCCGATGCCTTCGAGGTCTGGGTCGGCGGCGGCGGCAGCGGCACCGGGAGGCATCCCTCCGCTTCGCCGCGCCGCTGCCGCGCTCCGCCGCGAGCGCGGGCTCCCGGCCCCGCTCCCCCCCCTCCCCCCGCGGGCGCGGCGCCAAGCGCGCAAGCAAGCGCGGGCCGCTCCAGGGAGGGGCGCGCCCCCCCCGCCCCCACGGGCGAGCCGCCACGCGGCTCGCGGAGCGCGCGAGCCGCGGGCGCGAAGGCCGCGGGCTGCTCTGGAGCGGTGTGCGAGTGTGTGTCTGTGTGTGTGTATATGTGTGTGCATGTGCGTGTGTGTGTGTGTGTGTTTGGTGTGTGTGTTTGTGTGAGAGAGAGAGAGGGAGTGTGTGTGTGTGTTTTTGTTTGTGTGTGTGTGTGTTTTGTATGTGTGTGTGTGTGTGTGTGTGTGTGTGTGTGTGTGTGTGTGTGTGTGTGTGTGTGTGTGTGTGGGGGGGGGGGGGGGGGGAGGTGCCGGGGCAGAGGATCGAAGAGGGGAGGGGGCGGAGGGAGGGGAGGAGAGGGGAGGGGAGGAGAGGGAGCGAGGGGAGGAAGGGGGAGCGAGGGGAGGCGGGGAGGGAGAGAGGGGGAGGGGCGGGAGGAGGGGATGGGCGGGAGGAGGGATGAGCAGGGGAGGGGAAGGGAGAGGAGGGGAGAGGGCGCACCACATCGGAGTGGGGCGTTGTCCGGGCCCCTGGGCCTCGCGTGTCTGGCAGGCCCGCCTCACATGACGGGCGGCGCCGTTTTCAAAACGGGGGCGGTGGGATTATTACCTCCCCCCTTGGCGCGGACGGGGTCCTGGGCTGGGAAAAAGGTGTCGGGCGGCGGCGATAAGATGACTCGAGGGCCCGTCCGCGCCCCCTGTAGAAGGACGTACTGGCTTTCCGCGCGCGCGCGCGTGGGCGTGCGCCCCTCGCCGCCCAGGCGAAGAGAAACACCGCCGCGGGGCATCCCCCGCGGTGGCCCAGGAGAGGCAGACGACGGATCGCGTGCCGACTGTTCACGCGGCCCGCGTGGAAGGTGCTCCTCCTCCTCCTCCTCCTCCTCCTGCTCCTCCTCCTCCTCCTCCTCCTCCTCCTCTTCCTCCCCCTCCTCCCCCTCCCCATCCTCCTCCCCCCCTCTTCCTCTTCCTCTTTCTCCTCCTCCTCCGTGCGAAAGGTGGCTAGCACTGGTGTGCCGCACTGTGGGGGGTCGAAGAGGACTTGGAGGGTGGCATGGAGGGAGGCCCCCCTGGCCGCGTCAGGGCGGAACGCCCGTTGCAGTCCACTCCAGGCGATCGGCGGTGCTTCGTGACCGTGGATCTGTTGAATGAGAGGTCACCCGCTGGTTGACGTGCTGGGCGGATGCTTGAGTACTGGCGGTGGGAGTTGTCTCGCGGACCCGTTGTCGTTGGTCACTTGCCGCAGTGAGGCGCTGCGTGAGGGCATTCCTCCGAATGGTGCGATGCTCGGAGGCCGTTCGTTCGCCCACACCCTGGTGGGCGGTGCTGCGGCCCTTGGTTCCCCTTCCCTGGTGGGTGTGCAGCTGCACTGGCCGACCCGGCGGTTTGGGGCGGCGGAGCTGACCCGTGGGGTGCAGTTCACGACCCCTCGCCTTCCACGAGCGGGCCTCTCTCGGGAGGGCGGCGTGGCTGGCGGAGTCGTGCCCTGGGGTGTGGCGGTCAGCGTCCGGGCGGCTTCGGCGGCCGCGGGCGTGGTGGCCTCGCCCCCAGGTCGCGCGGCCGGCCCTGTCGGCTCCCTGGCGGGCCGAGGGGGTCGGCGCGCTGAGATTGGAGCGATGCGTGGCCAGCGTGCCTTGCCGCTCCCGAGCGTCGAGCAGCTGTGCGTTTGCCGTCGCGCCCTTTGTCGCGCGCGCATCTCCTCCGGGTCCCTGGTGGGCCGTACGGGCAGGCGTGCTTCGTTTGGAGAGGTGGGTGACCGTCGTGTCCACTCGGTGCGGAATGTGGACCGGCGGTGCGATGCCAGGCGCGTCATGGGACCCCGGGCAGTGTGAGCGTTGTCGGCATGGTGTCTCGGTGGTGGATGGACGTAGTCATCGTTGTCGTTAAGCGAGGTCCCGATACCGAGGGGGTCGAGGTCGTCAGCGGTGAATTCGTCCATGTGTGGGAGCAAGGACAAGGAGTCTCCAGGCTCGACAAAGGAATCTGGACCCGGTGGTTCGGCCATTGAAGCTGGTCATCTTTTTGCACCTGTACCGTGTTCTCCCTGACTGGTGGTGAGCGGGTTTGTTTCCATTTTGGAGAGCTCCGACTTGGACTGCCCTGCTTCTCTAATGCAGAAGGAGGCTGTAGTGTTTCTCGTCACAGATGGTGGCGGCCGTGGTGTGAAGGACCGCGGCGAGCGCCATCTAGCTGCATCGACCACACTTTGTGGGATGCTGTGTGGCCTCGCTCCTGCGGTGACGAGTTTCTGTCAGCATGCTGGTCGAAGGCTTCCGCGATGGGCGTGATGCCGCCATCAGCGATGCCCTGCTCGCGGAGGTGGCTTCTGACTTTCTTGATCTTAAAAATTTCCGGCCTTGTCAAGAACGCCCCGTGTTTTTTTCGCCAAGCGTCGAATTGCGGGCCCAGTTTGTGTGGCTGGTTATCGCGGAAGATGTCGACGAGAACGCCCGCAGGCGCGCAGCCGCGGACGCACGGTCCGCAGCATGGCCAGAGTTGCGGCTCGTTGCGCGGATTGAGAAAGGCCGCGCGCTTTGGGCAGCGTGGTGGAGACGGTGGTCCGGCCCGCAGAACACACCATAGCCCGCTCTGGCGAAGGGGTCGGGGGTGGACAGACCTCCCACCCTGACACGTCGATTAGCGAATTGGCCGTTTTCGGTTCGCGAGGGAGCGTCGCGGTCGACATTTTTGCGGGTCCAGGTCCAGGTCGTTAAGGGGAGGTTTACTAAAGGGAGGTTTTTCCACCGCCGAGGGGGGTGGGTGGGCGTTGTTCAAGCAGGCCCCGTCGGTTGCGGCGTAGGCCCACCGGGCGCCCTGCTCGTCAGCGCCTTCATGGTAGGCGTTGCGTCGGATTTCCCCCAGCGCAGTCGCGGGATCGGCCGTCGGAGTTCGTCTGACGCGAGGGCAGCCTGGAGGTCGAGCGTAGGGTCTTCCTCTAGAAGATCGCAGTGCCTGGTGCCTGAAATGGTTTGGGAGACCCTGCGATCATGGCTGATCGATCATGGTATTGAGGGCCGTCCTCTGATGAGCCCGGCAAGGGCAGCTTCAGGCCGCGTGCTCCTGCTTCTAGGTCGCGCCTCCTGCGTGGGGGCGATGGGTCAGCCGAGATGCTGGCCCTGGCTTTCTGCTGTTGGGTGTGTTCACCCCCGCAGATGTAGTTGCCGAGAAGCCCGAGTGCCCGGTTCTTGGTTATGAGAAGCCATGTGTTACCAAACTAGTCATGGCCCCATTTGGACGGCGGCCGCGGCCCCGAGATCGCGCTCGGTCGGCGGGGGGCGTCGGGGGAAAGGTCTCCGCTGCGAAGCCCAGACCACATGGGTGAAGAGGCCATCTGGTGATTATAGCCAGGAGAGGCACGCGCACCCATCATCATGCACGGTGGTGAATTCAGGCCGTCGCCATCCGAGCAGGGCAGTGGTTTGCCACGCTCCATTGGGGGGCCGCCCCCTGGAAAAGTTTGCGCATGGCCACGGGGCGACTAGGCTTTGGCGTGGGGGTTGGCGTCTCTCCGCGCCTGCCTTCTGGGTCCAACTGTTGGGCAATGGCGTCTAGTTCGATCGCGTGGCCAGGGGCCGCTGTAGCGTGAAGCCCCCTCTGAGAGATCCAGGGGGGCCGTCTGGGCCTGACAGCGGCGAAAGCCGTGTTGCTGTCGGAAGTTTCGCGCTCTGTCTCGTGGGGTTTGGATATCCGCATCCGCGGTGCGCGTATCGGAGACGAGAGAGTGGGCGGATCGAGCCTTCAGTTGGGTGCCTTCAAGCATGCGCCCGACGCGCGGGAGGCGATTGATGGCCTC
Source organism: Prorocentrum cordatum (assembly GCA_963575745.1). Classification (NCBI taxonomy): domain Eukaryota; class Dinophyceae; order Prorocentrales; family Prorocentraceae; genus Prorocentrum; species Prorocentrum cordatum. Next base: position 216,004 of record CAUYUJ010005692.1, on the reverse strand, counting down.
GCTCCTTGGTCGAGGGGGTTCTTGAGTTCCGCGGCTGAATGGGCTGTCGAATTATCATCATGGGCGACCGCGGGCCGCGCCTGCGTCGTCGCTTTGGCCGGGCGCAAGTGAGGGGCTTGATGTCTCCAGGAGTAAAGGAGCTGCTTTGGAGGTGCAAATTCGCGCGGCACAGTTCCGGAAAGTAGGCCCATCCAACGAGGCGGCGGCTGCGTTTGTCGTGGATGTCCCGCCTCGCGCGCCCGATGCCCCGAGGGCGCCCTGCGATCAGGGCCAGGTTGAGACAGATGTCAGTGAGTGGGTCGTCAAATTCATCCTTGTCTGTTCTTTGCTTCGCCGAACAGCGGCTTCGGGTGGCGATGTGCGCGCGCGACTTGCAGGGCGAGGGTTGTGCTGGCGTCGCTGATAGTGGCGCGCGGGGCTGCCCTGGAGATGGCGGGGCGGGTCCTGGGAGGTCTCCGTGGAGCCAGACCGCGGTGAGCTTATGCTTCGCCAGCGCCCATCTCTCAGAGAAGTCTTTGGTCCGCGGCGAGCCCACCTGCCCCGTTTCGCAAGCATCTGGTGGGAACGTGCAGGAGGGGCTCAGGAGCGACGCCCGTCCGTTGCATGTCCATGGGCGAGTCTGCGAACAGGCGCAGGATTCTCTTGGGGAGACCGCCTGCTCTGGCTGCGGGTCTTGCCCCGATCAAGCGAGTGGGGTCGTCATCTGTCGGGGTGGATTGCTCGGCTGGCACCGGCTCAGGGAGCTCCTGGTGGTGCTCTGCTTTGAAGTCCCCCCAGGTTGGCGCTGCCTCTTCTTCGCGCCCCCAGGCGGCGCGGTATTTGCCGAGGTTGGGTGCCCAGGTGTCGGTCGTGAGCTTGGTCGTTGCGTTGGTGTCCGCGAGGATCGTGCTTGGCTCCGTCTGCGCCGGGGCGTCGTCGCTGTCGCTGTAGCTGTCAGCGGCAGGGTCGCTGGGCGCATCGTACGCGCTTCCGCGGTGTGAGGTTGTGGGCGGGCCCCCTCGCGGTGGTGGGCTTTTCCCCTCGGCCGTGCGAGCTCGCCGCTCTGTTGCGTTGCCATTGCTTCTTCGGCCTGGACTTGTCTAGCTGGCTGGCGGCGCGAGTGTCCCACCTAGTATGGGGGCGCGCCCGCGCCGGCCTCCTCGCCCTGCTTTGGTGGTCGATTTGGAATTTGGACGCCAGACCATTGTAGATCGGGCTAATGGCTTGATCTGGGGCGGTGGCGGCTGGGTCGCCCGCCGTCTAGCGGCGGCGGCGACGTGTCATCGCGAGCTGGCGCCTGCGGAGATGGCCCGCGATATTCTTCGTCAGCGCGAGAGTGGCGCAGACGCGTCAGCCGCTGTCTATGAGCCCCGTCGGTGTTGATAGGTTTCGTGGAGATGCCCTCGTCGGCGAGGTCAGGCAAGGGGTCCGCCAGGAAGGGTTCGCCCTGGCGAGATGGCCATGCGATTTCTGCGCGGCAGCCGTCCGCGCGCAGCGCTGGGACAGCGCATTGTCGAGCCTGCTCCTCCTGGATCTCTCGGCAGCTCCTCTCCGCGCCCCCTCGGCAGATCCTCCCCGCGCCTCGCGCGCGGCCAGCTGCGGCGAGCTTCTGCTCGCGCGCCGCCGCGGGGAAGGAGTCGCGCGGCCTCCTTGCGCGCGGGGCGGCCTCGCCGAGACGCGTCGCGTCCATTCGTGCGAGGGGCTGGCGGGCCCTCGGATAGATGGGCGCCCCGGCGTTGGAGTCGTGAGCGACGGCTCTGTGCTCGACTGCGCTGGTGGGAACGTGACTAGCTTCGCAGAGCAGCATGGTGATGAGCCCCTCTTCTTCTGGGTGCCATGGGTTCCTCGCCGCCGCGGTAAGCGGCTGCGTGCGAGAGGGCGGGCGCTGACGCGGGCGCGGCCTGGTGGTTTCTGTCCAGCGGCCTCCCGCCGTGGCCCTGGGCGTAGAGTGCAGCCGCAGTGGCGGATGCGTTCAGGCTGCTCGATTGTCGTTGCGTGGGAGATGTCCCCGTGCTCGCGGGCCTGTTCCCTCGGCTTCGCCTAACCAGGGGAAGATGCTGCAACCTGGCGTGGCGGCGTCTTTCCTGGTCTACATGGTGGCAGTGGTCGGCTGCTGAACGAGATTTTCAGTCGAGCCGGTGATGTGCGTCGTTTGACCTGGCTCGCGCAAACCGCCTCTTCGGCCTGTCCAGAAGGGTCGCTGGCCGTCGTCCAGCGCGCCGCCACGGCGCCTCGCGCCCACGCTCTTCCGTTAATTTCATGTGAACGTGTGCAAAGCGCGGCGCGTCCTTCCAGCAACCCTGGTATAGGTCGCATGAGGCGGTGAGGTTGTCGATCCATGACAGCTTGGTAACGTCAATGCCATCCTGGCGGGGGCGCCCTGGCGTGTGGGCATTGGGGTCGGGCGCGCGTCGTCGCCGACGCCCCGGGGCGCGTCGTCAGGCGCGCCCTCCACCGCCCCTCGTGCGGGGCTCATCCGAGCTGATTGCGGTTTTCGGTGGGGCGGTCGGCCGGATTTCGGGTCGGCGCGGCGACGCCCTTTGCGCCTTGCTGACAGGGATGGTGCCTCTGCGGTGAACGGGGATTTTGCTGCGGCTGCGGCTCGGTCATGAGTTCGGCCTGGCTGAGGCCCCCTCCATTTTGGTCTATTGATGGAGCGCGTAGCGTCGAGCGTGGCAGTCGAAAGCGTGACTTCCTCAGTCCGCCGTTGAAGCACGGGTTTGCCGAGGTCGGGGTTGGGGGCGCTGGGTCTGTCGAGCGTTGTGGCCCATGTTTCCCCGACGGAGCAGGGGTGGGCCACGGCGCCCACTATTCCACGGCCGAGGCGCCGCTCGACGGCGCAGACACCGGTAGCCGGTGGCGTAGCAGAGGCCTTGGGGCATGAAGTCCATAGTGATGAGCTCAGTTTTCCAGTGCGTATGGATGAAGTCGTTGGCCCAGAAACCAGCGTGAAACACGGCGGTCGTAACCTGGCAGGCGGTGGAGGTCGTTTAGTCCAGACCAGGACGTAAACAGGTCTTCATAATGGTCTTGCGGCCTCTTGTTGGGTCTTCATGATGGTCATGATGGTCTTCCTGATGGTCATGATGGGTTTTGAAGTGGCCTTCCTTGTCCCAGTTGCGAGCGGGTCCGGGCGGGCGTGGGCCGCCTGCGCCGAAGGCGCGGGCGGGCGCCCAGTTGCGCCGACTCCTGCTGCTGGGCGACCATTGCGCGATGCAGAGCAGGGCGCCGTTGCAGCGCGTGCCCATAGTGGCCGCCGAAGCGCTGGTCAGCCTGTCGCGCGCTTGGTCTGCTGGCCGCAGGCCCCTGTCCTCCGCGCCATGGCCCGCTATCTCGCGTGTCCAGCAGAGGCGCGGGGACATTCCTTCGACGGCCCCACCCTTTCCTGCGGGGCCAATAAGGAACTCTTGAAACGCACTGATAGCGTCTACAGGCAGGGAACGATAGTCTGGTCACCTCGCGGGATTTGGTTCTCAGCCGTTGTGGTCCTGCTGTCGCGGTAAGGTCCGAGGTGTCATCTGCGGGAGTTCCCCCCCAGTCAAGGGCCGTGGCAATGGCAAGGGCGCAGACAATGCAGGATGAGAAATGTTGGCCGCGACTGCGTGAGGTCCCTCATCGTGGGTGGGGCGCAACAGCCATGCGTCGTCTTCGGTGGAGTCGTTGTAAAAGGAGTCCAGTCCCAGGGACTCTTCGCCTGGTGGCGTTTGTGATGCTTGTGTGTCCGCCGCCGCCTCCTCGCTGGCGGGAGGTAGTGGGGGTGCTAGCGTGCTGCAGGATGCAGGGTGGCGTTGGTGGTATCTTGGCCTGATTGGACCCCGCATAGTCGGCAGCGGTATTTGCTCTCACCCATGGCTGGTGCATCGATTCGAGAGTGCAGGGGTATCGACCCCGCAGATAAGGATTGGATTCCTGCATTGCGTCGGCCAGGGGTGTCCGAAAAGTGGAATGACCCGAAAAGCCAGAAAAACCATAAAGGCCAGAAAAGCAAGAAAAAACACAAAAACCAGAAAAGCCAGAAAAGCCCGAAATGCTCGAGTTGCGAGGATGTCTCGAGCGGCGGCGCCAGATCTGCGAGGATGTCTCGAACGGCGGGCTTTTCTGGCTCTTCGGGCTTGTCGATGTCGAGCTTGTCGGGCTACGCCGGCCAGAGTTGCGAGGATGTCTCGTTGTGCGGCGCCAGAATTGCGAGGATGTCTCGAGCAGTGGGCTTTTCGAGCTTTTCGGGCTTGTCGAGCTTTTCGGGCTACGCCGGCCAGAGTTGCGAGGATGTTTCGAGGTGCGGCGCCAGAGTTGCGAGGATGTCTCGAGCGGTGGGCTTTTCGGGCTTTTCGGGCTTTTCGGGCTACGCTGGCCGGAGTTGCGAGGATGTTTCGAGCGGTGGGCTTTTCTGGCCTTTCGGGCCTTTCGGGCTTTTCTGTTATTTCTGGCTGTTCGGGCTACGCTGGCCAGAATAGCGAGGATGTTTCGAGCGGTGGGCTTTTTAGTCTTTCGGGCTTTCCGGGGTTTTCGGGTTTTTCGGGTCGCGCCGGCCAGAGTTGCGAGGATGTTCCGAGCGGTGGGCTTTTCTGGCTTTTCGTTTTTTTTTTGCTTTTCTGGTTTGTCAAGCTTTTCGGGCTTTTCGGGTATACTGGCTAGAGTTGCGAGGATATCTCGAGCGGTGGGGATTTTCGGGCTTTTCGAGCTTTTCGGTTTTTTCTGGCCTTTCGGGCCTTTCGGATTTTTTTGGTTTTTCTGGCTTTTCGGGTCAACTGGATTAGCTTGAAGAAAGCCAGAAAATCCTGAAAAGCCCGAGTTGCGAGGATCTCTCTAGCGACGGCGCACGAGTTGCAAGGGTGTTTCCAGCGGCAGGTTTTTCTTGCCTCTTTGGCTTTTCGGGTCTTTCGGGTTAACCGGGCGCTCTTTCGGGTTATTCGGGCTACTCGAGCCCTCGTCGTCGTCGTCGTCGTCGTCGTTGTCCGCTGGCGGCCCCCGAAAGTGCATGCAGCCTATTCAACCCCGAGCCCCTCCCATCCGTTCCCCCACGAGCGGACAAGTTTGGATTGGACGCGGGAGCCCTTGCTAGGAAAGGTCATCACATTTATGTCCCGACGCTTCCCTTCTCCCACTTGCAATTTTGGTAGGGATCAGCACTCCGGCGAGTGCTGATCCTTACCAAAACGGGGTGTTGTGTGAGTGCCTTGGCCTCTGTGGGCCTACAGCGAGTGGACAATTCTGGATTGGAAGCGGGCGCCCCTGCTTGGAAAGGTCATCACATTGTTGTTCCGACGCTTCTCTCCTCCCCCTTGCCGTTCTGATAGGGATCAGCACTTCGGCGAGTGCTCCGCCCGACCCGACCGTTCGTCAGGGTTCGCCCGCCCGACCCGATCGCCCGTTAGAGTTACACGTGTGTGTTATTTCGAGCGCTCGTCTTGCTTATGTCCCGCCCGCTCGACCAGAGTCGCCCATTAGGATCCACCCGTCCGACCCGACTCGCCCATTACAGTTACGCGTGCGTGTTACTTCGAGCACGCGTCATACTTGAATGTCTGGCTTGCCCGGTTCGCCCGTCCGTTAGGGTCCGCATCCGATCCAACCCGCCCGTCAGGATGATACGCTCGTGTTTCTCGAGCATGCATCATGCTTTATGTCCCGCCCGCGTCGGCTCGCCCGACCCGACCCGCCCGTCAGTGTTACGCGTACGTCTTTTTAAACATGTGTCATACTTTAATGTCCCGCTCGCCCGACCCGACCTTCCCAGTAGGGTTTGCTCGCCCGAACCGATTCGCCCGTTAGCGTTACGCGTGCCCCTCCCATCCGTTCCCCCACGAGCGGACAAGTTTGGATTGGACGCGGGAGCCCCTGCTAGGAACGGTCATCGCATTTATGTCCCGACGCTTCTCCCACTTGCAATTTTGGTAGGGATCAGCACTCCGGCGAGTGCTGATCCCTACCAAAACGGGGTGTTGTGTGAGTGCCTTGGCCTCTGTGGGCCTACAGCGAGTGGACAATTCTGGATTGGAAGCGGGCGCCCCTGCTTGGAAAGGTCATCACATTGTTGTTCCGACGCTTCTCTCCTCCCCCTTGCCGTTCTGATAGGGATCAGCACTCCGGCGAGTGCTCCGCCCGACCCGACCGTTCGTCAGGGTTCGCCCGCCCGACCCGATCGCCCGTTAGAGTTACACGTGTGTGTTATTTCGAGCACTCGTCTTGCTTATGTCCCGCCCGCTCGACCAGAGTCGCCCATTAGGATCCACCCGTCCGACCCGACTCGCCCATTACAGTTACGCGTGCGTGTTACTTCGAGCGCGCGTCGTACTTGAATGTCTGGCCCGCCCGGGTCGCCCGTCCGTTAGGGTCCGCATCCGATCCAACCCGCCCGTCAGGATTATACGTTCGTGTTTCTCGAGCCATGCATCATACTTTAATGTCCCGCCCGCGTCGGCTCGCCCGACCCGACCCGCCCGTCAGTGTTACGCGTACGTCTTTTTAAACATGTGTCATACTTTAATGTCCCGCTCGCCCGACCCGACCTTCCCAGTAGGGTTTGCTCGCCCGAACCGATTCGCCCGTTAGCGTTACGCGTGCCCCTCCCATCCGTTCCCCCACGAGTGGACAAGTTTGGATTGGACGCGGGAGCCCCTGCTAGGAACGGTCATCGCATTTATGTCCCGACGCTTCTCCCACTTGCAATTTTGGTAGGGATCAGCACTTTGGCGAGTGCTGATCCCTACCAAAACGGGGTGTTGTGTGAGTGCCTTGGCCTCTGTGGGCCTACAACGAGTGGACAATTCTGGATTGGAAGCGGGCGCCCCTGCTTGGAAAGGTCATCACATTGTTGTTCCGACGCTTCTCTCCTCCCCTTTGCCGTTCTGATAGGGATCAGCACTTCGGCGAGTGCTCCGCCCGACCCGACCGTTCGTCAGGGTTCGCCCGCCCGACCCGATCGCCCGTTAGAGTTACACGTGTGTGTTATTTCGAGCGCTCGTCTTGCTTATGTCCCGCCCGCTCGACCAGAGTCGCCCATTAGGATCCACCCGTCCGACCCGACTCGCCCATTACAGTTACGCGTGCGTGTTACTTCGAGCACGCGTCATACTTGAATGTCTGGCCCGCCCGGCTCGCCCGTCCGTTAGGGTCCGCATCCGATCCAACCCGCTTGTCAGGATGATACGCTCGTGTTTCTCGAGCATGCATCATACTTTAATGTCCCGCCCGCGTCGGCTCGCCCGACCCGACCCGCCCGTCAGTGTTACGCGTGCGTCTTTTTTAACATGCGTCATACTTTAATGTCCCGCCCGCCCGACCCGACCTTCCCGAACCGATTCGCCCGTTAGCGTTACGCGTGTGTATTATTTCGAGCACGCTGATCCGCCAGACCGGCCCGACCCGCCCGTGAGGGTCCTCTCGCCCGACCCCCGACCCGACCAGCCCGTCAGGGTTACGCGTGCGTGTTTTGTTGAACATGCGTTGCGTGACAATTGAAATTTTCGCCCGCCCGACCCGACCCGCCCGATTAGGTCCGCCCGCCCGACCCATTCCGCCCGTTAAGGTTACGCGTGCGTGTTACTTCGAACACGCGTCATATTTTAATGTTCCGACCGCCCGACCCGCTCGCCCGTAAAGGTTGGCATCCCGTCCGATGCGCCCGTCAAGGTTACGCGTGCGTGTTTTCTAAACATGCGCCATACTTTAACGTCCCGCCCGCCCGACCCGACCCGCCCGTTAGGGTCCGCCCGCCCGTTCCGATCCGCCCGTTAAGGTTACGCGTGCTTATTACTTCGAACACGCGTCATACTTTAATGTTCCGACCGCCCGACCCGCTCGCCCGTAAACGTTGGCATCCCGTCCGATTCGCCCGTCAAGGTTACGCGTGCGTGTTTTTCAACATGCGTTATTTTTTAATGTCCCGCCCGCCCGACCCGACCCGCCCGTTAGTCTCCGCTCGTCCGAACCGATTCGCCCATTAGCGTTGCGCGTGCTTATTACTTCGAGCACGCGTCATACTTTTAATGATCCGCCCGCCGTTAAGGTCCGCATCCGATCCGACTCGCCCGTCAGGGTTACGTATGCGTGTTATTTTTTGAGCATGCGTCATACTTCAATGTTCCCCACGCCCGACCCGGCCCGCTCATGCGTCTCCGCCCGCCCGACCCGATCCGCCCGTCAAGGTTACGCGTGCGTGTTTAATTCGAGCTCGCGTCATACTTTAGTGTCTCGCCTGTCCTGCACGCTCGCCCGTTAAGGTCCGCATCCTATCCTACCTGCCCGTCAGGGTTGCGCGTGCGTGTTCTTTTTCGATCATGCGTCATACTTTACTGTTCCGCACGCCCGACCTGACTCGCCCGTTAGGGTACGCCTGCCCGATCCGATCCGGCACCTCAGCGGATGTCTCGCGCGGCGGCGCTCGAGTTGCGAGCATGTTTCGAGCGGCAAGCGCTCTCGAGCTATTCAACCGATTCGGGCTTTTCGGACTTTTTGGACCTTTCGAGCTTTTCGGGCTTTTCTGGCTTCTCGGGTTTTTCTGGCTTTGCCGGGCCTTTCGGGCTTTTCTGGTGACCCGGGCGCCCATTCGGGCTGTTTGGGCTACTCGGGCTACCCTGGCCAGAGCTGCGAGGATGTCTCGAGCGGCGATGTTCGAGTTGCGAGGATGTTTCGGCATTTCGGGCTTTTCGGGCTTTCCGGGCCAACCCGTGACTTTTTCTGGCTTATCGGGCTTTTCTGGTGACCCGGGCGCCCATTCGGGTTGTTTGGGCTACTCGGGCTACCCTGGCCAGAGCTGCGAGGATGTCTCGAGCGGCGATGTTCGAGTTGCGAGGATGTTTCGGCATTTCGGGCTTTTCGGGCTTTTCGGGTCAAACCCGGGACTTTTTCTGGCTTTTCGGGCTTTTCGGGCTTTTCGGGTCAACCCAGTTAGGGACACCCCTGGCCGACGCAGTGGAATTTTGGTCCTTGGAGAGGATGGTCATGTCATTATCGCTACGATTGTCACTTTGGCATGTAAAGCGAACTTTACCAGCTTGAGTAGTCAGAGCGTCTTCTGAAATGAAGGGATGCAGCCTTCACTTTTGGTTAGGGCGTGCAACTGTGACCAACCTCGAAAAGGTCTTGCTCGAGGCCAGAGACGCGGTTCCCAGTCGCATTGCGCTGAAATTTACGGCTGCGGTAAGGGTTAGGTTCGCTCCCGACAGGTAGCCAGTGGCCTGTCCAGGACCATCCGTGTTTGGGAGATGGAACTCCCCCATGTCGTCGATCAACGCGACGGGGCATGCCGTGCACAATGCCCTCTCGAAGAAACCCCCTGAGCTAGGAGAAGATGGTAATATGCATCGCAGTGGTCGGTCTGTCACGCATATAATTGAGACTATTACTAAGAATATGTCTGCTCGGCTGTCGTGGGCGGTCGGGTGCCCAGAAAGGTGGTGGCGCTATTTTCTATTCAATAGCACCGGTCACACATATCTTTGCGAAGGGCCCAACCATTTGCAATTCCGAGTACAAGCGTTATGAGTATCGCCTGCGGTGGAGCTCCCAATGGCGCCGCGAAGCGTGTGAGGGGTGTGCCGACGTGGGTGGGGCGGCAAGCTGTGGACACCGCCGCCTTCAGGGTCCTCCCATGGGCTACGAAGCGTGCGAAAGGTGTGCCGAAATGGGTTGGGCGGCCACATTTGGAGGCCGCCACTAGGGCCAAAATGGGTGAGGAGGCTGTATGTGGACACCGCCACTGGGGCCTTCGATGGAGCCTCCTGTGGGGCCGCGAGGCGCGTGATGGGTGTGCCGAAATGGATGGGTCGGCCGCGAATGGTGTACACCCCCGCGCGTGGGTTGTTAGGTGGGGCCCCTTTGGGTCTACAAAGTGTGTGACAGGTGCGCCGACATCACCCCGTTGAGGCGTTCTGTTTATGGGCCACGAAACGCGTGGCGGGTGTGCCGACATGGATGGGGCGCCGTTTGTGATGCACCCCGTTGGAGCGTTCAGTGTAGCTCCACTGGGGCCACGAAGCGTGTGAGGGGTGTGCCACATTGGGTCGGGCGGCCGCATGTGGTACACCCCTGGGGCTTTTGGACAATTCTTTTCTGGGACCACAGCGTGTGAGGGATGGGTGTGCCGACATGGGTGGGGCGGCAACTTGTGGCTACTGCCACTGGGGCCTTCGGTGGGGCTCACATGGTGCCACGAAGCCTGTTAGGGGTGTGCCGAAATTGGTGGGGCGGCCGCATGTGGTACATTCCCCTGGGGCCTTCGGTGGAACCCCCCAGGGGGCCTCGAAGCGTGTGAAGGGTGTGCCGACATGGATGGGGCGGGCGCGTGTGGTACACCACCCTTGGGCCTTCGGTGGACCCCCCCATGAGGCCACGAAGCATGTGATGGGTGTGCCAAGATGGGTGGGGCAGCCGCATGTGGTACACCCCGTGGGTTTTTCCCCACATGTTTCGTGGGGTTCTGGTTCCCTTCCTAGGCTCTGCCTAGAAGGGTTCTTACTCTCTTTGCTTAAAAGGGCCGGGCAGTGCTACACGCCCCGGGCGGTTCCCCCAGTCCCCGCCCCGCGGTTCCCCCAGTCCCCTGGGAGCTTAGCCTTAGCTTTAGCTTTAGCTTAGCTTTAGCTTTAGCTTTAGCTTTAGCTTAGCTTTAGCTTAGCTTTAGCTTAGCTTCAGCTTAGCTTTAGCTTAGCTTTAGCTTAGCTTCAGCTTAGTGTTAGCTTAGCTTTAGCTTAGCTTTAGCTTCGCTTTAGCTTAGCTTCAGCTTAGTGTTAGCTTAGCTTTAGCTTAGTGTTAGCTTAGCTTTAGCTTATATTTAGCTTAACTTTAGCCTAGCCTTAGCTTAGCTTAAGCTCAGCTTTAGCTTAGCTTTAGCTTAGCTTTAGCTTAGCTTTAGCTTAGATTTAACTTAGCTTTAGCTTAGCTTTAGCTTAGCTTCAGCTTAGCTTTAGCTTAGCTTCAGCTTAGCTTTAGCTTAGCCTTAGCCTAGCTTTAGCTTAGCTTTAGCTTAGCTTTAGCTTAGCTTCAGCTTAGTTTTAGCTTAGCTTTAGCTTAGCTTTAGCTTAGCTGTAACTTTAGCTTAGCTTTAGCTTAGCTTTAGCTTAACTTTAGCTTAGCTTCAGCTCAGCTTCAGCTTAGCTTTAGCTTAGTGTTAGCTTAGCCTTAGCTTAGCTGTAGCTTAGTTTTAGCTTAGGATTAGCTTGGCTTTAGCTTAGCTTCAGTTTAGTGTTAGCTTAGCTTTAGCTTAGCGTTAGCTTAGATTTAGCTTAGCTTTAGCTTAGTGTTAGCTTAGCTTTAGCTTAGTGTTAGCTTAGCTTTAGCTTAGCTTTAGCTTAGCTTTAACTTAGCATTAGCTTAGGTTTAGCTTAGCTTTAGCTTAGCTTTAGCTTAGCTTTAGCTTAGCTTTATCTTGGCTTCATCTTGGCTTCAGCTTAGCTTCAGCTTAGCCTTAGCTTTCGCTTAGCTTTCGCTTAGCTTTAGCTTAGCTTCAGCTTAGCTTTAGCTTAGCTTTAGCTGAGCTTTAGCTTAGATATAGCTTAGCTTTAGCTTAGCGTTAGCTTAGCTTTAGCTCAGCTTTAGCTTAGCTTCAGCTCAGCTTTAGCTCAGTGTTAGCTTATTGTTAGCTTAGCCTTAGCTTAGCTTTAGCTTAGCTTCAGCTTAGCTTTAGCTTAGCTTTAGCTTAGCTTTAGCCTAGCTTTAGCTTAGCTTTAGCTTAGCTTTACTGTTACTACTAATTCTGCTTTCCTAGGGGCTCCAACTCCTAGGTAGGGTCGCACTGGGATAATTTTCTTTCCTGCCGCGGCGCACCCGCGTCTCCTCTCCTCCCCTCCTCCTCTTCATTCCTCTCCTCAACCCGCGGTCAACACATGCACGGCAAGTACATGAGACACGCGTCTACATACAGCCGCACGCATGCACACACTCGCACACACAAGACGCGTGTTCACTGCATCATACACCCAAGACGTCTGCACAATCCGTCAGGGTCGTCCAGGGCACAGCAGGCATGGCATATTCTCGACACCATAGGCGGTGCGCAGGGGGTGGTTTCTCACCGCGGCCGCTATCCGTGACGGTCGTCCAGGGCATAGCAGGCAGGGCATATTCTCGACACCTGAGGGGGTGCGCAGGGGGTGGTCTCTCTCCGCGGCCGCTATCCGTGACGGTCGTCCAAGGCACAGCAGGCATGGCATATTCTCGACACCATAGGGAGTGCGCAGGGGGGGGTCTCTCACCGCGGCCGCTATCCGTGACGGTCGTCCACGGCACAGCAGGCATGGTATATTCTCGACACCATATGGGGTGCGCAGGGGGTGGTCTCTCACCGCGGCCGCTATCCGTGACGGTCGTCCGGGGCAGCAGGCATGGCATATTCTCGACACCATAGGGGGTGCGCAGGGGGTGGTCTCTCACCGCGGCCGCTATCCGTGACGGTCGTCCAGGGCACAGCAGGCATGGCATATTCTCGACACCAGAGGGGGTGCGCAGGGGGTGGTCTCTCACCGCGGCCGCTATCCGTGACGGTCGTGCACAGCAGGCATGGCATATTCTCGACACCAGAGGGGGTGCGCAGGGGGTGGTCTCTCACCGCGGCCGCTATCCGTGACGGTCGTCCAGGGCACAGCAGGCATGGCATGTTCTCGACACCGGAGGGGCAGCAGGCAGTGCATATTCTCGACACTATAAGGGGGTGCGCAGGGGGTGGTCTCTCACCGCGGCCGCTATCCGTGACGGTCGTCCAGTGCACAGCAGGCATGGCATATTCTCGACACCAGAGGGTGTGCGCAGGGGGTGGTCTCTCACCGCGGCCGCTATCCGTGACGGTCGTCCAGGGCACAGCAGGCATGGCATATTCTCGACACCATAGGGGGTGCGCAGGGGGTGGTCTCTCACCGCGGCCGCTATCCGTGACGGTCGTCCGGGGCAGCGCAGGCATGGCATATTCTCGACACAATATTGGGTGCGCAGGGGGTGGTCTCTCAGCGCGGCCTCTATCCGTGACGGTCGTCCAGGGCACAGCAGGCATGGCATATTCTCGATACCACAGGGGGTGCGCATTCTATCCGTGGTCGTCCACACAGCAGGCATGGGTTAGGGGGTGCGGGGGTGGTCTCTCACCGCGGCCGCTATCCGTGACGGTCGTCCAGGGCACAGCAGGCATGGCATATTCTCGACACCATAGGGGGTGCGCAGGGGGTGGTCTCTCACCGCGGCCGCTATCCGTGACGGTCGTCCAGGGCACAGCAGGCATGGCATATTCTCGACACGTAGGGGGTGCGCAGGGGTGGTCTCTCACCGCGCCGCTATCCGTGACGGTCGGGCACAGCAGGCACGGCATATTCTCGACACCATAGGGGGTGCGCAAGGGGTGGTCTCTCACCGCGGCCGCTATCCGTGACAGTCATCCAGGGCACAGCAGGCATGGCATATTCTCGACAGCGTAGGTTGTGCGCAGGGGGTGGTCTCGCACCGCGGCCGCTATCCGTGACGGTCGTCCAGGGCACAGCAGGCATGGCATATTCTCGACAGCATAGGGGGTGCGCAGGGGGTGGCCTTTTACCGCGGCCGCTACTCGTGACGGTCGTCCAGGGCACAGCAGGCATGGCAAATTCTCGACACCATAGGGGGTGCGCAGGGGGTGGCCTCTCACCGCGGCCGCTATCCGTGACGGTCGTCCAGGGCACAGCAGGCATGGCATATTCTCGACAGCGTAGGGGGTGCGCAGGGGGTGGTCTCTCACCGCGGCCGCTATCCGTGACGGTCGTCCAGGGCACAGCAGGCATGGCAGATTCTCGACACCATAGGGGGGTGCGCAGGGGGTGGTCTCTCACCGCGGCCGCTATCCGTGACGGTCGTCCAGGGCACAGCGGTATCGGCGGGGCAACGGCCACCAACATTCTCACATGCTTCACTTCAGCTCTCATCACTCCAGCCATAATATAAGTATGTGGGGTTCCTCGGTCGCGTAATTTTGACCATATCCTCATGAGGCCACGAAGCGTATGTCGGGTGTGCCGAAATTGGTGGGGCGGCGAATTGTGGACACCGCCTTGAGGCCTTCGGTGGAGCTCCCATGGGCCCACGAAATATGTGAGGACTGTGCCGAAATTGGTGGGGCGGCCGCATGTGGTACTTTCCCCCATGGCTTTCGGTGGGGTCACGTAATGGGTGATGGGGCCTACAAAGAATGTGAGGAGTGTGCCGAATTGGGTGGGGCGGCCGCATGTGGCACAGCCCTTGAGGCTTTCGGTGGGACTCCCCACGGGGGCACGAAACGTGTGATGGGTGGGCCGGATTTGCTTACATTGGGAGGGCAGAGTCAAGGGTGGGAGGAGAAGGGGAGCGGGAGGAGGAAGGACTGAAGTAGTTGCGGATCGCTGTCTCGTTTCTTCTTCAGACCTCCTGAGGGGTGTGTCGGGGGGAGCGTTACGGGCTTCCAGGGGCTTCTTGGGCGCCCGTTGGCGGTCTCAACAGCCATCTCTCGGGGACGGCTCGACATATGAGTTCGGATCCCTTTTCGTCGGGTCTTTTTTGGGGCCTGGAGAGCCCTGTCGAGAGGCCTATTGGGCAGTCTTGGGGCCGTCTTGAGGCGATCTTTGGCTGTCTTGGGAACGTCTTGGGCTGACTTGGGGCGATCTTGGCGGCCTCCTTACCTGTCCTGGGCGGTCGGGAGCCCGAACAGGCGGTGAGGCCAAAGTCTTTCACTCTTGAGGCCGTATTGACGGGTTTGGCGGGGGCGCTTAAGGGGCTTCCGGGGGTTTCTTGGAGGCTTCTTGGGCGCCTGCAGGAGGTGTCAAGGGCCATCTTTCGAGGAGGGCTCGACATGTGAGTTCGGATCCTCTCTCGTGGGGCTTTCTTGGGGGCCTAGAGAGCCTTCTTGAGAGGCCTCTTGGGCCGTCTTGGGGCTCTCTTGGGACGTTTTGGTGTTGTTTTGGGAGGGTTCTGGGCTGACTTGGGGCTATCTTGGTGGCCTCCTTACCTGTCATGGGCTGTCGGGAGCCTGAAAAGGCGGTGACGCCAAAATCATTGTGTTTTGCCTCTTGCGGCCCTCGCGCGGTTCTCGTGGAGCTCTCCAGGGCCTTCTTGGGCGCCCCTGGAACCGTCTTTAAATCATGTTTGGCCATCTTGGCGCGCTCTTGGCCTGAAGCCGTGGGGCCAGCCCCTTGCTTGGCGCCTCCTGGGGCTCTCCTGGGGCGCTCTGGGAGCACTGATGGCCGCGCCAAGGAACTCTGGCATTCCCGGTCCCGACCTGGCAGGGACTTTGGCAGGTACTTGTCGTCTGGGGGGCCCCTGGGGCCGCCCCGCGCGCGCGAACTAGAACTATCCAGACCTCGTACTGGAGATTCTAGCACGCCTCTGGCCCGTTGGACCAGCGATTTCTTCTGAATGAGAACTCGAACACAACAACATCAACGATAAGCGGCACCGCGGATCCCCACTTCAGCTACGCACCCATTGGCAGTGTAAATCCGCGCGGCCTCCTGTAATGTATCGTCGATTCCAGCTCGCTGGTTCCCCGCCTGAGCTAGTTTTCCCCTGACGGTCCTCCTCGTTCGATGCTTGTCGGTCGTGGCTCGAGGATCGAGGTTTTCGGGCGTTTTTCTTGCCTTCTCGGGCCTCCTGGGCCGCCTTGGTCGCCACGGCCGAGCTCGCCCCGGAGTCCTGGTCATCAAGCGCCGCTGGGCAGGTCGGGGGGAGGGGCAATGGGAGGAAAGGTTCGAGGACCGATGGTTGAAGAGGAGGTGGACGCGGAGGAGGAGGAGGTGGTGGAGACAGAGGCGGAGGAGGAGGAGGACGACGATGAGGAGGATGAGGCGGATGATGAGGCGGAGGATGAGGAGGAGGAGGCGGAGGAAGAAGAGGAGGAGGAGGCGGAGGAGGAGGAGGATGACGATGAGGAGGATGAGGCGGATGATGAGGCGGAGGATGAGGAGGAGGAGGCGGAGGAAGAGGAGGAGGAGGAGGAGGAGGAGGAGGAGGAGGAGGAGGAGGAGGAGGAGCAGGGGGAGGAAGATGCGGCCTGGAGGGGGAGGAGGAGGAGGAGCAGGAGGAGGAGGAGGAGGAGGAGGAGGAGGAGGTGGAGGAGTGATGGAGAAGCAGGTCCGAGGTCGATGACGAGGACATGTCCACGCCCCGCTGCCCCCTTGCCCTCCTGCCGGGCGCCCCGCCGCGAGAGGCCGCCATGGCGGCCAGGGGGCTCAGGCACCTCGTCGTGCCGGTGGAGCAGGCGCGGTGCGGCGTCCCTCGGCGGTCCAGCGGCGGCCCTCGGTCGCGTCTGCCCGGCGGCCCTCGTCGGACCCTCGGTGCACGGCCGAGCGTTTTCGGACGTTCTCGTCGGTGTTGGGATGCGCTCCAGCAGCTGCGCCTCGCCCAGAGGTTCCAAGGGTGCCCGAATCGTCCCGAACGGCCTCTGGAGACCCGAGTTCTGATGACCCGAAGATCGAGTGACCCTCCGGACACAGGTCGCCATGAAGGAAAGGGTCGTTAGGGAAACAGGCCCCTGCAGCTTTCTCGCCGTTCTCGGCCACCCCGACCGTTTCGGGATGGTGAGGAGCTAGCCCCAGGCCGTTTCCTCCAGGATCATTTTCATGCTGGCCCATCTCGGCCCCTCGGCGGCCCATCTCGGCCACTCGGCGACCCCCCAGCGGCCCCCCGGCGGCTTCGGGCGGTTGCCGCGGCGGCAGCGGTGAGGGGCCGATTATCCTCAGAACGTATGTTGGCCCAGTGTGTGTGTGTGTGTGTGTGTGTGTGTGTGTGTGCCCCGTTCCGCCCCCCCGACGGCACGCAGCCGTTGCCGGCCGTCGCTGCGCCGCCGGCGTCGTCTTGGAGGGCTTCGGTGGGCAAGCACACGCTCCGGAGGTAATCGAAGAGGAGAGGGGGGGTGAGGAGGGAAGGGGGATGGGCGAAGGGGGGGTTCTCGGGCTCGGCTTCCCTCCCCTTCCTCCCTCCGTCCCCGCTGTGGAGGACAGGGGGTCCGGGGGAAGCCGGTCCTGCGCCCTACGGGGCTTTACCCATGGCCTGTTCTTGGTCCCGAGTTGTTTCTCTTGGACGAGGCTTGGGCCCAAGGTCCTCTTTTAGTCGTGCTCCACTGTCACAGGTACCATGCTTGGGGTGGGCTGGCGGAGTTACCTGCGAAAAATCATAACGAGGTACAGCCGCATTCTTGTTTTACAAAATGCGTCTCGCGTGTGCCCGCTCGAAGAAAGTGTACCCCATCCCAGATCCTCGAATAATAACGGGATGCGTAGCGTTTTTCCAAGAATCCGCAATAGTTAGTAAGGTCTGGCGGCCCTGAAATTTACAGAACGTGCAACAAGTAGACTTCGTGCGCCGCCGCTCGAGGATGGCGCGCCCGGCGCGCCGAGTCCCCGAGGATGCCTCGAGCGAGACGTTTGTTCTGCAGAAGGACTGCTAGCTTTTTGCGTACCCGCTCGAGGATGGCGCGCCCCGCGTGCCGAACATTTGAGGATGTCTCGCGTCAGACGCTTGTTTTGCAGTGCTTGGAAGGCCTGGGCACCTCAGAATGCCCAGATTGTTCTGGGAGTGCGGTCGGACCGCTGTTTTCGAAGGATCGTGGCCCTGGGAGCGTGGCAACACGTCCGTAGCCATTTTGGCTCAAGTTGAAGCCTCGGAGCCCTGTGGGCTCCAGTTTGTGTACAGCCGAGGGGCCGGCTCAGGTCCCGCGTTTTCTGACAGGACAGGCCTGTTTACCAGTCCCGATCTTTGCCATCCGCGATCGCTGTACATTGTGCCCAGTGTACAATGGGGAGGGCCGTGACCAACAACGGCAGAGGTGGGGGTGCAGGTGTTGCGGTCACGGTCCGACTGGGGAGAGTTGGGTCAACGGCGCCGTCTGTTTGCAGTGTACTAAGATCAAGACGCGCAAGGCCGCCGCCTTCAAAGCTTACGTGCAAGCCGAGCAGTCTTCATCCGGAAGCGCAAAGCGGGCGAAGGCGGCGGCGGTGACGAACTGCAGTTCTTCAGGAGACAGGTGCAGTAGCTGTCAGAGCAGCTGCAGTCTGAGCGGAAGCTCCACGGCACCGCGCCCGCAGAGGAGGCGCAGGGATCGAGCACATTTTACACGAGGCATCTTGGCGCTGGGAGCGGGAAGCCAACTGAATTTGCGAGGGGTCGTGGCACTGGGAGCGCGGACGCTGCGTACTTTACGAGGGACCGTGGCCCAGGGGGAGCGGACAAAGAACCATTTGGTAGTGATCGTGGCACTGGGAATGCGGGCCCAGCGGAATTTGCGATGGATCGCAGCCGGGGGGGGCGCAGATGCAGCGTAATTTACGAGGGATCGCGTTGCCCTTGCCATCTCGACTAACAACGGGGCGCGGAGATCCTAGGAGGCTCCAGGAGATCCGCGGCGCTTCCCTCGGCGCGTCTCTCGCGAGTCCTGTGCGCCGTCCCGTGGCACGTTCCCTGACGCGTACCCTGGCGCATCCCCTGGCGCGTCGCCTGGCCCGTTCCCTGGCACGTTCTCTGGTGCGTCCCGTGGCGCGTCCCCCTGGCACGTCGCGCAGCGCGTTACCTGTCACGTCCCGTGGCACGTCCATTGGCACGTTCCGTGGCGCGTCCTTTTTGCATCTTTCGTGGTGCGTCCCCATGGCACGTTCCCTGGCACGTTCCCTTGCGCGTCCCCCCTGGCATGTCCCGCGGCGCGTCCCGTGGCTTGTCCCTTGGCGCGTCCCATGGCCCATCACTGTGCGGCACGGCCCAGCGCAGCGCAGCACAACACAGCCCTTCGCACACTATCATCGCTATCGATATCTTCAGCATTGCCACTGCCCATCGCCAAATTGATATCCGTTGAAGCGTTTCCATGCCTCGCAGTTCTAAACCCCTTTCCGGGTTCGTGGGCCGATCATGTTTCAATGCGTTTCGCGCGTGCCTGCTCGAGGAAAGTGTGCCACCCCATCTCGGTTCCTCGATAAATAGCGGGGTCCGCAGACCACCATTTTCCGTTTAAAATAAGGATGCAATGCGTTTTGCGCAGGCTCAGCAATACATACGAGGTATGGGGGCCCTCACGTTTGGCAGGACATTCGCAAACGTTGATTTGTTGCGTGCCCGCTTGAGGATGGCGCGTCCTGCGCAACTCATTGTCGAGGCTGTATCGAGAGAGACGATCGTTGTGCAACAGTGGATGGGCTTCTTTGCCCCCGGATGCCCGGGCGGTTTTAGGAATGTTGAGACGCGTGAGCACACGTGGGTTCTTCACCTCCCAGGACGGGGCAAGCGTGAAGCCGCGTGGCTTCCTAACTCCTTAGAGCGGGGCAAGCGTCAACACGCATGGGTTCCCGACGCCCCAGGAAGGGGCACGCGTGGCGGCACGTGGCTTCCCGACGCCTCAGAGCGGGACACGCGTGAAAGCACGTGGGTTCCTAACGCCCCAGTGCGGGACACGCGTAGCAACACGCGGGTCCTTGACGCCCCAGAGCGAGGCAAGCGTGAGCACACATGGGTTCCTCATGCCCGGGCGGGACAAGCGTGACAAACACATGTGCTTCCAACACCACAGAGTGGGACAAACGTGAAAACATGTGGGTTCCTAATGTTGCAGGGCGGGGCAGCGTGAGCACACATGGTTCCTAACGCCCCAGGGCAGGACAAGCGTGACAAACAAACTTGCTTCTAACGTCCCAGACCAGGGCACACGTGAAACCATGTGGGTTCCTAACGGTTCAGGGCGGGACAGCGTGAGCACACATGGATTGCTAACGCTCCAGAGCGGGATACTCATGACAACACATTGGTTCCTACCCCCCAGGTCAGGACAAGGGTGACAATGCGTGGGTTCCTAACGCAAGAGCGGGACAAGTGTGAACACATGCGGGTTCCTAACGCCCCAGAGCGGGACAAGCGTGACATCACGTGGGTTCCGAACGCCCCAGAGCGGGGCAAGCACCATGATGCATTGCTTACTAACGGATTCTGGAGCACCCAGGGGACGTCCCAGAAGCCCCCAGGAAGCCCCTCTTCATAACGATTCCAGTTATTATACATCCAGTGTCGGTTCATTGAGTTGTTCTTGTTATTGCGCCCCCCCAGCTGTGGCTGGCCCAGACGACCGCGTGTTAAATATCTCCCCCACATGGCTTCCTACCGCCTCATAGTGGGACAAGCGTGACATGATTGTGCGTCCCACACGTTTCGACTGCAACCAGCTCTGGGCCAGCTATGCGCTCAGGCATCTCGAGCTTAAGATCCATATCAGGTCGGGCAGGATCTTGGTGCCAAGGGCGGTTTGATCGTTTCAGCACGGCACAGCACAGCACAGTCCTGGGCACGGGACGTCACGATCGATATCTCCAGCATTGCAATTGCTTGTCGCCCAATCAGGTGTTTTGAGAACGTAGCCATGCGTCGGAGTTTAAACCATTGTTATTTAATAGGTGTATATATATATATATACATTTGCACATATATATATATATACGTATAGGTATCATGTTCCTCCCTATCCTCTTTCTTCTCCTTGTCCTCATCCTCGTCCTCCTCGTCGCCCTCCTCGCCCTCGTCGTCCTCTTTTTTCTCTTTCTCCTCCTTTTCGCTCTCGTCCTCGCCGTCGTCGGGGTCGTCGTCGCCGTCGCTGTCGTCGTCGTCGTCGTCGTCGTCGTCGTCGTCGTCGTCGTCGTCTTCGTCGTTGCCCTCCAGCAACTCGCGGCGGAGAAGAGGCCTAGGCTGGCGTGGCGGACAGCCCCCTGCCCGCGAGGAGGCTGGCCTGAGGAAGTCGATGACGTCGAACGCGGCGATGGGGATGATCAGGCCCCGCCGCGCGGGGGACAAGAGGAGGAGGGAGGAGGCAGGGAGGAGGGGGGGAGGAGGGGGGAAGGCGGAGGAGGGAGGATGTGGAGGAGGAGGAGGAGGAGGAGGAGGAGGAGGAGGCTGAGGAGGAGGAGGCGGAGGAGGAGGAGGAGGAGGAGGAGGCGGAGGCGGAGGAGGAGGAGGAGGAGGAGGAGGAAGCAGCATGGTGAGGTCGTTGCCGAACGGCGGCATGGCATGACAAAGGCGGGCACCGCGGCGGATGTATTTCTTAATATTTATACATCTGTATTCCCCATATCCTAAGATGGGGTTCTTGTTATTACTTGGACGCCTCCTACTCCTTCTCCTTCCTCCTCCTCTTTTCTCCTCCCCTCCTGTCGGGCTTACTCATACTCAGACTTGCTCATACACAGACTTACTCATACTCAGACTTACTCATACTCAGACCTACTCATACTCAGACTTACTCACACTCAGACATACTCATACACAGACTTACTCATACACAGACTTACTCACACCCAGCCGTACTCATACACAGACTCACTCATACCCAGACTTACTCATACACAGTATTAGTCATACTCAGACTTACTCATACCCAGACGTACACATACACAGACTTTCTCATACACAGACCTACTCATACCCAGACTTACTCATACACAGACTTACTCATACACAGACTTACTCATACTCAGCACCCCTAAGGGGAGCCGCCAGGGGTGGTTGCACGGGCTCGTTCGCGGCCATTTTGTGGGGATGTCTCAGGCGGTTTGCCTGTTTCTGTGCCCAACATCCTTCGCTTTCGGAGCAGATTTGGAGGATGTCTCGAGCGAGGCGCTCATTTCAGCACCCCTAAGGGGAGCCGCCAGGGGTGGTTGCACGGGCTCGTTCGCGGCCATTTTGTGGGGATGTCTCAGGCGGTTTGCCTGTTTCTGTGCCCAACATCCTTCGCTTTCGGAGCAGATTTGGAGGATGTCTCGAGCGAGGCGCTCATTTCAGCACCCCTAAGGGGAGCCGCCAGGGGTGGTTGCACGGGCTCGTTCGCGGCCATTTTGTGGGGATGTCTCAGGCGGTTTGCTGTTTCTGGCCCAACATCCTTCGCTTTCGGAGCAGATTTGGAGGATGTCTCGAGCGAGGCGCTCATTTTCACCCCCCAGGTGGGCCAGATTTTGAGGATGTCTCGATCGGTTTGCTTGTTTTGGTGGCCAGGCTCGTGGGCGCAGATTCTTCTCAGGATGCCACAGGAGGCTCCAACAGGCTCCAGGAGGCCCCAGGAGACCACATGAGGTCCCAGGAGGCATCAGGAGGCCACAGAAAGACTCAAGAGGCCACAGGATGTCCCAAGAGGCTCCAGGAGGCCCCAGGAAGCTCCAGAAGGCCTCAGGAAACCACAGGAGACCCCAGGAGACAACAGGAAGCGCCAGGAGGCCTCGGAAGGCAACAGGAGGCCCCGAGAGGCCCCAGGAGCAGGAGGCCTCAGAAGGCAACAGGAGAGGCTCCAATCCCATGTGTTTTACGTATGCTCCTATCGATTGGGCCTCACCTGGAGCACGATTCTTTGATGTTCTACGTATGTTTCTATAGATGGTCCTTCTCCTGTGTACACAATCCTAAATGTTTTACTCATGTTCCTATGTATTGGGCCTCTCCTGGGGCACGAGTCCTTGGTGTTTTACGCGTGTTCCTATAGATTGCCCTTCTCCTGTGGCTCTAATCCGCAATATTTTATGTACGTCTGTTGCTATAGATTGCGCCTCCCCTGGGGCACGAAACCTTCCTAGGAGGTCCCAGGAGGTCCCAAGAGGCTCCTGGAGACCCCAGGAAGCCCCAGTAGGTTTCAGGAGGCCCCAGGAGGCCCCAGGCTCATGCACAGAGACGCGCTCGTACTACTGAGGCTCATTCATACTCCAATTCATTCGCAGTTAGATTGATGTCCAGACCGTCACAACTGAAGCCCGTTAATATTCGAAAGCTCTTGCGCCTAGACATTCACGGCGGACAGGTCCATGCGAGTAGATGCACATATTGGGAGCTCCACGCAGTGAATAATTTATATTTATGTAAATGTGTGTGTGTGTATATATATATATATATCTGTTTATGTGTAGGGTCTCCGGGGTCTGAAAACTGGACCCTGAACCCCCCATGGGAGGACCGGGGCCCCGGGACCGCTCCGAGACTGCGCCAAGACGGGTCTCGAGGCTCTCCAGGCGGCCCTCGAGGCCGCCAAATTGCGTCCGGACGGCCTGGACCCCAAGACGCCCCCAGGCGGCTCCGAAGGCTTCAGACGACCCAAGAGGCCTCCAACACGGCCCAAGGTGCCTCCAAGAGCACTCCCGATTGGGCCCCAAGAGAGGAACATCATAGATTATCCGACGGTTTTGAAGTAGTTTTGCGTTCTCGCCCAGAAGCGGCCCAAGAGGTCTTCAAGATCGCTCAAAGACGGCCCAAGAGGCCCCCAGGATCGCTCCAAGACGGCCCAAGTGGCCCAAGATGCCCCCATCACGGAGCCCCAGGTGTGTTGGGAGGGGGGGGCGGCATGACCTGCCCAAAACCACATGGAACCTGACGGGACCGTGGCGTGGGCAGGGCATGTTGCCCTGAAGGTTTGGGAGGCATAGCACCCCCACACGATTGACATGAAGGCCTGACGGATCACCATTGCACGGACGAAGCTGGGCGACCGTTGGTGCACGGAGTGGACGGGAAGCACAGCGAGGCCACATGAGTGACATGGAGGCCTGACATAATGCCATGTCACGGACGATGCTGGGCGACAGACTGATGGTTTACTGACATTGACAGGCGCCGTCAGCTGGCAGGGGATGTATCCCGTTCACGGCCCCATGGAGGAGGATGTGTAATTGGTTGACTGGTGTATTGGGTTACGGTGAAAAGAAGATGGAGGTACGTTTGGACCCTCTTTTTTGGACCTTCTCGTTGGCCGATAGTCCAAGAGGAGTCCTCGGCCCCCACTGAAGCCTAAGCGGCAGAAAGTTACCAGGTGGTGGGACTCATACGGCCCCGTGCGCGACGTGGAACCTAATCGGGACCACAGCGCGGGCAGTAGGGATGATCCCGTGTTGTTGGGGCCCTGTTGGCACCGCGCGCACTGACGGAGACTGTCGAAACCGTGGGTGGTTTGGGTACCTCGTGGGCGCACAGTGGGCACGCGACTGCCATTCAGCCTGGCGGAACCTGAGGAGTAAGGAGGAGTGAGTGACGAACGCGGAGCGCTGTCTCTTCAGAACGAAGACCCAACACTACAGGACGGTTCGGCACTAAGTGTGGACAAATTGTCCTAGGGCTTTGGATTTTCCGGGGGCCGCAAGCTGAACAAGGAAAACATCAGATGTCCTGAGCTGTGCGCCGACGCCGATCGATCGAGGTTCGAGGTGCTCGAGGTTCTCGGGCGATCTCGGCCCTTCTTGGGCCTCGAGAAGCTTACACGCGTGCGCGGCGCCAAAGTAAAACACCAATTTCCCAATCAGGCTTTGTCTATGGGACCTTCATTTGCTTGTGAAGAACTGGTGGGTACTGCGGTCAGCCCAGCGTTCCTCCGGGTTCCCTGGTCTTGTTCTTTGCTCGGGTTCCTCGGGTGCCCCAGTCTTGTTTTTCGGGCTCTGTTCTTTGCTTGGGCTCCTCGGGTTCCCCAGTCTTGCTCCTTGATTTGGTTCCGTGGATTCCCTGGTCTTGTTCCCTGGTCAGGTTCTTTGCATGTGTTCCTCGGGCTCCCCAGTTTTGTTCCTTTCCCGGTCTGGTTTTCTGCTTGCGTTCCTCGGGCCCCCCAGTCTTCTTTCTCGGGTTTCCCAGTTTTGTTTCCTGCTTGGGTTCCTCGGTTTCCCCAGTCTTGTTCTTCGGGTCCCAGGACATGCCAAAGAAAGCCAAATACTGTTCCCATGCAATCGGAAGCTTTCCACTAACTCGGGTCGCGCCGAGTTGATTTTGAACACGATTCACACGTATGAGTGCAGCGCCTTGGCGATCGGTCTCATTTTGAAAACGAGCCGCCCTTCGTCTGTGCATTCGCTGGGAATTCGATGCTCCAGGAGCACACGGAAGGTGCGGGGAAGGTGTCGGGCGAACCGGTCACTTTACCAGCATTGTGGTGTTGCGATGAGAAGTGGAGGAAAAAGAGAGTAGAAACCTGTGTGAGGCGAGGATTGTAGCAAGCAGGCAGGAGCTGCTAGCTCGATTTGGCCTGGACCAGGACTTGCTTGCACTGGTGGTTCAACAGAGTTCCAGGAAGTCGGGCGATGGCGACAGCGACAGTGATTCTGTAGTTTTTGCTGCACATCGGCTTTCGTAGCGCTGACTCGCTTGAAGGGTACAACAGAACAAAGGAGGAGAAGAAGCAGGAGGACGAGGATGTGGAGGGATGTTGGCCGCTTGGCCAAGAACGCGATGAGCGTCCGCTCCAGGGTGCTGCAGAACAGGACCCTGGAGGAGGCGGCGTTGGACATACGGCTCTCTGATAGCGGAATGGACCGCGCCGCCCTCCGCGCGGAGGAGGGGGGTGATTGTTAACGGTGTTCTTGGCCCAAGGTTTCCCCAGCTTGTCGTGCCATTTTAGAGCCCGTGGCCTGGGCCTTCGGGCCTCTCGAAGGGTTATTCTGGAGACCAGCTGGGCCTCCCTGGAACTCCCTTGGGCCAGGGAATCCGTTTTGGCAACACCCGAGAGGAGGGGGGAAGATGACGGAGGGGAGCTGCTATGTGTTTTTGTGGTCTTTCCCAAGCCTCCGAGACAGCCCCTTGCGTCGCCACGGCATGATCCGCCTCGGAAGCTTGGCAAGAAACAGCTGGGTGACTGCCCTGCATGTCTCAGTTGTGCTGTGTTGCAGAATGTAGTTATCTTTTTCATTCGTGCGGCCATTCGATCTCCGCGCCCTGAGACAGTCGCATGAGCATTGAGAGCTCGTTCATCTCGTTAGCCTCGAGCATGCCGCTGATCCAGATGCCACATCGTGGGCGGGAAGCATGCCCATGTCCGCGACCTCGCGGGCCAGGCCCCTGGGTCGCGACTCCATGGATGCGGGGCGTTTTTTCGCAGATGCCCTGCGCCGATCTTATCTGATGCGACAGCTCATCCACGGAATCGAGCCCCAGAATCCAGACCGCGAGGGCGTGGATACAGATATTTTGGCCGCTCGTGATCACACTGGCAGAAGACCGGCTTAATTCTTTGCCGGTGGGCGTCCTGTCTGGATTGTCCTCATTCTACGAGTCACAGATACATCGAAGCCAGACGCGTTCACCACGGCCGTGAACGCAGAAGGACTGGCTCCAGAGAACACATTACCTGGAGCTGGTGCGTCAGTGGCGCCGTGGCGTAGCCAGCCAGCCAGCTCAGCACGCTGCGTGGGCGATGCCGTCAGACGTACTCCTTGCGGGCCCCGCAGAGTTGTCACCACAGCGTGGTCACCTTGATGCTGCTTGACACGTTCTACCATTACGTAGTGCGACAGCCTTCCAAGACCTGATTCTCGTCTTCCCGCAATCCGATGGAGTTTGAGTTCAAGTGCAAGAACTCATGTACACCTCCCAGTTGGCTTCATCCTCCACGTCTTCCTCGTCGTATTCTTCTGCCAAGGCATCCTCCTCGTCCTGCTCGCCGTCGGTGTCATCCACTTTTTCGGTCGCCTGGCCAGCCTAGAATGTCCGTGCTGTCCTCAGCCACTCCCTCACTGCAGATGGCCTGGGCTGGTGTCCCTCCGGAGTCTCTCCCTTGAGCCTCACGCGTCTCTTCTGTGCCCGCTCGCCTCCAGGGTATATCGCGTGGCCAGCGCTGTTGCCAAGAGATTCGCTCCGAGCGTGCCCGCTCGCGCCCGACTCTGGCGCACACCGCGTGGAAAGCTGTGCTGCCAGCGAAGCTCTTTCCTAGCGTGCCCGCCCTCGTCAGACCCACATCTCGGAGGGCGCCACTGTCAGAGTGAGCAGACCACCGCCACTGTGCAGTGGCACGCCTGAGCGTCGTCCTGTACTGGATGACGTCCAGGCGTACCACCGCTCAGGGGTCAGCCCCCGCCGATGGGTTCTCGGTGGCGACTGTCCCTGTTCTCCTCTGTCACGATCGTTCCTGGGCCCAGGTTGGGCGTATGTGAATTCTAAACGCTTGACGTAACCCCACCAGGCGCCTTGCAGCTAATGAGCCTTGTTCGCAGCCCCGGACAACTGCTATCGCCGCCTGCGCTCTTCGCTCGCGGCCGCGACCGAAAAGTAACCCCACCAGCCCATCCAGAAACGATGCCCAGAGGAAGTGCCTCGATCAGGGAAGTGGGCAGCACACAGAGGAAGGGTCCCCCAGTGGAGGCCTCTTGGAGCGTCTTTGGGGCCTCTTGGCGGTCCCGGACGCCTCCTAGAGCGTCTTGGGTGCCTCGGAGAGCTTCTTGGGGTCTCTTGGGGGTCTCTTGGGGGCCTCGTGGAGGCCTCTGGGGCGCCTGTTGGGGTCTCCTGGGGCCTCCTGGGCGCCTCTTGGGGCCCTCTTGAAGCGCTCTTGGGAGCCTTGGGAGCGCTCTTGGAGTCCTCTTGGGCCATCTTGGAGTCATCTTAAAGCCTCGGATGGCCATCGGAAGCGAAAAGGCGAGAAAGCCCAAAACATTGCTTTTCCTGAGGTTTGGAAGGATTTTGGCCTCTTTGGGGCCTCCTGGGGGAGCTCTTTGGCCACTTGGAGCCGTCTTGAAGCGGTCTTGGGGCCTCTTGGAGCATCGTGGGTTCCATCTTGAGGCATCTTGGGATATCTTGAGCCATCTTGGAGGTCGTCTTGGGCTCTCCCAGGCGCTCGTGGAGTCATCGGAGGCAGTGCCCCCCCCAGGAGGCCCACATGTGGCCAAAACCTTAGTAAAATCAGTGATTTTGGCAGTCTCGCCGAGGCCTCATGGAGCGTCTTGGGTGACTCTGGGGGGTCCTGGGGCCTCGTGGGTCTCTTGGGAGCCTCTTGGGGGCATCCCGGGGGCCTCTTGGGAGCTTCTTGGGGCCACATGGGGCCACCTTGGGGTCATCTCGGGGCCTCTTGGGGCCTCCTGGGCGCCTCTTGGGGCCATCTTGGAGGAGATCGATCACAGGAGGGGGGGTGGCACAATTAGCCTCGCCCCCTCAGGAGGCCAAAATGGAGCCAAAAGCTAGTAAAACAAATGATTTTGGCTTCCTCGCCGAGGCCGTTTTGGACGCTCCAACGCGTCGCGGAACCCTCCGTCCAGGTCCAGGTGATGGGGTAGGGGAGGGGTAAACCCGAAGGGGAAGAGGAAACTTCCTAAACCACCCACGCCCGGAGGGCTGGTGGGATTCCTGGTCCAGTTCCCGCTGGATGGACCTGGCCATGACCAGTGCACGTGTGCAAGCTGGCGCCCTCTCGGCATCGCGCTGCAGTGCTGCCGCCAGGAGGTTCGCCAGACAGCCCACCTCGGGCGTGCCCGTCTCGCGCCCTGGGCGGGGGCGCCCCTTCGCAGGGCGCCGCGTCCCTCGCAGAGCGCAGGCGGCGCTTTGGGCGCGGCCGAACCTTTGGCGGGCGCGGGGGCCCGGGGCAGCGTGGGCGGGGTGTGTGTGTGGGCTTCGGGGTGGGTGCACCGACCCCCAGCCATCGCCGATGGGGTCCCGATAGCCCGGAGCGCGCGGATTCGCTATCGTGGGCTCATCGCCGATCTGTCGGCGACGAATCGCCGACTCCGGCCCCCTGAGCCGGGGTTCCCCCCGCACCGTTGCCCCTCAAGGTTGCGGGGGGTGGTGTCGTGGGCCTCCCCCTCCCGCCCAGGGCGCATGTCGATTCCATCGAACCGACTCGGTATCGATTTCGCCC
>CAUYUJ010005692.1:155000-182500 GCA_963575745.1 Prorocentrum cordatum | reverse complement strand
CTTCTCTTCCTCCTTCCCCCTCCTCTTCTCTCCCCTCCATTTCTCTTTCCCCCTCTGCCCCCCTCCCCCCCCTCCCCTCTTCTTATCCCTCCTCCCATCCCCCCTACCCTCGGCGGGGTTAAAAGGTCTCCTCTGATGGTCACCCCCCCCATTTCCCCCCCCCCCCCCCTCTCTCCCCCCTCTCCCCCCTTCTCTCCTCCGCCTCGAGGGCGGAGGAGAAGCCCGCGCGCGCGTATTCGGGCGGGCGCCCTGGAGCCAGGGGCGACCCCCCCACGCAGGGGAGGGCTCGAGGATCTCCCCGGGTTGGTTGTGGGGAGGTGTGCGGTACGCCTTGCACGTTGCGGAGCCAAACACGGGAGATATCGCCCGCCCCCCCGTCGCCCAGCCGCCGCTCCCAGCGGAGGGTGGAGTCCCTACCGGAAAGGCCCCTGCGCTGGCCTCGTCCCACCTCTTCCCCTCTCTCTCCTTACCAGACTCGGAACCTTTTTGGGGTCGTCACATACTTTTGACTCCAGCCAGGAGTGGCCCGATGCGATTTCTAGCCGGTTTCTTCTTCCCCCCCTGATTGTTTTTTCTGGGCCTTCGGCTGAGGGCGTTCAGGCCTTTAGGCAGCCTGTCGCAATCAACAACAACAAGGGCTCGATGATCGAGGTCTCGGGGCTGGTGGATGCAGGATCACCACGAGCAGCGAACATGTCCATGTCCGTGCCATCACGGTCTGGACACCGAGGCGCGTTCCCATAGATGCGTCTCGCGTGGTGCACCCGTGGGTCGCTGCCAGGGAGTCCAGACCGCGAGGCCGTGGATACGGACAAGGCTTCCGCCCACGAGTCTTGGATTTCTTCGGCTCCATGTGGTGACCTCCAAGGGCCAAAGCGGTGTTTCCCCGTGCGAGCGGTGTTCGGTGACAGGGCTCGGCCTAAAGCGACTCCCACTCCATGAAGGAGTGGAGTGGGATGGAATGGAATGGTCGGTGGTCCCTGGGACGGTGAGGAGGTCTTCCCTCCTCTTTCCGAGGAAAGGATTCTCGAGACTGTCATTGCATCCCCGAGGAGGAGAACGAGGAGGAGGGGGAGGAGGAAGAAGAGGAGGAGGAGGAGGACGTGAACGAGGACGTTTCCTCAACCTCTTCCTCATCTCCTCTTCTCTTCTCTCGTTCTCCTCTTCCCCTCCTCCTCCTCCTCCTCCTCCTCCTCCTCCTCCTCCTCGTTTTCCTCCTCCCGTTCCCTCCTCCTGCCCCGCCGCTGGCCTCCGCAGGAGACGCTCCCCGCATGCGCGTGGAGCGGTGTCGGCACCTGTCCTGTCGTGTGCTTTCCCTCCCCCTCTGTCCTCCTCCCTCTGTCCTCCTCCCTCCCTCCCTCCTCTTCCCGTCCCCCCCTCCCCCTCCTCCCTCTCCTCCTCCCTCCCTCCCTCCCCTCCCTCCCCCTTCCTTCCCGTTGGAGAAGGAAGTCGGAGGAGCCCCCCGGCTGGGACAGCTGATGGTGCCCCGGGCGCCCCCCCCCCCCCGCCCCTTCGCGACGGCGGGGGAAGGCCCTGCGACTTCCCGCTCGGCCGCCCGTGCCTCCAATACCGCCAGCGGCTCAAGGACGGACTTGCGCCCCCCCCTCTCCCACTCGTCGCTGGCGATCGTGCGCCCCCCCCATCCCCGAGATCTAGAATAAATGGGCCCCTCAGAACAGGAGAGGAACTCGGGCCCCCACCCCCCCGCTTTTTCATCCCGGTGCCACATCTTGACGCCACTAGGGCCAGAAGGCGGCTTCCGGACGCCGTTTACAGCTCAAATAGCGAAACCCGTACCGTTTCGTTTCGAGTCGTTGGATGCCGAGATTTTTCCCCTCATAAGCATGAGCATGCATCTGAATGGTTGTGCCCGAGGGTCTTACCCGAGGGAATGAGCAACGCACATGTTCCGTGCCTCTATGTCCCGCAGTCTATCTGGATCACCTCTGGCATACGAAATGTCCTAACCATTCTGTGGTATTGGGTCCTCGGTTTGAAGATACAGCGCCCCGCGCTCCTCACCTCTCGCCCTTCCCCCCCGCTGCCCTCCTGTCTCCTCCCATCCCTGCCTTTGCCCTCCGCATGTCAAACATTGCGGCGCACCCTTCACGCGTTCCGAGACCCCATAGGGAGCTCCACCTACCGCCCCAGTGGCGACGTCACACCCGTTGCGGCATACTTCTCACGCGTTTTGTGGCCCCCATGGAAAGTTCCACCTACGGCCCCAGTGGCGACATTCGAATGTGGGCGTCACGTCCGTTTCGGCCTATCCTGCACCTCCCCTGACGCACTTCGTGGGCCCATAGTATGCCATAGAGGGCTCCACCTGCAGCCCCAGTGGCGACGTTCGCATGTGGGCGTCACGCCCGTTTCGGCATGCCTCTCACGCGTTTCGTGGCCCCACAGGGGGCTCCACAGTAGGCCCCAATGGCGACGTTCGCATGTGGGCGTCACGCCCGTTTCGGCACATCCCTTGCGCGCTTCGTGGTCTCATAGGGATTCCCCAGTGGCGACGTTCGCATGCGGCCCCCCCCATATCGGCACGCCCCCTACGCGTTGCGCGGCCCCCATAGAGAGCTCAGCCGAAGGCCCCAATGGCACGGTCCGCATGTGGCCCCTATCCCCCCCCCATTTTGGCATGCCCCTCGCGCGATTTGCGGCCCTATGGGGATATCCACCGAAAGCCATACTCACAGCTGCGGTACTCACAACTGCATATAGTTGGGTCCTTCGCCTGGATATGGTTTTCTCTGAGCGTTCCAGCCTCCGCGGGGGGAAGAGGTGGTCGAAACCCATCCAGAGAAGAAACTTGTGGGAATCAATCACTTGGCCAACCCCTGCTGAAAGCGCCATCCCACGAAGCATGCGCCAGAATAGTTGTTCTGTCTGCTCGTTGCGCTGCGGGAGAAAAAGAACTCCCCTCTTGTCACCACCGGCTGTGCATACAGGTTTGCGCCGCGTCGATGCGGAGGCGACCCCAGCGTGGGCCTTCAAGGCTGAACGCTGACAGCGGTCCGAACCAGCCGACACCGAACGATCTGCGTTATCGGAAAGCCGCGATCGTTCAAGGCGCGAAGGGCCGTCACGGCGCGGGTTCAGGAGTCGATCCCCCTTGCCTTTACAGGTGTTTGTTATTGGTGGCGGCGTGTTTTCAATACGTCGGAGTTCTGGGTGTCGAGACCGTCGGATGTTCTTCGTCGCCGCCGCCGCAGCGGTTGCCGAGGACGTGCCCGTCGGCTTCTGCAGGCGCTGCGACGCCGCGAGCCGCTGGCCGGCGATGGGGAGGAGGCCGGGGGCCACGCTGGGCGGCGGCAGCAGGACCCGTTGCCCTGGAACCGCCGATGGTGTTCCAAGTACCAAAGACGCCTACGGCGAAGCACCATCTTGGGCGAATTTCGGGTCGTCCTGGACACGGTGGCGCGTCAAGTCTAGATCCCAGTCGGAGCCTTCTGGAAAGCATGAGATCTGCACCGCACACACCCTGAGATTTAGCATGCCGTTTCCTCTGTGGCAAGCACAGGGGGCGGCGGATCGAATACGCCTACTGCGAATCACCGCCGCCCCCTGCCTTTTGGAAACGCCCATGCGGCCAAACGTTGGGCCGAAGTCTGGCTAGGCTCTTGGACACTGTGTTCCGCCAACCGTTGTGGAACCCCTTGGAGGAACACTTGGGAGAGGAAGGGAATGGAGGAGAAGGAGGAGGAGGAGGAGGAGAAGGAGGAGGAGGAGGACGAGGAGGAGAAGGAGGAGAAGGACCAGTGTAAACCCAAGAGTCACCAACGATGTTGGAATAAACCCTTCCCCCAAGCTTCCTCTTCATAGGCAACGGTTCACGTCAACAGAGGGACCTGCCTCGTTGGAAGAACCGTTTGAAGACCTAAGTATGCCAAGACATGATTCTCGGTATTCCAACGCCACGGATGAAACCGATTGGTGCGTCTTGACGATCCTGAATCGTGCCAGAACGCCATGCCTGGGGCCTCAATTCCGCGAATCATCGTAACCGTTGCGCCTCAAAATCGTGAATCCTTCCACACAAACTATGTCTCTTACGTCGATCATGGGAACCCGTGAAACTCTTATAATTTTGTATCAAGAATGTGCGCGGCGCTAAGGCGAGAGGGACAGTTTGAAAAGGAGCCGCCCTCAATCCGTGAAACTCTTGCAACGCTTTAAACGAATGTGCGCGGCGCTAAGGCGAGAGCCACATTTTGAAAACGACCCGTACTCAATCCGTGAAGCTCGAGCAAATGTTTAAAATGAATGTGCGCGGCGCTGAGGCGAGAGCCACATTTTGGAAACGACCCGCCCTCCATCTGTGAAGCTGTTGCCAATGTTTAAGCTTCAGGGTCATACATGGTGAGGAAGCCTCAGGCGACACGCCCGGCCCGCCGTAAAAATTAGAGCCGGAGTGCAGTATCCCAAAACAGGGTTTTAGACCCACTGCGGTTTCCAAGGTCGATCGCGTGCCCGTCCAGTGCGGACTGGCATGGCATGTTCAGCATGATTACATGATGTTTGTACATGAGATCTTTGCACGAAAACTTGTGTGACGCATACCTATCAGGAAGGTAACGGTAGAGGGTGTCGTACTCTCTCGCACCTGGTCGACGAGTAAGCTGTCGGGTCGGCACTGTGAGAGGCTCCGCCGCCATGCTGAGAACTCGGATGCAACTGTAAGAGGAAGAGGGGGAGGGCGCGGAAGCGGGGGGGCATGTCGTGATGGTTCCCCCGGGGATGATATCGAGAGGTACGTGGCGCACGTCTCAAAAGAAAAACCGTGGCGTCGGATGTCTGGGGAGGGCGGAAGGCAGTGCGCGCATGACGGATGCTGAGGCGGCAGAAACGACGACGGTGGGGACGGGGAGGCGGAGGCAGAGGCGCAGCAGCGGGAGGCGGGAGGCGGGAGGAGGGAGGAGGGAAGAGGAGCCAGGCGGGAAGTGGGAAGAGGGAGGCGGGAGAAGGAATGAGAGAGTTTGTGATTGGAGGCCATATGCAACGAAACGTTTCAGGCTGAACTGGCCAGACCATCTCGCGCGCAACATCTTCGAGCCTCGCATTGCGAGGATGGCTCAATCGAAACGGGCCGGACCACCTCGCGAGCGACATCTTGGAGCTCAGTATTGGAAGGATGTCTCAAACGACACGGGCCAGACAACCTCTCGCACACGTTCTGACAAGTCCACGTCACACCCGCTTCCCGTTAGGCCCTCTCCTGCAACTCCCTTCCTTCTCTCCTCCTCCTCCTCCTCCTCCTCCTCCTCCTCCTCCTCCTCCTCCTCCTCCTCCTCCTCCTCCTCCTCCTCCTCCCCCCCCTCCTCCTGCCTGCTCCCTCATCCACATCATCCGCCTCCTCCTTCCCTGTTCCATCTCCTTTTCCTTCTCCTCCTCCTCCTCCTCCTCCTCCTCCACCTCTTCATCCCGAACGGCATCTCGGAGCCTAGAGTTGCGAGGATGTCTCCAGCGTAACGGGCTGGACCACCTCGCGCGCGGCATCTCGGACCCGCGACGATGTCTCGGGCGAAACGTGCTGCGAAGAAGTCTCAGGCGAAACGGGCCGGACCACCTCGAGCGCGGCATCTCAGAGCTCCGAATTGTGGGGGCCTCCTGGTGCCTCCAGGGGCCTCCTGGGGACCTCCTGGGGCTTCCTCCTGGGCCTCCTGTGGCCTCCTGAACTCCACCTGGGGCTTCCTGAAGCCTCTTGGGGCTCCCAGGGGGGATATCTAACCTGTAGCCGTTTGGGCCCCTCAAAATGAGGGGGGGGGGGGGGCACAAGAGCAGGAAAAATCAACGAATCGACACCAGATGTGTATTAACATGGACACGTTCTGATAGGGGGCCTCCTGGGGCCTCCTGGGAGCCTCCTGGGAATCTCCTGGGGACCCCTGGGGCCTGTCCTAGGCGTCCTGCGGCCGTGGTCTTCTGGCCCCCCAGGCTGGACCACCTCTTGCGCGGCATCTGGGAGCTCAGAGTTGCGAGAATGTCTTGTGCGAAACAGGCCAGACCACCTTGCGCACGGCATCTCAGAGCTCAGAGTTGCGAGGATGTCTCAGGCGAGACGGGCCGGACCACCTCGCGCAGGGCATCTTAGAGCTCAGAAGTTCGAGGATGTCTCAGGCGAAACGGGCCGGACCACCTCTCGCGCAAGGCATCTCAGAGCTCAGAGTTTCGAGGATGTCTCAGGCGAAACGGCCTGGACCACCGCTCGCACGGCACCTCGGGGCTCAGAGTTTCGAGGATGTCTCAGGCGAGACGGGCCGGACCACCTCGCGCGCGGCGTTCTGGAGCGCAACTTTTCGAGCATGTCTCAGGCGAAACGGCCCATCCCGGCCAACTCAGAAACGAGAGTTGTGAGGATGTCTCAAGCGGAACGGCCTGGACCATCAGATTTTTGTGAGGATTCTCTGTTCCCCTTTCCCTCGGCCGAAGCTAGCTTCTATCACAACAGCACCCCGTTCAGCAAGCTGTTTGGGGAAAAACTGGCCTGGGGGTGCGACAGGGAGAAGTTGTTTGAAAGGAGAAGGAATGGAGGAGGAGGAGGAGGAGGAGGACGAGGACGAGGAGGAGGAGGAGGAGAGTGACGAGAAGGAAAGACCCAGGAGGAGGACGAGAAGGATGATGATGATGATGATGATGATGATGATGATGATGATGATGATGATGATGATGAGGAGCAGGAGGAGGAGGAGGAGGAGGAGGAGGATGATGATGATGATGATGGTGGTGATGATGATGATGATGCTGATGCTGATGCTGATGCTGATGCTGATGCTGCTGATGATGATGATGATGATGATGATGATGATGATGATTATGATGATGATGATGTATGATGATGATGATGTTGATGAGATGATGATGATGATGATGATGATGATGATCGCCATGCGAAAGAGCGGTTCTACCGCTGCTGGCGGAAAACCGGGGGGGGTCACTTTTTTTTTTTTATTTTATTACTTTTTTTTTATACCGGTTCGAACCCTCCCCCCCCCCTCCCCCCCCCCCCCCCAGCTCATCATGAAAAGGGGGGGGGTCACTACCGGTTCGAACCCCTCCCCCCCTCCCCCCCCTCGAAAACCGAAACCGGGGGGGTCACTACCGGTTCGAACCCCCCCCCCCCTCGAAAACCGAGTGGGGGTGCGGACAGTGGTGGGGACGGTGTTGGTGGGGACAGTGGTGAGGGGATAGCGGGACCGTGGTGGGGACAGTGGGACAGTGGGACAGTGGTGGGGACGGTAGTGGTGGGGACAGTGGTGGGGACAATGGTGGGAACAGGGAGGGACAGTGGACAGTGGTGGTGACGGTGGTGCTGGGGACAGTGGTGTGGGGACAATGGGAATGAGGTGGAAACAGTGGGACAGTGGAGGGTACAATGGTGGTGGGGACAGTGGTGAAGGCGGTGGCGAGGACGGCGGTGGGACAATAGGACAGAGGTACAGTGGGGACAGTGGTGGGGACAGTGGGGACAGTGGTGGGAACAGTGGGACAGCTTCAGTGGGACAGCGGCGGAGTCAGTGGGACAGTGGGGACAGTGGGGATAGTCGGGCAGTGGTTGGGGCCGTGGAGACAGTGGGGAGAGTGGAACCGTGGTGGGAACAGTTCTGGGGACAGCGTGGACAGTGCGACAGTGGTGGGGGCACTGGCGGGGACAGTAGGGGCAGTGGTGGAACCAGTGGGGACAGTGGTGGTGAGGACAGTGGTGCTGGGAACACCAGTGGGGGATGTGATGCGGACGGTGGTGGGGACCGGGACGTCGAGGGGGGGGGTTCTCGAACCGGTAGTGACCCCCTCCGGTTTTCCGGATCCGGAGGGTCGGGGGGGGGGGGGGACGGGTTCGAACCGGTAGTGACCCCCCCCGGTTTTCCGGATCCGGAGGGGGGAGGGGGGGGGGAGGGGTTCCGAACCGGTAGTGACCCCCCTTCGGTTTTCCCGGTTTTCCGAGGGGGGGGGAGGGTTTCGAACCGGTAGTGACCCCCCACGGTTTTCTGGAGGACAGGGGGGGGGGATGGGGGGGGTTAGGGGAGGGGAGGGGTTTTGCCGGGGGAGGGGGGGTATTCCAGCAGGGGGGGGATTTTCGGAGGGGGGGGGGACCCCCGGGCTCCGGAGGAAGAGGGGGGGGAATCTTCCACAGTAAAGCGGCGGTTGATCACGCTCTCTCTGATGATGATGATGATGATGATGATGATGATGATGATGATGATGATGATGATGATGATGATGATGATGATGATGATGATGATGATGATGATGATGATGATGATGATGATGATGATGATGATGATGATGATGATGATGATGATGCTGATGAGGATGAGGATGAGGATGAGGATGAGGATGAGGATGAGGTTGAGGATGATGAATGATGGTGGTGGTGGTGGTGGTTGATGATGATGATTGATGATGATGATGATGATGATGATGATGGTGGTGGTGGTGGGTGGTGATGATGACGATGGGTGGTGGTGATGATGATGATGATGACGATGGATGATGCTGATGATGACGATGATGATGTGCTGCGGGCGATTGATGAATGATGATGATGATGATGAGGATGATGAGGATGATTATGAGGGATGAGGTGGGTGCTGAGGGGAGCGGAGTAGGAGGAGGAGGAGGAGGAGGAGGCGGAAGAGAAGAGGAGGAGGAGAAGACGATGGAGGAGGAGGAGGAGGAGGAGGAGGAGGAGGAGGAGGAGGAGGAAGTAGAGGAAGAGGAAGGGGTGGGCTCTTGAGGGCCTCTTGGGGCCTACTGGGGCCTTCCTGGGAGCCTCTTGGGTCTCTGGGGGGCGTCTTGGAGAGCTTCGGGTGCCTCGTGGGGCCCTCTTGGGGCCTCTTGCGGGTCTCTTGGGGGCCCTTGGGGGCCTCCAAGGGTCCACGGGACATCTTGGTTTCTCGGGGGCCGTCTTGGGGCCCTCCCTGGGCAGTCTTGGGCCGGCTTGGAGGTCTACGGGGCCGTCTTGGCGGTTTCTTGGGCCGCCTGGGAGCTCTTTTGGGCTGTCTTGCGGGCCTTTTGGGAGTCTCTCGGGCCGTCTTGGGAAGACATTGGGGGCTATAACCCCGTCTTGGAGCGTCGGGAGCCCGAAAAGGGGAGAACGCACAACTCGCTGAAACACCGAATGGACATGAATGAGGTTAGCCTCCTGGATGTCCTCTTGGAGCCCTCTTTGGGCGTCTTGAGGGCATCTTGGGCCGCCGTTGGGCAGTCTTAGGGCCGTTTTGGCCGTGGGGACCATCTTAGCCGTTTCGGAAATACCTTGGAGTCCATCTTGTAACCATCTTGGCCGTCCTGGAGGCGAGTTGTTGCCAGGTTCCCGCGCAATGTGCGTCCTTCGGGGTTGGTGGCCGTTGGTCGGGATCGGCCGAAGGCCCACTGATAACCTTCCAAACGGGCCAGCAATGTCGTTACCTAGAGTTCAGCACATCGTGCACCCCTGTGGCAAGCCGACAGGGGGCGGCAGGTCCAGGGGCCTGCGGCCCATCCCGCCACCGTGCCTGGGTCCCCCATTGAGCCGATCAGTGGGAAGGACGTGCGGGCGGGAGGACGCGCGATGGGTCCGACAGGGAGAGAATATTTGCAAAAGGAATGGAGGAGGAGGAGGAGGAGGAGGAGGAGGAGGAGAAGAGCAGGAGGAGGAGAAGAGCAGGAGGAGGAGGAGGAGGAGGAG
This sequence comes from Prorocentrum cordatum, assembly GCA_963575745.1. Lineage (NCBI taxonomy): Eukaryota > Dinophyceae > Prorocentrales > Prorocentraceae > Prorocentrum > Prorocentrum cordatum. The sequence goes on along the minus strand of CAUYUJ010005692.1, from coordinate 172,833 downwards.
GAGGAGGAGGAGGAGGAGGCAGAGGAGGAGGAGAGGAGGAGGGAAGGCAACGTTCGACGAACTGTCTTGCCTTCAGCGCTTCAGGAGGAGGAGGAGGCGGAGGAGGAGGAGGAGGAGGAGAAAGGAACGGAGAGGGGGAAGGCGGGTGGCCGCGGACCGCCATGCCCTGCCGCCCTCTTTTGAGCATTGGTCTGCCTTGCCACGCGCGCGGCAGGAGCAGCAGCTTCCCGAACCTGAGCGGCCCGGCGCGGAGCGAGGGCCACGGGAGCCCCGCCGTGCCCCGCCGCCTCCGCCGCCCGTCGGCTCGCTCCCTCGGCCGCCTCCTCCTCCTCCTCCTCCTCTGCCTCCTCCTCTGCCTCCTCCTCCTCCTCCTCCGCCTCCTCCTCCTCCTCCTCCTCCTCCTCCTCCTCCTCCTCCTCCTCCTCCCGCTCCTCCTCTTGCACCTGTTCCCGCTCCTACCCTGCACGAGCTTCCCGAGCCGAGCTGCCCATGCCCCTTCCCGTGTGCCTTTTGGGTCGTGTCGGAGCGATCCTGGGGCCCCCTTGGGGCGTGACGATTTTTCGTCAATCGACTTGCGGCGACCAAACCAGATAAATTCATGTGAATCCAGGTGCATCGAGGCATGTCCAAACACATCGAGGTAAGTTCAGAGATATCCAGATAAATATGGAGCATTTCGTGAACGATCCAGCGCGAGTCGAACGACATCCGGAGTCGTTAAGCCACCCTGAGGGTGGAAAGGCGAGTGCATCGATCATGCAGAGAAGCCAGTGACGAGTCAACGATGTTCGCCTCTTGGCGCCCTCTTGTGGGTCCTCTTGGGGCTCCTCCTGGGCCGTCTTGAGAGCCTCTTGATATGTGTGTGTGTGTGTGTGGAAGCCGTCTGGGGCCCATCTTGGGCCGTCCTGGGGCATTTGTGGATCGTCGTGAAGCTTCCCCACACGCCCAGGAGCCCCAAGATGTCGGCACATTCTTTGTAGACAGCCGACCCCTCCCACGGGATGCCTGGACTATCCGCTCGCCTTCGATCATGACGTTTTGACATGTACTTATCTCGTACCGCCGTGGATCCTGCACATCAGTTCGTGCCATCCTAGCCCGGCCCGGTGACGGCTCGCTAGCGAGCAGTGCGTCGCACACGCTTTAATCTGACAGTTGCGTCGCGGATCAAACCGTTTCACATAATTCCATGCGGGCCACATGCGCGCGCGCCCCCGCACGCGCACGGCTGTTTTTTCTCCCGCCATCGAAACAGTCATCAATCATCAAAACATTGCCACCCTTCTTCGCGTGCGCACTCGCTGAAGCCTTACTCCAGATTTCGTAATAAAAGGGAGGGGGTCTGGACCCTCCAAGACAAGCCATTTCAGACCTCCCCCGTGGGAGAACCCTCCAAAACATCGCCCCCAGACCCCCCTGGCCCTCCAAGATAGCCTGGAAGAGACCCCCCCTCCCGAAATGAGACCCCCCTCCCTTTATTACGAAATCTGGAGTACGTAGTCGATCGCATTCGTTGTGCCATTTCTGGCAAACGAGCGACGCAGAGCAACGGGGTCGTCTTCGCCGACATTCGAGCGCAAGCTGCCCGCGTAAGGCCGGGCGTAAGCGCTTTTGTCTCCAATGTAGCGTGCCGCGCTGGCGGCCTGCGTAAGCCGCGGCGCAAGGTCGCGGTGCCATCTCGCGTGAGGCCCGTCTTTGATCGTCGCCCTTGTGAGACCATGCGGGCCGCACGCGCGCACGTGCCGAAACGTTCGTCAAGCAGCAATACCGTGCGGACCGCGCGCGCGTTTCCGTGCGCGTTGTTCGGCCTCTTTCCAATTCAATTGGTTTCGAACCATTGCAACACAGACGTTTTTGCAACAACGCATGACACACACATACACACTTGTGCTGCATGTGACGCTGTGCCAGGCGTTCAGAATATGTTCCTGGCATCTTTGCATCCAGCCGAAATTTCTCCTGGTTGCCAATCGTGCGTGCTTCCGCACGTTCCACAGGCATGCAGATCGACACAGGCAGGATACGCCCGAGAGAGGTGTACGACGACCTCGATGAGGGCGAGGCAGCAACGAGGCAGAACCAACGGCAACTCCAGGAGTTCAGGAGTTAGAGAGTAGTGGATCCTGCCAACGCAATTCTGTTCGTGGCTAACAGGTTGGCCATCGGTGGCAAGGTCGACGATGTCTCGCTCAGAAATTGCACGCGGCAGATTTACAGCAGGCGCAGGAGGAGGTGGCAGTGGTGAGTTGAGGGGTAGATGCGGAACCCATACGTCCAACGATTTCGTGCACCCATCGAAACGGAAGTGTTGCGTAGTGGGTGGGTTCCCCATGTTTTCGGCGGTGGACCTCTTTCCAGCGACCATGCGGAAGGCTGTTTCTGCAAATACAGGACAGGGAGCAGTGTTCAACGGTGATGTATCGATGGTGCCATTGCCGCAGGAAGCTACAGCAGGTTGGGGTTGGGTAGTATCCGGCTCGTGGGTTCCAGCACTGTGTGAATTTGGTTCTTGTCCGAGGCCCCCTGCTCCACTGTTCCGTAACATCGACAAAACGCTTGAGGAGCAGACTATCAGCCAAACGGCAAATGTAGCAATGAAGGGGGTGAAGGATTTGGCGATCGCACAAGGGCGCATGACGGCGGCGAGCACCAGGGCGGACATCGTGGTCTACTTGGTAGCCACAAGGCGTGACCAACCGTTCGTATCAGGTTCCCACGAGAGGAGGCATGCTTCAAGGGGGAGATGGTGCCGCGAGTAGTGACGTGGACGGTCGTTATGCCGAGCAACACCTTGTCCAAATTCTGGCGACGGAGAATGGGGATGTCTCCTGGAGCGCAGGAGCAGCTGATGAGTTATATATAAGTATACATACTTTCTGCCTTGAACTTCCTGGGGGGAGGGCTCACGTGGGGCATCCAATTTCTGCAATATTTCACAGGATCCTTCGCTCGTTTTGGATACTGCATGCCATGGGCATGCGCTGTGCCTGAGAGGCCCGCATAACGGGACGCGCAGCATGGCGATTCTGGTTCATCGTCTTTGTCCAGCAAGCGTCATTGGCACTAGAGATGCGGGGCGTCTCTGTTCCCTGGATGCGAATTCGCTTCCTATCTTTTGCAGGCTGATTTTGTGCCTGTGGCGAGAGGCTCATGACCTACCGACTGGCTGGCAGTGGGTATTCTGCAGGGTTCGAGTCAGGGTGAGCGTGATTCGAACATGGAGATTTCCCAGGGCGTTCAGCGCGCGACCGAAGACTGATCAAATGAAGTGGCAGCCTGACTGGGCCGTGATATAAGAGGAGTCTTGGTAATCGAATTGATTTTTCTTTCGGTGCTTGTTCAAATGGATAGTCGCAGCGGTCTCAACGTTCGGCGGGTTGGAGGTGGGGATGGGGGTGGGGGTGGGGCGAGGTGGGGTCGGGCGGGGTGGGTGGGGGTGGGGTGGGGTGGGTGGGTGGATGGGGGGTGGGTGGGTGGGGGGTGGGGGGTGGGCGGGGCTTGCGATTGCGACGTGAAGTGCTCGTCCAAGGAGGTGGACATCATGCGCGCATCCGACCGTCTTCGGCATCGTGGAGAGATGCGTTTGCTGAGTCGCGATGGAAACGCGTCCGCATGCAGGGGGTTGGCGCGTGCGTTGGGACCTCGTCAAGATGTGGATGAACGTTTCTCTCGCCGTTGCCAACCCTGCTGACTCAGGCTGGCCGCGTGGAATTCGGGGGGGCTGCCTTGCAACGCGCGTGTCCCAGATAAGTTGGCATTGTCATCGGCGCCGCATGATGAGAAACGCCCGTCGCGAAGCGGATGCGCGGCCGTTGCGAGATGGTTGGCTGGAGTTGATAATCCGGCGCCAGGGCGGGGGGGGCGCGCGCGCGGGGGCCGACGGCCCAGCTGCGATTGACCAGAAGTCCTGTGATGTCATCTATGCCGCCAGGTGCGCCGACATAGCCGGCGGATTCTCGGCCGCGGTTGAAGCGCGTTTTCACTTCTTTGCGATGCCCCGCGTTTCCGAAGCGGAGCTCGGCGGCCCCCCTCCTGGCCGATCGCGAGGCGGGGGCGGCGCGCGCGTGCCGACCCCCGTGGAAAATATGGGCTTGCTGCGCCTGCCCGCCCACAGCGGGGCGAAATGCGAAGAGTTTTTGGGGTTTTGCGGGCCCGAGGCAGCGGTGGGAACGGGGCGGCGGTGGTCTTTCCAGGGGGCGGGGGGGTCAAACAGACGCGCCCAAAGACAGGCGCGGCCGATCAATCGCGCTCGCTGCGCGGGGTGGGTTGAGCAATGTCCGGAAGCTGCGTCGTTTCAGACCCGGTGCGCTGCTGCGCGAATTTCAGGCTGTCAGGGGCCCATCGCTCCAATCTTCCGCGCCCCGTGCTTCGAGGCTCTCGCGAGAGGACTTCGCGATGGCGATCTCTACAGTGTCGCCTCGACGCGTCGTGCCGCCGCTGTTCGGATGGCAGAGCTCGAGGAGGAGCAGGTGGTTGCGCGACTCCGAGGGGTCGAACGTGAGAGGGGGGCGTGAACGTGAGAGGGGGGCGTCGGCGCGCGGGGGGGGAAGGGCTGGGCTACCCGCCAATATTGCACGCTGCAGCGTCAGACTGCAGAGGTTTTTAATTCGAGCGGGGCTGAGCGCGATTGCGCGGGGGAAAGCCAGGGGCCCCTGACCGCGGCGCGGGGCCGGATCGCCTTGGGATCTCAGGGAAGACAGAGGTGGGGAATATTCCGAGCATGAGGACAATGTCGAGGTATTTGCGCAGTTTTACCAGGAATTGTTTGCTCTAAAGTTCTTCGATCTGGTGTTTTCGAGAAGATAATCAAACATACAACCAACAAAACTGACCTGTCGGGCACGGGCGGCCCTGCCTCTGGTCGCGCCTCTTGCCGGCTGCTCCCTGGGCGTGGATTGGACTGCCGCCCCAGGCCGCCCCCGACCACCCTGTGGCACAACGCTGCACATCGCCTTCGTCGTTCTCCCTTTCTCCCGGGCCCCCCCCTCACCATCCGGTGGCGCAACGTTGCTCATCGACTTCATGGTGGACTTCTCCCCCCTGGACGTCGACTTGGTCGCGTGCAACTTCTTCTTTCGCAGCGCTTGAGGATGGTGGTTACGGGGCGCCGTCGACGGCAACGCCGCGCCGCTCACCCTCCGAGTCTTCGCCTTCGGCTCCTGTCCAAGGCGCTCCTTTTCCTGTGCAAGCTCTTCGGCGCCGCCTGCACCCCGGCCCGCCCTCCGGCCGCCTGAGGCCCCGCCCGCCTGTGCCCTGCCCCCCCGATTGGAGCTGTGCGTGGCCCGCCTAGCTCCTACTGGAAGAGGTTCGCTCTCGCCCCGCAGTCAAAAACACAGTTTTTTTTTTTATTCGCCGCGGGCGAAAGGTCTGCTGGCCTGGGCGCCGTCGCTACCATGTCTCGCTCTTGCGTGATGGCGTCCTAGGAATCTCGTGGGCGTGGCCAGATGGTGGTGGAGATGCTGCGGGTTCTCTGGATGCTGTCGCGCTATGTTTGCTTGTTGGCGCTTTTCGGCGTGAGTTGTTGAAGCTGGAGGAGGAAGCACGGTTGGCGTCGGTCGTCGTATGCGGCTTCGAAAGTTACGGGGGAGAAGCGTTTCGGAATCATTTCCGTCCCGTCGCAGTGCTGTCCTCTGCGCGCGCATGGCTCCGTGGAGTTTCATGGCTGCCGGTCCCTCCTGTGACGCGTGGCTTGTCGCCTGGCCAGTTCGCATGCCGGAAGTAGTCTCGAGCAGGGGGGGGCATGTCACCATGGGGCATCTTGTGGGCTGGGGGCGGAGTAGGGGGCGGGGCAGTAGTTTGCGCGTTCGAGCGGAGACATCCACAAAGCGCGCGAGCACGTCCTACATGGTATTGAACTCGACATGAACGTGCGCGCCATGCTCCTAAAATAACAATTTCTGCATGCGTTGGGGAGCGGAGGGAGACGCGTGCAATTTCCGAGATGGGCCAGACGGCGCAGGCCATGCCTGTCCGACGGAGCGCGCCCTTGCCGCGGGGGGCCCAGCGCCCCCAGAATTCATCAACTGGACGTTGGGCCCGCCAGCAATCGAGTTCGCGAGTTGGAGCTATCGGGGCGGTTTTTAGCGTCTTGCAGTCGGGCGGCGTGCGCGCCCCCATCGTCGAGCGTGCTGGCGATTCATGTTCAATGTCTCTGGGCCCAGCCCAGGTCGAACCCGCGTGCGAAAGCGTGGGGGCATCTTTGCGTATTTTGCGTTTTTGCTGGCCGTTGAGATCCCAGCGACGGGGCGCGCGGTTGGGCGTGGGGATGCGAGGCTCGCGGCGCGGAGGGCACGGTGGCTTGTCAGTTGAATGTGGGCGAGGGTTTCTAAAGAGTCGGGGTCGGTCGCCGCCTCCGATAGTGGAGGCGAGCGCGCGTTCCAGATGTGATTGGACAAGGCGCGGATTGCCTTTGCCTCCATGCGACGCCGGCAACGCTGCTGAGGTGCCTTGTTTTAGCAGAGACTGCTTTCGTTGGATATGACTGTGCGTCCTCCTAGGTTTTGGCGTTCCAAGTCTGTGAAGCTCCGTGCTGACCAGCTCGACAAACGCGTGGCAGCCCAGAGGAAATCGCAGCGGTGGCTGACGTGCCCTCGTCTTTCTTCGTTTTGGGCCAGCAGCGCACCTGCACTTAACCTGTATCGCCGTTGTCGTCGTCGACGATGTTGTCGTCGCCATCTCCACTCGATCGCCCAAGTCGCGGGCGGGCGAATGCGCTCGCGGCCTTCGTGATATTTGCTTCGCGGTTGTTGGTGGATGGGTCGTGTGTTGGCTCGAGCATTGGCGGTTGTCGAGCGCGCGCGGATGCTCGCAGTCGCACCGCGTAGCTTACACCGCGTAGATTGCTTCGCATATGTGGCATCACGTGCGCCGCGCTACATCGATTGCAATCCAGGCGGCGCGTTGCATATACTGCGCTGCGTTAGGGTGCAGCGTCTATTTCTAGCGCCGCGCACGTGTAGTCTTGCGTAGATCGCCCCGCTCATACACCACTGCCTCAGTTGCATTACGCGCAGGTTGTACTGCGCATGTTGCCCGTCGAGAGCAAAACAAACCAAGTGTCGCCGCCCGCCAAACGGTAGGGCTCCAGGGAATTGTTCTTTAGAGGTTTTTCTCGGGTTGGCGCAGCGTTGGCGCGGCGGCGACTGCGGCGTGGGCGTTCGGGGCCGAGCGCTGCCTATGACCCCGGATCTGCCGACTTCCCCCCCCCCTTCCCCCTCCCCCCCCCCCTCCCCACTCTCCTCTTTCTCGTTCCTCCTCCTCCTCTTCCGCCTCATCCTCCTCCGCCTCCTGCTCCTCCTCCTCCTCCTCCCCCCCCTCCCCGCCCTCCTCCTTTCGAGCTGTTCGGGTTTCGTCGCGGGGCGGCCTCCTGTGCTGCGGCCTTCGGCCAAAGGAAGATCCCCCCGCCTGTCTTCTGCGAGCCCACAGGGGGCCGCGCTGGGTCTCGCGGCGGTCGCGCCCATCATCCGTTGGGCCAAGGAGGGGGAGGAGGAGGAGGAGGAGGGGGAGGAGGAGGAGGAGGAGGAGGAGGAGGAGGAGGAGGAGGAGGAGGAGGACGAGGAGGAGGAGGACGAGGAGGAGGAGGAGGAGGAGGAGGGCCACACGTCCACGCCGCTGCAGGCGGCGTTCAGCCCGGGGCACGCGGTCGTGGTGATTAGGGGTCGACCGACATGACGTTCTCTCTGCTCGTTTTTTCTGCCCCCTGACCGAGCTCGGACAAGCTTGGGCGTCGGTTTCTGTGGGGAGCGGGGGCTCTGGCAAATTGTTTCTGGGCCTGCGTCGGCCCCTGGGGGGCCCCGTGTGCGCGCGGCCCGGGCCGCGGAAGCTTCTGCCTCGATCGCTTCGGACCAATGGGGCATGATTGTGATATCTCAAGTTTCTTCTCAGCTGCTCACGGCGCCCCTCGAGGAAACGGTTATCGCGGGCAGGCGTGGGGCCTGGGGGCCAAACTTCGCCTGCGTGGGAAGGCGTGCGTCGACGTATGTTTGAGATGTCTCCAGAGCTCTCGGCCCAGCCCATTTCAGAAAAAAAGGTTGTGTGAGGTCTTTGTTTTGTAACGCCATGCGCGCGGCGAGGTGCGCTGCCGACCCAGGATGCGTTATGCCGCCCACGCTGCGCCCGCTGCGCTTCGACGCGGAAGACGCGCGCGTCGAGCGAGAGGGGCGCGTTGGTCAGGGGCGAGGTGAGGAGGTGGGCGGGGGGCGCGGACGGCGTGCTTGCGTGTTTCGGAGGTTTCAACCACCCTGCCGAGTCTGCCCCTCGCCCTCCTCAGTCGGGTGGCGTGCAGGTCGAGTGGGTTCCGCCTCCTGGCGGGGGGCCCGCGCTCGACGGCGTTGTCGTCGGGGATGTATTCGCGGGCGGGTCATGCAGCAACAGAGTCATCCCCGAACGTGGTCGCGCGGGTTGGGCCTTCTCGCTCTGGCATCGGGGCGCAGGTCTCGAGATCGTTGGAGTGCGGGGGCCTGTCTGGCCCCCTTGCCCACAGGCTGCGCAGGCCGCTGCGTTTCACGCTTGCTCGATCGCGTTGGTGCGAGTTGCTGGGCGACTGTGAAGCCTGGGTTGATTTTCGCGCCTGTCCGCGGGAAGACCTATGCTCTCCTGGGCGCGCGCGCTTGAGTGGTTCAATATAGCCGAGAGTTTTCCCACCAGAGCAAAGTGCGCAAAGTCAGGGCCAGCCAGTCCATCGAAGGGGCCGACAATGGCTGGGATCTCTACTTGCGTGACGGTAACCATGTTGTCGACGTTTCGTCGAAGCAAGCTGTGTCGATGCGCCCGCGGGCTGACGTCGCGGAGGCTGGACTGCAAACTGGCCATTGTGAGAGCTGTGGGCATTCTGGCCGCGAAGATCTTACCCCGTTGGCCGCGGCTCGATTTTGGGCCGAACGTGCAGAGGGTCCCTGTTGCCGCTCCTGTGAGCAAAGACCAGGGTCCGACGCGCGCGTGGAGCTGGACGGGGCGTTTTTGGCAGTGTTCTTGATGTTTTCGTGGATCGTGTTCAGCCGACAAGCCGCCCGCGAGCTTGTGCCGTGGTGGCGCGGGCGTCGGGATGCGTGGCATGGATGCTCCTGCGTTTTCAGCTCTGACGCACAGCGTGCTGTTTCTTGGCGCCTCGGGCGGCAGTTTTGCCTGTGTGTGCGCCTCGAGTGCATGTTCTACGCTGGAGGTGGGCAGGTTCGAGGCCTCCGACAGCCCTGCCAACCGATCCCGAAGGCTGGGGCTCAGGGTCGGAATGGCGCCTGGAGGCAGATCGCGAGGGGGCGGCGTCCCAATCGCGGAGACGCCATGGCCTTTTTTGGCCCCTGGGCCAATATGGAGGAGGATTGGAGGAGGAGGCTGCTCACGAGAGGCGTTGGGCTGATTTGGCCCAGCGCTTCCTTTCGGTTGCCACTTCGAGCCTGCCTGAGGATCTTGGGCGTCGCTGGCCAGAGCCAGCGCGCACCATTCCTAACCGCGGAGACAGCGACGCTGATTAGGCATAGGAGCCTGCTCCGTAGTTGTCTGGTCAATTGGTGGGGTCGGGGGTCGGGTCCTGTGTTGTGGATGCCCCGAGTCAGTGCCCGCCCCGCCGTCCCTCGTGGTGCCTGGCTGGCCCCCGCCTTTTGTTTTTTCTTGTGCGTTGCTGGCTGTGCCGGCGCGCTGCTCCCTCGCTGCTGTGGCAGCGGCACTGTAGAGAGATTTCGCGGATTGCCCCACTTTGTCTGGGTGCGTGGTGGAGTCCTGGGTCGGGTCCTGTGCCCGGGTTGCCCTGAGGCAGCGCCTGCCCATTTTTGCATAGAACGGGCCCGCTCTTGGCTAGAGCGGGGCCGTTCTAATCTAGAACGGGGTCGTTCCAGTCCAGAACGGCCCCTTTTTCTTGCTCTGGTGGCGCAAGGCGGGGCTTCACCCTCTGTTTATTATCGCCCAGCCTGCGTGCGCGAATTGAAACTTCGAGCCGTCTTTTGGCGATTTTTTTTTTCTTTGCGTCGGGGGCCTCGCCTTCCCCTGAGGTGACGTACGGGCTGCATGCTGCGCTGCGGCAGAACAATCCCCCTCCCCCTCGTCGTCCTCCTCCTCCTCTTCCTCCTCCTCCCCCTGTCCCTCTCCTCGTGCTCTCCTCCTCCTCCGCTCCTTTTCCTCCCCCTTCTCTCGAACGCTCTGCGGTCTCGGAGGGCCGCGGTCGCTCCAGGCGTCGTGGCGACCCACGAGGAGGTCGCCACGACGCGGGCGCGCAGCGGGCAGGTGCCTGCCTGCCGCTGCTCTGATTCCAGGCCCTCGATTTTTCGGTCCGTGGCCTCCCTGGCGCCAGAGGAGGAAGAGGCACCAGGAGGAAAGGGCACCCATGCCGCTACCCTGGCCTCGCTGTCGCCCTGTGGGGCCTCCTGGGAAGGCCCTCGCCGCCGCCGCTGGTCTCGCCAGGCAAAGTCCGGGGGTAGCGGTATCGGTGCCTTTTGCTTTTCCCTTTTTGGGCCTCTCGGCGCCTCTTGTTAATGTTCTCTTTCTGAGTCTCAGGCGCTTCAGCACGGACTCGGCGGCAGACTCTATCTCGGCGGGCGAGCAGTGATACAGTCGGACTTCATTGGACAGGACACGCTAGAGGACAAAAGACCCTTCCGAGGGCCACATTGCCATAGGACTGTAGGGCCTTTTGCTTTTCCCTTTTTGGGCCTCTCGGCGCCTCCTCCCGGGCCAGCTCTCCGTCCCCAGCCGTCGCTCGACGGCCCCGCGAGGCCCGAACAGCAGGCCTCCAGAGGCCAGAGGCGGCGACGGGCGCCCGCCGCCCCGAGCTCATCCCGCGGCCGCCGGACAGGCCTGCTCGGTGCCCCTTCTCCTCCTCCTCCTCCTCCTCCTCCTCCTCCTCCTCCTTCTCCCCCTCCTCCTCCTCCTCCTCCCTCCTCCTCCTCCTCCTCCCTCCTCCTCCTCCTCCTCCTCCTCCTCCTCCTCCTCCTCCTCCTCCTCCTTCCTCCTCCTCCTCCTCCTCCTCCTCCTCCTCCTCCTCCTCCTCCTCCTCCTCCTCCTCCTCCTCCTCCTCCTCCTCTCCTCCTCCTCCTCCTCCTCCTCCCTCCTCCTCCTCCTCCTCCTCCTCCTCCTCCTCCTCCTCCTCCTCCTCCTCCTCCTCCTCCCCTCTCTTTGGCGGGCGAGGAGCCCCAGCCCAGGCCGGCCCGCGGCGCAGATCCGCCGCCGCGCCGGGCAGCAGTGGATGCAGGCCGCCCGTGGGGGACCCGCCGCCTTCCCGCGCGGGCGGACGCCGTCCCGCAGTGATAAAGCGACGCGAAGATCTGGACAAAATCGGATCGGGATAACTCGGAATCTCTGAGAATCGGCGGGTTTGGAGGATGTATCGGGCGCCGCGGCCGCTCCAGAGCGTTCCGGAACGCTCTGAGGGCGCTCCGGAACGCTCTGGAGCGATTTATCCCGATCCTAGCCCTGTTTTAAGTGAGCCCTGTTTGATGGCAGGTGGCTTCCCTCGAGGCCTCCGAAGTGGTGTCGGAGCAGACGGGGTCGGAGGGTGTCAACGCATCGCCGATGCATCGCCGATGCATCGCCGATGCGGGTCGATGGGGAGCCCGACTTGCTTCACGTCGACGTCGCAGATGCATCGCCGACGTCGACGATTGCATCGCCGATGCATCGCCGATGTATCGGCGATGCGGCGCGATCTTCCGACCCCGTCTACTCCGACCCCACTGGGCAGCCCTCTGCTCCGCCTCTGCTCCTCCCGTGTCTGTGATCGACTCGCCAGCATCTGGTGCCCGAGGCCGCCTGCGCACTCCCCGTGGCGACGAGTCTCGGCGCCCGAGGCCTCCTCCCGCTGTCCTCCGCGGCCGCCCTCCTCCTCCAGTTTGCTGTGCGCGCCAGTGGTCCCGGCGCGGCCGGCGGGGTACCAGAGCGCGACGTGCGCTCGCCCTCGCCGCTGATCGAACAGTTTGCCCTTGATCGGTTCCGGCAGCTCGCGCACGGAGGTCGGTTCGAGTGGCGCAGGCCATGTGTGGTACAGCGTCGAGAATGTGTGCGGGCTGGTCTGTCCAGTGCGACAGGCTCAGCTGTGGCGTCGATCCGTCAGGGATTCGGCAGCCAGGATCCCGTGCAGCGGCCCCCCGCTGGGCGGCCACCTGCCGCTAGCTAAGCGCACGTTGCCTCATGCCGAGATGCGGAGGCAGCACAAGCATGCAGGCGTCCCCCCCAGCTCCACGAGCAGCGCGACGTGGAGAGGACAGACCTGATTGTGGCAGAGCTTGCAGGCGGGCGGGCGCCTCCTCCTGCTCCTCGGCCTGTCTGACCTGGTGCTCGTGGCTATTCTGCCCGTCATCTCAGTGACGACCTGATTGGGTGAGAGCTTGCAGGCGAGCGAGCGCCTCCTCCTGCTCGTCGGCCTGTCCGACCTGGTGCTCAATGGCTCTTCTGCCGGTCATCTCTAGTGCTCCTGCTGGTGCAGCTGCCCTCGCGGGTCGACCGTGGGCGCCCGAGGCCATGGACCAGGAGGGAAAAATATATAGCACCCCGCAATTGCGGATAAGAGTGAGGGGGCGGGCGCGGGCGACGCGGGCATCGTCAAGCCGGCGGACCTCGTGGCCCCCACCTTCCTTGTCGATGGCGCTCTCCTCCTCCTCCTCCTCCTCCTCCTCCTCCTCCTCCTCCTCCTCTCCTCCTCCTCCTCCGCCTCCTACTCCTCCTCCTCTTCCTCGTCCTCGTCCTCGTTCTCATCGTCATCGTCGTCCTCCTCCTCCACCTCGTCCTCCTCCTCCTCCTCCTCCGCTTCTTCCTCGTCCTCCCTCTCCCCCCCTCGTCCTTCCATCATCGTCCTCCCATTGTCGTCATGTTCCTCCTCGTCGTCCTCCTCCTCTTCCCCCCCTCCCGATCCTCCACCCTCCTCCTTTTCGTCGTCGTCGTCGTCGTCGACGTCATCGTCGTCGTCCCCTCCTCCTCCTCCTCCTCCTCCTCCTGCTGCTCCTCCTCCTCCTCCTGCTGCTCCTCCTCCTCCTCCTCCTCCTCCTCCTCCTCCTCCCCCTCCTCGTCCTCCTGCAAAAGCAGCCCGCCGCAGGCGCCGAAAAAATTGGTTTGTACACTGAACGTGGTTTGGGTCGCGGGTGGGCCGCGGGTTCTCCACCGGGAACGAATGCAAAAGATGCTCGCCGCAGGCGCCGAAAAAATTGGTTTGTACCCTGAACGTGGTCGCGGGTGGGCCGCGGTCTCTCCACCTAGAACGATTCAAAAGATGCCCGCCGCAGGCGCCGAAAAATGTGGTTTGTACCCTGAACGTGGTTTGGGTCGCGGGTTGGTCGCGAGTTGATCGCGTGGGTCGCGGGCTCTCCACCTGCAAAAAAAGCCCGCCGCAGGCGCCGAAAATGTTGGTTTGTACCTTGAACGTGGTTTGGGTCGAAGGTGGGTCGCGGGTGGGTCGCGGGGTGAGTCGCGGGTGGGTCGCGGGTGGGTCGCGGGTGGGTCGCGGGCGGGTCGCGGGTGGGTCGCGGGGTGGGCCGCGGGCGGGTCGCGGGGTGGGTCGCGGGTGGGTCGCGGGTGGGTCGCGGGGTGGGTCGCGGGGTGGGTCGTCGCGGGTGGGTCGCGGGTGGGTCGCGGGTGGGTCGCGGGTGGGTCGCGGGGTGGGTCGCGGGGTGGGTCGCGGGGTGGGTCGCGGGTGGGTCGCGGGTGGGTCGCGGGTGGGTCGCGGGTGGGTCGCGGGGTGGGTCGCGGGTGGGTCGCGGGGCGGGTTGCGGGTGGGACGACGACAACAACAACAACAACAACAACAACAACAACAACAACAATTACTAGCACGTGGGGACACTCCGTTCTCACCAGTGCCAGGGTTTTCATAGGAGGCGGGCAATACCCCCACTTTGTGGGGGGGCCGGTTCAAGCTCTACCAAATTTCCAAACGACTCTTCGCCACCACCCACACCCAGCTTCCCGCCCTATGACGTTCGGACACTTCACTTCGTGGCATGCGGACGACCGTGGCTACTATTCAGGGCCCCGCGGCCGACGACGACGGCGTGCGCGCGCGAAGAAAAAACGAATGTGTCCCGCATGGTATTATTTGACAGGGATGATGGCCCTGGCAGGTGCGCAACCGTTGTTGCAGAAGTTCGAAAAAGTTGCTCGCAAAAGCCCGTTTGACAGAAATGTTTAAAAAGTGTTGGGTTTCCTACGAATCCGCAAGAGCGCGCGGGATGAAAGTTTGACAATTTTGTTGAAAAACCATTGGTTTTTTGATGTTTTTATGTTAAAATCGCTACGAAAACTAAGGTTTTGGATGGATTTCGTCTTGCGCGCGCGAATGTCCACTTTACCTTATTTTTTGCGAGGGATTCTTGAAGTTTGGTTATGTTAGAACAAGAAATGTCCACTTTAGTTTTTTTTTTGCAAGGGAAAACCGATCGTAATAACACAACCGGATCCGGACTCCCCCGTTTTGCCTGAGACTTCCTCACGAAAATGATGAAAATGAGGCTGCGGCCTAGGCGCGGCGGGGGGGTCGTGCACCAGGGGCCCCAACAATAATTATTTTTTAGAAGTAATAATGTTCAACAACAACAACACCAACAACAACAACAACAACAACAACATCAACAACAACAACAACAACCAACAACAACAACAACCACAACAACAACAACAATACCACGAATCCGCACCGCGGAATCTCACTTCAGCCACGCACCCAGGGACAATGAATGACCGTTCGGCCCCCTTTCTCTGACACGCAGACACAATTAATCGTCCACTCCCAGGAAAATATAGGAAAATATGGGAAGTGGGGGGGAAGACAGAAACCCAGAAAATATACGAAAATAGGGGGAATCTTTTTATTTGTGTGTATTTATTTGTGTGTCCCAGGGCCCCTTCAATGGACCATGTTCCCCGTGGGCTGCACGGCGTTCATCAGCGATGGCAAGGCCAGACGAGTGGCCCCCCGCAGCTGGAGCGGGCAGCCCGCAGACGGGTCAAGCTCGATTCCTGCTGCTTGCCGTCGGCCACGGTCGTCCCCAACACGACCCACGTGTGGCTTCGGACGAGAAACCGTTCGGCTGCTTCATCGAGGTTTCCGAGGCTCTCGAGCACGATGGCGCGGTGAACGACCCGGAGTTGCTCGCCAGAGTGCCGTCCTCGACTTCGTCAGTGCCAATGCAATGACATCGCCATACCACGTGCCCCTTGCCATGCACTTCGTGGGCTACGGGCTCTGGTGCGAGGAGGCCTTTTGGCTCGAGCCTCTTTTCTCCTCCCGTGCCTGGTCAGGCGGACAGCTGGGCAGGCTCGCAGCGGTGGAACAATCATCGACCCTTCCCACGCCGGGCCGATGCAGGGCTTGCGCACACAGTTGTCAGCGGTCGTGTGATTGAGTGTCTTCCCGCTGCGGTCTGCGCTTCTCTTCTCATCTGAGTTTCGATGCGCAAATGTTCTGCCCGGGTGCGGCAGTTTCGCGCCGTGTCGACCCGGCGGCGACCCAAACGCGGGTGTTCAACGTTGAGCGCCGCTAGTGTATCAGCTTTATCAGAAAACTGCGATCGTCAACGCTTGAACGGTCCTCACGGTGCCAGAACCCAACGCGCAAGTCGCCACGACACGAATTTGCCGTAGACCAGTTGCCATTCGGGTAGTTCGCTCGCGCGAGTCGCGCTAGTCCCCAAACAGTGCTCGGGGGTGGGCAGAACCCCCAACAGTGACACGTCGATTAGTGAATTGTCCGTTTTCGGTTCTCGAGGGCGCCGTGGCCGTTATTTTCCAGGCTGGCGCCCGCCAGGTTTGGGCCCCAGGTCGTTTTCACTAAGCCACGTTCTACTACAGGGGGGTCTGTCCATCCCCGAAGTGCCTGCAGTTATGGGGCTTCTTGAACACTCGAGCCCCCCCGGGTCTTCGCCACGTCGGCGCCCGCACCCGCTCTTGGGCGCTTCGTGGGCGCCGCGTGCGCGGGGTGGGCATCCCCGGGCTTCGTCACGGCTCTCACGCCACACTTCTCACACCACACAGCTCGCACACCACGCAGCTTACATGCACAGCATACGTTACTCGCACCGCACAGCTTCTACCACATATCCCTCGCACGCCACAGAGCTTGCACAGCATGTATTGCAACACATGGCTTGCACCGTACAGACCATAGCGCTTAGACCACACCAAACCCATTATATATTTCACAGTTTGCACCGCATAGCTTGTACCACATAGCGGTCACCAGAATCCTTGCACGACACGGCATACACCACATCGTTCACACAATATGTATCACACCGCATGGCTGGCACAACATAGCTTGCACAACATAGTTTACACCACATGGCGTTCATCGCATATCTCACACCACATAGCTCGCACCAAATAACTCACGCCGCATGTGTTTCACCACATATTCTACCCTGATTAGCTTGCACTACAGATCTCGCACCGCACAGCTTACACCGCATAGCTTTTACCTGCGCAGTTCAATCATTCACTGTTTGGGGTCCACGCGGGCGAACATTTGTATCGTTAAATTTGTTGCCGCTGCTATACATGATCGAAGATGCCCTAATCAGAGTTGGCCGGAGGAGGCTTGGCCGAAGCTGGCACGAGGGTTGGTGGTTCGGATTTGCAGGGGCTGGGGCTGGCAGGAGGACCAGCCAGGGCATTTCTGCGACGGGCAGCTCCTTCAGCTGCGCACCGTCTTCATTTTGTCTCCGGGTAACGTGGGCGAACAAGGTATCCGTACCCTCGGCCTCGCGTGCCAGTCCCCAGGGCCGCGACCCCGCGGATGAGGGCCGTTTCTTCGCGACTGCCCCGCATGGAACGCATTCGTGTGACCGCGTATCCGCGGGATCGCGACCAGGAATCCAATCCGCGAGTGCGTGAGTATGGATACGTTCGCAGCTCGTGATGATCACCCTCGTTCTCAGCCGCACGCGCAGCCGCCGCCGCCGCCAGGCGGAACCGCAGGGCGAGGCCCTCGCGCGTGCCCCCGCGCGCTCCCGCGCGCTCCTGCGCCCGCGCGTGGTCTGCCACGGGGGCCCTCTGGGCGCCGCCGTCACCGTCGCCGTCGTTGTCGTCGTCGTCGTCGTCGTGGCCGAGAGGAGGACATGCAGAAGGGGGAGGAGGAGGAGGAGGGGGGGAGGGCAAGTTAGGTGCGCTCGAGTCAACATCTGACATCCTACCCCTCCCTCCCATCCCTTACCATGGCTCTGATTTTCTCTATCCGCGGACGCGTGTCGTAGCGGACCTGTGGCTCCGCGCGCGTGTGCGTAGTGGGTGGTGATGCGCGTGCGTGCGTGCGTGTGTGCGTGGTTGTGGTTGTTGTGGTGGTGGTGTGTATGTGTGTGTGTGTGTGTGTGCGTGTGTGCGCGTGCGCTGTGGTGTGACGTGGTGTGGCGTCTTGGTGGTTTGGTGGTGGGCCAGGTGCGTACGTGCGTGATGGCGGTGGTGGTGGTGGTGGCGGTGGTGGTGTGTGTGTGTGTGTGTGTGTGTGTCTGTGTGTGTGCGTGTGTGTGTGTTTGTTTGTGTGTGTGCGTGTGTATGTGTGTGTGTGTGTGCGTGCGTGCGTGCGTGCGTGCGTGCGTGCGTGCGTGTGTGTGTGTGTGTGTGTGCGCGCGTGTGATGTGATGTGACGCGGTGTAGCGTGGGGTAGTGCGGTGGTGGTGGCGGTGCGCGGTGGTGGTGCGCGTGCGTGCGTGCGTGCGTTGGTGGGTGGAAGTGGCGGTGGGTGTGCGTGCGGCGGGGCGGGGCGTGGTGCGGCGCGGTGGTGGCGGGCGGATGGGCGCGCGAGAAAGAGGGTCGCGCTGGGGCGAGAACGCCATCCTGAACGACGGAGGCAAAACACCGATCCTAAAATGAGGCCCACGCTGCAGCGGGAGCGCGATCCGGAACGATTCGGGAGCTGAAATGAGGC
>CAUYUJ010005692.1:0-145000 GCA_963575745.1 Prorocentrum cordatum | reverse complement strand
TGTGTGTGTGTGTGTGTGTGTTTTATATGGTTTGTTATAAGGGATGGTGGGGGCAGAGTGGGTTTTGTATTGTTTTTTGTATGAGGGATGGTGTGGGGGGGTGCATGGACCTGGGTTGGCTCCCGCTCGCTTGGGGGAGGGGGTCTGTATTGATAGGGAACAGTGATCAAGACTTCTTCCCCGCCCGCAAGCCGTCTCGCTCACTCCCACCTGCCCTCTCAACACACGCGTAGCACCCGAGCCTGGCCCGAGCCTCAGCATATTCAGCAGTCGTCTCTGGATGGGCAGCTACTGAGGGCGAAGCGGCACCGCCGCCTCCACCTCCGCCGCCGCCACCGCCGCCGCCCGACGCCGCCGCCGCCGCGCCGCAGCCGCCGCCGCCGCTGTCCGCCGCCGCCGCCGTCACCGCGCCGCCCGCCGCCGCCGCCGCCGCCGCCCCCGCTGCCGAATCGCCGCCGCCACAGCCGCTGCCGCCGCAGCCGCTGCCGCCCCCGCTGCCGAATCGCCGCCATCGCCGCCGCCGCCGCCGCCGCCGCCGCCGCCCCGCCACCGCCGCAGCCGCCGCAGCCGCCGCCCCCGCCGCAGCCGCCGCAGCCGCCGCCGCCGCCAAGTGTATTCTGCATTGTTTTTTGACAGGGATGGTGGGGGGAGGCCGCATCGGGTTCGCTGCGAGCGTTCCGAGTTTGGAGGCAGAGTGTGTTTATATACCTCGTAGACCTCTTCGGTATCGACGAGCTAGAGGAATTCCGGCGCGGGGTGGAGCTAGTTGGCCCACCCGGCCCGGGCGGACAATGTGGTGATTTTTTGAAGATTCGGAGATATTTGACCCTTCGTTTTGAGAACCAATATTTGTTCACGTGTAGTGGATTATGCCGCGTCTGCCTGTCAAATTCTCAGGTCCGTACTTGTAGTATTTTAAGTAAAAAACGTGGAGGAACCGACGTCGTATAAAACTCAATAAATAAATTCTGCGAGTTTCATCCTTGCAGTATGAGCGCTAATTTGCGTGTTAACGAGGGTCCTGGCGGTAACCTGGTTGACGGTTTATCGCCGGCTCCCAACTGTTTTTACAAGGGATGGTGGGGGGCCCTCGTTGTCTCGGGTTGGTTCCCGGTCGTCCGGGGGAGGGGGTGTATATTCATAGAGAACAGTGATACCCCCCCCGCAGGGGAAGAGGTTTTTTGAAGAGGGAAAATAATCTCGTTAGGCCACCTGCGCCCAAAAAGCTAGTGGGATTTGATTACAAGGGTTCGTGCTAAACCCGAGAAGATGATGCAACAAAAACACGTGGGTCTTGGGTACGAGGTGGTTCGGGGTAAAGACGACAAACCCTGGGCTGCAGCTCGGGATCTGCCGCACTCTCCTTTTTAGCGTGCCGGATTTTTAGTGTTTGGACAGCAAGCCGAGCGGCACACTAAGAATTCGACGGGGTGGTGAGCTTATAAAGGTGTGGTGAAGGAGGTGTGGTGTTCTCAGACTGCTACTCTTGGGGGTTCTCTGTCACAGCTTCTGCGTGAGCAACCTGCTCCTGCGTGAGCAACCTGCCCACGCAAATGCTGACCACGCAGTGCTGGCTTTTTATTCCTCGCCCCTCTTGCGCACCCCAGACTTGTGTTTCTTGCCAGCCTGTGACACTACCGGCCAGCCACACGGCCAGCTTACTTACAGGCCAGCTCATAGGCACATTGTGGACGGCCCACAATAATTCATCCTTCCATTGGCCATAGTGTCTTTCCTTAGCAGCAGACCGTACAAAGCTAAATACGGCCGCGTATTTTTCTCGCAGAAAGCCAAGCGGCACTCTGGGAAATTGGGGTGTGGGAGTCTTACTTGCGGGAAGGAGGTGCGGGGTTTGGGGATTGCGGGTACTACGAAGCGTCACTGCAACACGTTGAAGCAAGGCATCTACAATTGCCACAGCGTGGCCAGCCAGAAAGACATGTGCCAACCACTGACATGACACACGCTCTCATCTTTTGGACTCAGTTCGGCTTCGAAGTATTTCACATGCAGCCTCGGACACAGCCGGGCAGCAGCACTTTGGATATTTACTTCTGCGCAATTGTAACACAGCAGTTCCCACTCATGTTGTATTGGCCCCCCACGATAACAGCCTGCCCACGTGGGACGTCACATGTGGGGGAGGTGTGGGTGGAGGTGCATATGTGGGGACTTTTTTATTGGTGGTGGTGGAAGAACGCATCTACTCACTGTTTGGGGTCAACCAGAACCCTTGACAGCAACCCTAGACCTGCAAAGTCAAAGTGCTCATGCACTATCTCATTTTTCCTTTGCACGGATCGCAGCGGGTCAGTTAACACTAATGGTTTTCTCTTCATCTTATGTGTTCATATTTGTTTGGGTTCATCCACTGAGGTACAAGCTGCATTACCTGGCGGGCGCCTGCTGTTCTACCTATGCTTTCTTTTCCTTGTCTCATCTTACTGCCTTCGCCGCGGCGCCCGCCAGATACCATTTTGCGCCGAGTCGGTCACATTTCGTTTGGTGCTGCACTTCACAAACGCAACAGGGTCGCACCTAATGTTGGTCTAACGTAAAAAGGAGGAGGGGGAGGAGGAGGAGGAGGAGGAGGACAGGGAGAAGGAGGATGAGGTGGAGGAGGAGGAGGAAGAGGAGGAATACTTGTGTAAACCAAATATTTATCAACGATGTTGTGTTTGAGCCTCTCTCCAAGTTCCCTTTTCCTAGGCCCCTTACAACGGTTTATTTCTATGGAGGGAACTGCCTCGTTGGAAGGCAACCGTTTGAAGACCCTGACGCATGCCAAAACATTGTTCTCGGGATTTCAACGCTACGGATCAACTTGACTGTTGCGTCTTGACGATCCGGAATCGTGCCAGAGCGCCATTTTCCGGACTTCGACATCGCGACTCCACATAATTGTTCCGCCCGCATAATCCGGAACCTTTCCAAAACGCACTTTCTGGTACATTGGCCATGGGAATTTGTGGAGTTCTAGCACATGTTTACAACGAATGTTCGCCGCGCTACAGCGAGAGTCTCAGAGTCTCATTTTGAAAAGGAGCCGCCCTCAAGCCGTGAAACTTTTTACAAAGTTTTTTTTAAGCGAATGTGCGCCGCGCTAAGGCGCGAGCCTCACTTTGAAAACGGCCGGCCCTCAATCCGTGAATCTTTGGCAAATTTTAAAGACGAATGTACGTCGCGCTAAGGCGAGAACCACATTTTGAAAACCACCCGCTCTCATTCAGTGAAATTCTTGCTCATTTTCAAAGCGAATGTGCGCGGCGCCCAGGCGAGAATCACATTTTGAAAACTACCCGCCCTACATATGTGAAGCCGCTGCCATCTTATAAGCTTCAGAACTTTACATGGTGAGGGAGTCTCATGCGAAACGCCCGGCCCGCCCTAAACGCTGCCCATGTGTGTGAGAGGGGAAAATTATGTAAAAGGGAAAGGAATGGAGGAGGAGGAGGAGGAGGAGGAGGAGGTCGAGGAGGACGAGGAGGAGGCGGAGGAGGAGGAGGAGGAGGAGGAGGAGGAGGAGGGAGGAGGGAGGAGGAGGAGGAGGAGGAGGAGGAGGAGGCGGAGGCGGAGGTAGAGGTGGAGGCGGAGGCGGAAACGGAGGAGGAGGCGGAGGAGGAGGAGGAGGAAGAGTAATCATAATCATGACAATTATAACAATAATAAGACGAATAAGAAGACAAATAGGACGACTAACAGTTATTCTAATAGTTTTTAGTAAGAAAATGATAAGACACATAAGAAGAAGCATACCAATAATAATCGTAATGCAAGTCAGCATGATCGTACTCATGCTATTTCTAATCCGTAAGGGCTTCGCCCCCTGCCGCCGGCCCCCTCTCTCGGAGAATGGGCCATGGAAGAGCTAAGTCATGAGGCTTTGGCGCTGTCGTGCAGCAGTATCGGAACTTCATGCGAGGCCGATTCGCAATCGGCAAAACCAACTGATCACAAGAGGGGTTACCACACAGGGCGATTGGTAAGACGTGTATGGTTTACGAGCTTGGTTACCACACCTTGGGATTAAAGGGCCGAGGGAGTACTCGCAGTTTGGGTTACCACGCCTTGCGATGGATGTGCGTGAGGGGTGGCACCGAATTTCAGAAATGTGGCAAATCCCTGTGTTTTTGGACCCTGACCCCGCGGATCTGCGTGAGGGGTGGCACCGAATTTCAGAAATGTGGCAAATCCCATGTGTTTTTGGACCCTGACCCCGCGGATCTGCGTGAGGGGTGGCACCGAATTTCAGAAATGTGGCAAATCCCATGTGTTTTTGGACCCTGACCCCGCGGATCTGCGTGAGGGGTGGCACCGAATTTCAGAAATGTGGCAAATGGACCCTGAATCTGCGTGAGGGGTGGCACCGAATTTCAGAAATGTGGCAAATCCCTGTGTTTTTGGACCCTGACCCCGCGGATCTGCGTGAGGGGTGGCACCGAATTTCAGAAATGTGGCAAATCCCATGTGTTTTTGGACCCTGACCCCGCGGATCTGCGTGAGGGGTGGCACCGAATTTCAGAAATGTGGCAAATCCCATGTGTTTTTGGACCCTGACCCCGCGGATCTGCGTGAGGGGTGTCGATTTCGAGCCCCCCCAGCAATTCAGACAACGCGCCCAGGGGACGCTAAAAATCCCGTTTGGGCCTCCCCCCCCCTCGCGCGGTCAATCAACTAGTTACAGTAACCAGCAAGAAGTCAACTAGTTACAGTAACCAGCAAGAAGCAGAACAGTAACACTGGAAACTACAAACTACAACTGGTACAGGAAACTGCGAATCACGCGCCTCGCAGCCTGGTGGCCCCACAAGGGGGCCGGCGGATAGCAACGCGAATCATACTCATAATTGTGAAGAAGGTTCATCATGCGAACAATAGACTAATACTACTAATCGGAAGAAACGAATCATGGCAATAGTAATAATAATAAGAGGAGGAGAAGGAGGAGGAGGAGGAGGAGGAGGAGGAGGAGGAGGAGGAGGAGGAGGAGGAGGAGAGGCGGGGAGAAGGAGAGGCAGGGAGGGAGCAGTTGAGCTCGGAGTCGGAAGCCTCGGCAGCTGGTTCAATATCGTCGGTCGGTGGCCTGTAATTCGCTTGACAACCAGACATGTGCTGCTGGCAGGTGCAATGGCAGGCGCGAGGGGAAAGCCTGCGGGACCCTATGGCTTATCAGGCCGCTTGGGCCCGCTTCGGACCAGGGCCGAAAGAAAACGGGCAGCGGCTTGTTTCACTGTGGCCCATCGCTGCTGCTCTCGGGTAGGGTACGATTGACATCACAGCTGTGATCATCGTCCCGTGCACTGACCACTGCAAACACGAAGCGCGCACTCCCACCACCCACCCAACACTCCCCCTCCAGCGACCCTCAGAAACCTTGTGTCCCACGGCCTAATCGTTTCAAGAGCTCGCCTGCTCGTACGTGCCCGCTTTTGCTTATTATTTCAGCTTTTCATCATCCGTGCTGGCTTCCATGCCTCGCTGTTAGCCGAACGAAGTATTTCTGCTCACGACTGTGGCCTCACTGCCGCCTACTGCTGTGCTCACATGTGCGCTAACCTCGCTCGGAGAAAGCCCTGCAGCTTCCTCTCTAGGGACGTCGGGGGAATGAGGATGAGTGGGAGAGAAGCCTCACATCGTCCTCCCCCTGCTCCTTTTCGTCCTCATGCTCCTGTTCGTAGTCGTCGTCGTCCTCCCCTTCCTCCTCCTCCTCCTTCTCCCGCTGAGTACGTGGGTTTGCGGAAATCAGACATCACACAGGGAAACGAGACAAGTATCTGACGGATGTGTGTGTGTGTGGCCGGACTTTTGACGCCCGTGTGGATACTTCCCAGGTCGCGTTCGAGCAACGTGTGTGTGTGTGTGTGTGTTCGTTTGCGTGTGCGTTTGCGTTTGCGTTTGCGTGTGTCTGTGTCTGTGTCTGTGTGTGGTACCTACGGATACCGCCCCCTTTCCTCGCGGCGCCCAAGCCTCAACCTAAAGCATCACCTGAGTCCATTCTCCACTTCGCCAGCACCCGCGACCTCAGGAGCGCCCGCACTGCCCATCCCGCCGCAGCGGTCCCTGCCCCCGCGGCCCCGCGGCTCAGCGGCAGCGCTGCCGACCCCCCACCTCCGCCTGGTGGCCTCCGCGATCTTCCCCTCGTCGCCTCCGCGCGGAGCCGGATCCGAGTGGCGGGGCCGGTGTTCCGGCTGGAGTTTACCCCCCCGCCCGAGCGACACTTGGGCTGCCAGTGGAGCAGGGGCTGGACGGGCTGCCCCCAGGCCTCGCGACGAGGCAGCCGCCCTCCCCTGGCCCGGCGGCCGCACTCCCGCGCCAGCCTTCGAGCCTTCGGCAGCGAGTGCCGCGGCGCAGCGCGCTTCCTCGTAGCCCCAAGGCCCGACATTCGTGGCCCCTCCCGCCTGAGAGTCGACCCTCGTCAGCCCCCCAGCTGGATCCGGGGGGCTCGGTGACTCTTCACGACGGCGCGCTCTCTCTTCGCAGCCTGGGCTCGTGATCGTGCGCCCCCCATATCACCTGTCGGCATGTCAGGCGATCGTGGCCGCCATGGCCCTGTCGCCACCAGGATGCGGGCCATCTTGGCTCCGCGCCCGCCGCTCCCGTGGCCCGTGCCCCACGAAGGGACCCGCCTCACCTGTGATCCACTGCGAGTGCGGCGGCGGTGCGTCGATTGCGGTATCTTCACCTGGCTCGCTGCCGCGGCCGCCGCCCCCCCCCCCCCCCACGCTCCCCTTCCTCGTGCGGGCCCCGCTCTCTGCGTGCCACCAGTGCCGCGGTTGGCCATGGGCGCAGCCTTCGCAGCGCGGTACCACCCACCCGCGAACCACTTCGAGGGAGCTCTTCGCCGAACTCCGCGCCGGTGGTTCTCTCGGCGCTGCCCCGCTCAACGACATGGGACAGCGCGCCGTCAGCGGCTTCGTCTCCGTTCCGTTCTTCCACGAACTGTGCGAATCCGACGTGGCCTCGTGCGACCAGTCCCAGCCATGCGCGGTCTGCTGTCCGCCGAATCCTGCTACGCCCTTCCGCGGCAGGGCTCCCTTCGATCGGGGAGCCCCGCGGCCTGGCCCAGGATCATGACCTCATGCCCGCGCTGCCATGCCCGCTGGACCATTCTCGAGCACCGCACGCCCTACGTGCTCGGCGTCTGCCCCAGCTGCGGCGACCCCTGCCTGGGCCCCTCGGCCATCCTCGGCCGCCGCCGGGCCTCCCGACTCCGGCGGTGGTGCTGCCCCAGACGAGCACAGCCCGCCCCCCACGGTCGAGCAGTCCGACCGCCTGCCTCCAGTTCTCTGGGTTATGGCGCGTCCTTCGGGTACCATGCCTACCGACCTTCGCTGGCCCGCAGCGTTCGAATAACGCTAACGTGGTCCTCCAAGGCCTTTGCATTCTTTTCGCGCGTCCCTATTGTACGGGTTCATTGAGGGGCAGGTGGTCCTGCCCCCGTGGTTCCCGAGGGCCCAGTCTCCCTCCCGTGGGAGACCCTTTCCGACGCCAACCTGCTGCGGACTCCTCCCGGGAGCCTTGGAGCCATGGGAATGACGTCCGAGCGATGGCGAGTACGCACTGTCCGCCCCAGCGCCCAGAAGGACCGGCGGCCCAGTGGCGGGCCCCAAGAGTTTGCGCCACCACCACCTCCGGCCCTCCTCCCTGCTGTGCCCTCCACTGCCTCTCCTCTCTCCTGGGGGAGGGAGTGGGTGAGGGCGGTGGTGGTGGTGGTGCATATCTTGGGGCACCCGTACGGGTGGGCCCCTACTCTCCCGCCCGCGCCGCGCCGGCGGCCACCCTGACGGCACGGGCGCGGCCGCCCCGCGGGCGGCCGCCCCCGCCGAGGACGCACGTCCCGCGGGACACCAGGGCTCCCACAGCCTCTCAGCCCCCACACGACGCCCCCGGCGCGGGACCACAGCGACCCGCCTTCGTCTCCCGACCGCAGCGCCATCAAGGGCTTCGATGGCATCAACTGGTTTTATACTTCTGACGATCCTTTCGCGCCTGACGATGGTGACGGTAATTACTCATGACGAAGAGCGGCATCGCAACGCGGTCATCATTCCGCTCGGCTCCTCCCGCCCGGCCGGTGGCCCCAGCTGAGCTGAGATCGAGAACGCCTTCCGCATGGCACTCGACGAGTGATTGGAGTCCGCGGGCCGCTAGGCCAGTGACTGAGGGTGCGCCCGTTAGGCTTCCCGCCCCTGCTGCCTCGAGCGCGGATCTGCCCACTCTTGGCGCGGGGCGTCGAGCCTATCGTTGCCTCCTTGGGCTGGCCGCCCGCGCCACGCCGCCCTCCCCGGTCTGCCGCCTCGCCCTGCTTGGATCGCCTCGGCCTCTGGTGCTCGTACTCGGCCTGCCCCGCCACGCCCTGGTCTGGCCAGGCTGCGGGGGCCTGCTCTTGCTCCGCGCGACGTGGTCCCTGGGCGATCCGCCAGGAGCCCCGCGGTGTCGATCCCACGTCGCCTGCCTCGCTCACGGTTTTGGCCTCGCTTGCCTCCAGCCCTGCCCTGCACCTGCCGGGGGCGGCTGGACGGCGCGCTGCTTGCCCGTCGCTTTCAGTCCTCTCCAGCCTCTGGACGGCCCTCGCCTCTCGGGTCGTCTGGGTCTTGCTGTGCGCGCCCGCCGCGCACGATCCACTGGGAGTTTCTCGGCGTCGATCGCCGCCTCGGGTGGCTCGTCCCTCGGGTCAGCCTTGGCCCCCGCGGCCCGCTGCTCTCCTCGGGCGGTGTCCGCGCTCTCGGCGTCCGCGCCTCTCCCGGCATCTCGGCCTCTTTCTTCGCGGCACGCCGCGTTTTTCCGGCCTTTTGGGCCGCCGCTCCAGGTCTGCCGATCGGTTTTCGCCCCCTTGAGGCTTCCCATCCCCAAGGGCGCCCTCGAGGGCGCGAAGTTATTCGCGCTTCGCGCTTCGCGGTTCGGCTCCGATTCCTCCTCATCCTCCTCTTCTCCCTTGGGAGGCGGCGCGAGAGCGCGAAGTTATTCGCACTTCGCGCTTCGCGCAGCGCGAAGCGCGAAGTTGGGAGCCCTTGCATCCCTCGGTTCGCCCCGCCCGGCGTGGCAGCGCCTCGCTGCTGCCCCTCCCCGCCTCCGCCGCCCGCGGCCCCCGCCCGCTGCCCCGCCGCCCCCGCGGCCGCGGCCCGCTGCCTGCCCTGCCGCCCCCGCCCGATCTCCCTCTCTCCCTCCTCCTGCTCCTCCTCCTCCTCCTCCTCCTCTCCTCCTGCTCCTCCTCCTCCTCCTCCTCCTCCTCCTCCACCACCTGCTCCTCCCCCGCCCCCGTGAGGGGCCAGATCGACTTCCCAAGGGTACCCTTGCATCCTTGCCTCTTTGGTCATCTTCGATCCATCCTCAACCACTGTCGATGGCCAGCCCGGCTCGAAAAGCTTCGGCATGGGCGTCCAAGGTGTTTGCATCCTTATCGCGCATCCTTCCTGTCAATTTTGATTGCGCCCTGCCGCCCCCGCCCCCGTGAGGGGCCAGCCGTCGCCCCTCTTCTTTTTCCTCCTGCCGACACTGCGCGCGCGCGGCTCTGGCCGTGCGGGCGCCCGACGCGCTGGCGAGTCGCCGGGCCGTTACGACCCCAAATATGCGCTCGCGTGTGCCTGGCCCGCGCGCGCCTCCTTCGACCTTCGCCCGGCTCCGCCGCGCTGCTGCGCGCGTGGCCGCGACGCCAAAACAACTGTGTGTATGTGGTTGTGTGGTTGTGTGGTTGTGTGGTTGTGGTTGTGTGTGTGTGTGCGTGTGCGTGTGCGTGTGCGTGTACGTGTGCGTGTGCGTGTGCGTGTGCGTGTGCGGGTGTGCGTGTGCGTGTGTGCGTGTGCGTGTGCGTGTGTGTGTGTGTATGTGTGTGTGTGTGTGTGCGCGTGCGCGCGCGCGCGCGCGTGTGTGTGTGTGTGTGTATCGTCCCTCCCGCTCGCGCGTCCGCGGCGTCCCAGCGCCACACGGAGCCGCCGCCCGCCAGCGGGCGGTGCCCCTCTTCTGGGGCGTGGCCTCGCCCGAGGCGCGCGCGCGCCCCTCTTGTCGTGCAGCCCGCAAACGGCATGGCGAGCAGACCGTGTGGTGAGTCAGTGGGGATCCTGGGTGGCCGCGCGGTCTTGGGACCCAGGCCGTCCTCGGGTCTCGGAACCGTGCGGTGACGGACCGCGCGGTGGGGTTTTTGAGGATGTAGAGGTCGCTGCACGTCGTCGTCGCCGCACCGATCTGTGGCCCCCAGCCCCTGGCCCGGTCACGTGAGGGGGGAACGCATCGACACCCCGTCGCCCATAGATCGCCGATAGGGGCCGATGGGGACCCGGTAGCCCACCCAGCCTGGGGACTTATGGTTTTGCTAATTACCGAGAGCCTATCCTCGATCTATCGGCAATGTATCGCCGATTCCGGGGCGATGTTCCCCCCCTTGAGTCGCTCCCCTCCCTTACCGTTCCCCCTCGTGGCAGGCGTGAGGTGTTTTGGTTTTCGAGTGCTGCGACCAGCAAGACCTTTCGCTTCTCAAATTGTGGCCTCCACAGTGGTCGCACGATGGCTGTATATCTGCGAGATGGCAGGATCGCTGCGACCAGCAAGCCCTTCCGCTTCTTTCTCTGGCGTTCCCAGTGGTCGCACGGTGCCCGCAGATGTGCGAGAGGGTGGGCTGTGCGCGGCCGTCCACGCCTCTCCGCCTCCGAGCCCCGTCTCCCCCCTCCTCCTCTCACGCCGCGCCCCTCTTCTCTGGCGGGATGCGCCGCCTCCTCTTCTGGCATCGCTCGGACGTGCTTTTTCTCGGCGGGGACCACCGAGGATCATCTTGCGAAACACGCACGAACTCGACAATGCAGAAGGAACGGACGTCCGAGCTATGGCGAGTCCTTGCTCAGCCTGATGAGAGCGCGAGGGGCCCCCCCGAGCACCTCAGCAGGAGGAGGGGGGCGGGGCGTCCCTGGCGAAAGCTGCCAGCCAAGACTTCTGGCGGACTGCGTTCTTTGGTTCCTGCGTTCTCCTTTTATCCGGGAATCCGCGGGCCGTGTTTGGGCCACACGGCCATCAACAGAACGATCGGGGTTGACGAACCACCCTTGCGAGAGGGATCGAGCCCCCGTGGGGCCCGCGGGTTGACAAGCCTCAGCCCGTCGGGTTCTGGATCCCAAAAGGCTATCTTCCTTCCCGAGGCCGTAGACAGCAGGGGGCGGGGCAAACCAAGTATTGAGCCTACGCAGTGCGCGCCGGGCAAAGGGGGCTCAGCGCGCAGACAGAACGCATCTCTATCCCTCGATGCTTGAACATCGCCGCCATCTCTGCCCTGTCCTCCTCGCGCCTCCCTCCTCACCCCTCTCCTGCCATCCGAGCTCCATCTAATACGCGCGCCCTCTCACGCGAGCCGCTCCTCCTCCCTCCCCTCCCCTCCTCCCTCCAGGCTCCTGCCCCCCCCCCCCTTCTCTGCCGCAATCTGCGGCCCCATGCGCGCGCCGGGCGCCTGCGTCAGATCGCGCGTGGGCCTTCCTCTCTCGCGGTGCCTCACGCCGGCGGCCCGCGCTGGCCACCGCGCAGGGTCGCCGCGCCCTCGTGCGTGAGGCCAGCCTGTCGCTGCTGCCACGGAGGCGACGGGGGCCTCGAGGGGGGGCGCGGAGTCCTGGAGCCCGCGTGCGCTCCCCGGGGGCCAGCCCCCCCAGCCCGAGTCGCCCTTCGTCCGCCCCCCGGGCCCGTGGAGCCGCGGAGGGTCCCCGGGGGCCCGGAGCACGGCGAGCGGCTCCCAGGAGCTTCTCCTCTCCGGGTCCAGGGTTCCCTCGCGGCGACGTCTTCGTCCGGGGAGGGTCAGCGGCCCCCCCCGATCCGTCACGGGGGTGCCGTGCGGCCAGAGTCGAGCTGGGAGTCCCGCCGCGGCGACGAGGACGCTCCGTGACGCCGAAGAATGGCGCCCCCCAAACGCCTTCTTTCAGGACTTGTTTTCTTCGTGCGAGCCCAGGGATGTTCTGTTGCCAGCACAGCAAAGACGCCGAACACAGCGACACTCCTCGAGCCTTGGGTTGTCCCAGCGGGGCTGTCGTCCATAGGCTCGCTCACAGGGTGGCGGCTGGAGCAAAGGCACTCGACGCTGAACTGAACTAAGGAGCAGTTCGGGTTCGGAAGGGGCTCGCCGTTTCTTCGGTCCCTTCATGGCTGTTCCTCTATTGCGCTCCTCGTGCGCCAAGGGGTTGCTGGGGCCAAAACGGTTCGTTCCCTACTTTGCGTCCGTTCTGGTAGAAGATTCACTGTGCGGTGTCCCCAGGAGTCCCGACCGCTTCCCAGGGACCGACTTCTACCCCGAGTCTCCTCTGCACGGCCCCAGGGACTGGCGAGGGCCTCGGAGCCCGAGAGCTGCGACGCACATGTTTTTTTTCTGGTGCGTTGGAGGTCTGGGAGCTTTGCCGCCAGGCAGCCGGGCTGGTGGCGCTGCGGCGCCCTGGCCCGCTGGGGGCGAGGACAGAGCACACGGTGCTGAAGGGCCTTGGTGCTCCAGGACTCTGTCGCTCGACCCCCTCGAGTTTCCGCGCGCCCGCGCGCAGGGTCACATGGAGGACGCCGGCACCGCCGGGGAGGCCAGCCTGGAGGAGGAGCTCGCGCGCCTGCGCGCCCGCTGCGCCGCGCTGGAGGCGGTGGCGGCGGAGGCCGCGACGGCGCGGGAAGAGCACCTTGAAAACGGCTGCTCTTTCATGGCTGGCTTGGGGGGGTCTAGAATTGCTCGTCTGGGAGGTTTACCCCTCCTTCTCTTTTATGATGGAATTCGGGGTAGGATGGACTCTGGGAGGGTCGGGTGACTGGACTCGAGCTGCTTCTCGGGAGACCTCTGACGGCCAGAAAGGCGCTCGCGCCCGCGGTTTACCGCAATCCTCGGGTCGTCTGCGGGCGGCTTTTGGGCCTGGAGGCCGCCAACAGCAAACGGCAGGTCCCTCCGCGAGGACCCGGGGGGGCCCACGCCGCCAGGCAAGTCGTGAGGTCGGATATCCAGTTGGACTCTCTCTTGCAATCTCGGGCCTTTCGGGACCATCAGAGCAGGTCCGGGATGGAACACTGGGCCCCTCGGTTCCAGGCCGCCCGAGTGGCGTCGAATCAGGCAGGGCCGGGCGATCGCTTCGCATCGCCGATGCACCGACGATGCGTTTCGACGCGGAGCCCGACGTGCACCATGCTGGCGCCGCCGATGCAACGCCGAAGTCGCCGATGTATTTCCGATGCATCGGCGGGGGTGCCCGAGGTCAGTTACGCGTAAGAGGATCACGTCGCCAGCGTGACCTTTCGCGCGGTCCCACATGGAGTCCCTCGGGCACTGGCCTCGGCGCCTGGATGTGGCCTCCCCGCGAACCGGCCTGAAGCCGCGCACCCGAGGCCGCTCTTCTCTGGGGCCACTCCTGCGTGCAGCCGACGGGGGTCCACGCCACGAGCAGGTCGTGAGCTCGGGGGGCGCCCACGTGTTCTGGACGTCTGCGGGTCGCCTCTCTGCCGGCGCGGGGCCCCCGCACCCCCGTGGGCCCGGTCCGATTCGAGTCTGTCGCACACGCAAGTGCGACCCGATGCGGCCCGAGGCCTGCGTGGCTCTGCTGTGCATCCTGGCGCAGCCGACCCGGTTCAATTTCGACTCCGTGCCGATGCAGCCCCATTGATGAATCACCACCCACCAAACCACCCCAACCCAACCCGAAGACTCCAATTGTGCCCTCCGTTCCGAGTGTGGGGGGGTCGGGGAACATCGAGCAACCACGTATGAAGCCCGTACCCCCCCCCCCCTCAGCCCAAAAGTCGGATCTTCGGGTTGGGTCGGGGGTGGTCTGGTAGGCAGTCAATCGACTTACCGATGCGATGCCGTCTGGTCCTGCCCCCTCCCCCCCCTGGCCCGCCTCGCGCGCGCAGGGCAGGGGCGCCGAGGGGGGGGGGGTCGGCAGGCGCGGGCGGGCAGCTCGCAGCGTCGTGTGGGGGGGGGGGGGGCAGGCTCAGGGGGCCTGGCATCGCTTGGAGGTGTGCACTTGTTCGCGACAAGGACCATCGACGAGCATTTGGGGCCACAGTGCGAAGAATGCGCGGGCGAACGCGAAGACTGCACGGGGGAATGGACGTCCGCGCGATGGCGAGGGGGGATGCTTCGACCCACTGGTCGCCGATAGGGGGCTCGACAGCCCGCCCCGCTACCGGGGGCCTGTCGCCTGTCGCTGATCTATCGGCGATGTATCGCTGACTCGGGCTCGATGTTTCCCCCCTGAGCTGGTTCGGTTCTCGGCTTTGCCGTCGCCGTGGACGACCTTGCGTCGAGTGCAGGAGGACAGTGTGCGCCTTGCGCGGACGTCTGAAGCGCGCGCGCGCGTGTGTGTGTGTGTGTGTGTGTGTGTGTGTGTCGGGTGCTCTTCCGTCTGCCGTCTCCATCCGTCGTTCGTCGTGCGTCCGTTGCGCCCCAGATATCCGGCGTTTCGAGTATAGGAAACAGTAAACATGAACTTGAAACAACATGATACATCGGGCGCCTTGGAAAGAACAGTAAACAATTTTCGTTGCCGAATTCGGGCTGCGGACGGAGACGAGGGTCGAGGATCGAGGCGAGGGCAGAGGCGGGGGCCCAGGGCGACGCTCCCGACGTCTACCTCGCCACGCGACCGGTCGCCATCACCAGCCAGCTGGACAGGGCGTCGCCGTGGGTCGCCGAGTTGACGCCGGGCGAAGCCTTCGAGGTTCAGAGGAGGAAAAGGTACCAATACCCCTGCTCGTCCTGGAGAGATCTCGTCGCCACGGCTGGATTCTCCTCGGACGTCCGGTCAGAACGCACCGCAGGAGAGTTACCTTCCTGTTGTTCCAGGTGGTCGAGGTGCAGCACGTCGTGCAGGAGCAGCGGGTCCGCGGTCGCGTGGAGACTCCGGCAGGCTGGGCCCAGGATAGGGGGTAGGCGGGCATCGGCGAGTCTTTTTTCAGCGCCCCCTGTAGCTGCTGTCTGGGAGCTGGCCTGGAGATCCGCTCAGCTCTGCGCTGCAACTGGATCGTGCGGAAAAGCTGCGGTGCCGATGCTTATAATAGTCGTGAGCAGCAACAGCAGCCCACCACCTACGGCAGTTTCGTGTTGTGGCGGCGCCCCCAGCGTGGGCCTTGTGGGTTGACCGCCGCCTGCGGCCCAGAATCGGTTAAGGTTGAACGATTTGGCGATCCAGAGGAGGAGGAGGAGGTGGAGAAGGAGGAGGAGGCGGAGGAGGAGGCGGAGGCGGAGAAGGATAATCAGGAGGCGGAGGCGGAGGATGGGAAGGCGGAGGCGGAGGAGGAGGAGGAGGAGGATGTGGAGGAGGAGGAGGATGGGAAGGAGGAGGCGGTTGAGGAAAAGGAGAAGGAGGAGAAGGAGAAGGAGGGGAAGGAGGAGAAGGAGGAGAAGGAGGAGAAGGAGGAGAAGGAGGAGAAGGATGCTGATGCTGATGCTGATGGTGATGATGATGATGATGATGATGATGATGATGATGATGATGATGATGATGCTGCTGCTGCTGCTGCTGCTGCTGCTGCTGCTGCTGCTGCTGCTGAGGAGGAGGAGGAGGAGGAGGAGGAGGAGGAGGCGGAGGCGGAGGCGGAGGCAGAGGCGGAGGAGGAGGAGTAGGAGGAGGCGGGGGAGGAAGAGGAGGTGGTTGCACGAGCCACGCGGTGTCAGAACCCAGCGCCGAAGTCGTCACGACACGAACTTGCCGTAGTCCACCCCCCGCTCCGGCAGGCTGGGTCTCCATCCTGGCCACCGGGGAGGACAGCCTCCGCTGGGCGCTGCGGGTCGGCGACGGCACCGGCCTGGAGGAGCTGCGCGACGCGTGCGGCGCGTCCAGGGCGAGGATCCTCGAGCTCGAGGCGGAGGGGGAGGAGCTGCGCGGCCGCGTCGTGGAGCTGGAGGCCGCCCTGTCGCAGATGCGCGCTGCGGTGCCAGCCGGCGGCGAGTCCGCCGCGGAGCTGGAGGGCCTCGCCTCGAGGCAGCGGGTGCGCATCGCCGAGCTGGAGGCGGCGGCCGCGCGGGCAGACGACCTGGAGGAGCAGCTGAGCCGGCAGCGCGACGCGAACGCGGACCTCGAGGATCGGCTGGTCCGCGTGAGCGAGCTGGAGGAGCAGGGC
Source organism: Prorocentrum cordatum (assembly GCA_963575745.1). Taxonomy (NCBI): domain Eukaryota; class Dinophyceae; order Prorocentrales; family Prorocentraceae; genus Prorocentrum; species Prorocentrum cordatum. Next base: position 128,947 of record CAUYUJ010005692.1, on the reverse strand, counting down.
AGTGCCGACCTCGACGAGCGCCTCAGGCGCGTGGCGGAGCTGGAGGCTCAGGTCGCCAAGCGGGCGCGCGAGGTGGAGCTGCAGATGGCGAGGGAGCGCGAGGAGTCGGCCGTCGCGCAGCAGGAGGCCATCGCCAGGGCGGAGGCGCTGTGCCGCCAGGTGGCCAGGCTGGAGGCCGAGTGCGAGCAGCGGGACGCCCTGCTGGGCGCCCTTCAGTCGGAGCGGGAGGAGCTCCTGGCCAAGGTGTCGGTGCAGGAGCGGCAGCTCTGCGACTTGGCGCGCCCAGAGGCGGAGAGGGCCACGCCGGGCGCGGCCGAGGCGGAGGCGCTGGCGGTGCAGGTGCGGACGCTTGAGGCGCAGGTGAACGACCTGACGGAGCAGCTCATCGCCGCCAGCGCCGCCGAGGGCGCCCCGCGCGAGCTGGGGCCGCGGGCTGGCTTTGTCCAGGTGCTGGACACCGCGGTCGAGCGCGAGCGGTTCAGGGAGTCCCTGGCGGGGAAGCGCGTGCTTCATGTCAAGGGTTTCGGAAGCGGCCGCAGAGAACCGAGTGAGGTGGACGCCTCGCAGGAGAAGGAAGCGTTGCAGGTCCTGAGCGGGTTCAGCCCCGACTTCTTGGTTGTTGACGGTGACCCCTGGGGGTCGGGATTTCAGTTGTACGTGAAGGCCCTCGTCGACTCCATGCGTGCCAGTGGCAGCACGGCTCCGAGGGTGATATGGGCCAAGCACGTGGCCCAACTGTTGGAGGATGGGACTGTCGCAGATGCAAGCGAGCGGGCCAAGAGACTCGAGAAAGCACAAGGCTGGGCTGACCAGGGCATCTCGGTGATAGTCATGTGGCTGGCCAGCAGGGAGATAGAGATAAAGATCGACGACATGTTTGGGCCAGGTACCTTCGCAAAGCTGGAGCCTCTTGATCACAGTACGCGGGGAGGTGTGCGGATCCTGTCAGAAGCATCGCCCAAGTGGTGGCTGGGAGTCGAATCGACCCTCAAGAGGGCAATCGTCGACGTGGAGCAGAGGCGTGATATGCAGTATCCAGCTGCCTGCGGCAAGTACGGCCACCTTGCCAGCCCAGCATTTTGGGTGGCGACGAATCGAGGGGGCACGGCAGGCCGTCACGTGTGACTCCTCGATTCTCTTGGCTTGAGTCATCAAAGGGATGATGAGGAGTATGAGGATGAAGAGAATGGTGGTGATGGGTTTCGATGGTGGATGTGCTGATGACGATGCTGCTGATGATGATGAAACATTATGGTGATGACGATGGTGATGCTGAGTAGTATGATGATGGTGGTGGAGTTGATGCTGATGGTGATGTTGCTGCTGCTAATGATGATGATGCTGATGCTGATATTGATGATGATGATGATGATGATGATGATGATGATGATGATGATGCTGATGATGAGTGATGGTGATGTTGATGCTGTCTTGGGCCGTCTTGGGGCTGTCTTAGCCTCCTGTGAGGCAGTCTTGGGTGTCCCTTGGGACCTTCTTGGATTGTTTTGGGTTCTTCTACTCAAGCGTTGGGTTCTCTTGGGCCGTCTCGTGGTCCTCCTGGCCGTATGGTGGGTGTCTGGGGGCTGTCGTGGGACTGTCTTGGCGCCGTCTTGGGCCGTCTTGTGTCCCACAGGAGGTCCTCTTGGGCCGTCTTAGGGGCTGTCTTGGATGCTTCTTGGGCCATCGTGGAGTCCTCGTGGGCCGTCTTGAGCTGACGGCAGCCCGGATATGTGAGAATGCAAACATAAGTTCAAGGACCGCGAGAAATCGATGATGTAGGTTTCTTGTGGCCCCTTTGGGGCCCTTTTGGAGGCATCTTGGGCTGCCTTGAAGCAATAGTCGGCCGCTTTGGGGCCGTCATTGGCCGTCTTGGACGCATCTTGGGCCATCTTGGTGTCCTTGGTTCCTTGCACCGGTCGTCTTTGAAGCTCGGGGCGCATACATATCAATGGTTTTTAACAAGGGCTTCTAAACGAGGGATCGTGGGTCGGGAGGCCCTGGAGCGCTTGGGAGCAGCGCCTGGGAATGCAGGACGTGCTCGATCCTCGAGCGGGTGCGCGTGGTATGAGGGGTCTAGGAGGTAGCAGCCATGCGGGAAGCGCGCAATCCTCGAGCGGGCGCGCATGGAATGAAGCTTCTGGCATCACGTAGCAGCTATGTGGGAAGTGCACCATCCTCGAGCTGCCACGAGTGGAAAGGGGGGGTGAGGCATTACCTGCCATCCGGGAAGTGCACAATGCTTGAGCGGGCGCGCATGGAGTGAGGGTTCAGGCATTAGTTGCCATGCGGGAAGTGCACAAACCTTGAGCGGACACGCGTACTATTGGGGATTAGGCATAAAATGCCGTGCTCGTCCTCGACCAGGCACGAGGGAAGAGGCCTCGGACAGGAGAGTCGACGCACGCAACAGTCCGCCAGTAGAGGGGGCTGGCTGTCCCTTGGTAGAGTTCGAAAACCCTACCAGACAGACCTTGGCATTCTTCCACGCCTCAACGTGCCAGGGTCACGGTGACGGACTTCGAGAAGTGCAGCTTCGAGAACGTTGCCAAAGGCAACACGATCTTCGACGCTTTGCACAACCCCGCGTGCTCCTCGCACGGCGTCGCGAGCCTCGGCGGTGGAGAGAGCGTGTTGCTCGAGCTCGGGTCCGTGTACCTGAACTCCGGGTCCGGCTTCGACCGCTCCAGGGCCGCCGTGCTCCCCTTCGGCCGCGGGAGGGACACAGACCCCAGGCTGCCCCGGCATGTGGGCGCCGCGTTCCTCGGGGGTGGGCGCGGGCGACCAGCACGTCCACGTTGTGTGCCCTCGCAGTCTGGATTCCGGGGCGCGACCCCGCGGGTGCGCCCCGCATCGGCGGGGTCGCGGCCGGGGGCCCGGGCCGCGAAGGACCGTGGGACGTGGACTGCGTGTCTCTCCCAGCCCCGCGAGGTGGGCTCAGGGAGGCGGCCGCGCGCGCGGGCGAGCTGGAGGCGGAGGGGGCGCGGCTGCGCCGTCGCGCGCAGGAGTTGGAGGCCGAGAGGGGCGCGCTGCTGGAGCGAGCGGAGCGCGACGCTGGGCGCCTGGCGGCCCAGGCTCGATGATCCTCAGACCGTCTGTTGGCCCAGTGTGTGCCTGCCCCGTCCGGTTCCGCCGAGAGCACACGGCCCGCGTCGGTTCCCACAACGCCCCGCCCTACCCCCAGGAAGCATTTAAGAACCCCCCCCCCTCCGGCAAATCGATAACCCTTCCGCACCCTGGAAGCGTTACCTGGCAGCAGGAGCCCTCCTCGTGTCCGGGTGCTACAGCTATCGTTCGGCTATTTCGGCCCCTCGGAATATCGAATAAAAAATGCGGTGCTACGGTATCGCCGGGGGGGTTCTTAAATGCTTCCTGGGGTTACTCGAGGGCTTCGAGGGACGAGCCCCGCCAAGGGGCCCATTCCTCGATACATAGCCGCCTCCGGCGCCGGGAGGCGCCAGGAAAATCAGCTACGCGAGCTGATTCTCAAACCCCCCCTTTGCTATCCCCCCCTTTCGCCCGACCCGATGCTCGAGGGCTTCGAGGGACGAGCCCCCGTTGGCGCCGGCTCGTGTCCTCGCACGTCCTGCGGGATCACCAGCAGGCGGCGGAGTGCGACGGGCTGCGGCGGGAGTGCGAGAGGCTGCGGTCGCCTGCGGGCCCCCCAGACGACGCCGCCTCGGAGGTCGACGGGCTGCAGGCGCAGCTGAGGGGCCTCGAGGATCGAAGGAGAATAATCATAATAATAATCGTAATAATAACAATAATAAAAGTAATAATAATAGTACTAATAATAATAGTAATAATATTATTATTAATAATAATAAGAAGAATAATCATAATAATAGTAATACTAATAATAATGATACTAGTAATTAGAAAATAATGATAGTAGTATTAATAATAGTAATAATAATAATTAATAATGAGTATGCTAATCATTTCAGTATGCATCATAAACACAAGCGCTCGGACCTCCGCGCGGATTTCTTGAATCGGCGCTGGGCCACCCTGGAGGCGCCTCTGGCACCGGCGCGCCCCGCGCGCCGGGGAGGGGGATCCAGCTCCACGCGCCAGGGAGGGGGTCCAGCGCCCATGCCCTAAGTCCGCGAGGAGCTCCGAGCGTACATGTTTATGCAGTTGTTTCCCGATCGTCCTGTGGTGTTGGCTCCTCGTTTTGAAGCGACAGCGCCCTGCGTTCGTTCTCACTCCTCACCCTCTTCCCTCCTCACATCATCGTCATCATTCTCATCATCATCAGCATCATCATCATCATCATGGCCATCGTCATTCATATGTTTGTTTTTATTTTTGTTGTTCTTATTATCATGTTGATCAAAGTGTTAGTGTGTAATGTATTAGGGTTATTGTTATGGTTATGGTTATTCGGATTAGTGTTCTTCTTTTGTATGGCTAATCGTATCATCATCATGTTTCGTATGATTTGTGTTGATTTGTTACTATTATTCGTGTGAGCATGCTTGTTTGTATGGGTGCTATACACGTGTTTATCATTAGTATTGTGATTGATATTGTTGTCGGTTGATATGTTTATGTGTATGTGTAAGTATCATTAACCTTACTTTGACCCGCATTATTACCAATGTATTATTCGTATGAATAGCATTCTTACCACCATATTCGTATTATTATTGTTATTCTTATCAATATCACTATTACTTTGATGATAGTACTATTATGTTTATTGTTATTATTAGTACTATCAGTGATATTAGTATTACTATTACAACTATTATTAGTATTATTCTTGTTTGTATTATTACTATTATTACTAGTATTATTATTACTATTATTATTATTATTCGTCTTCTTATTATTTTTTCGATGACGTTGTGATCGCTTCGCTCATCCCGCCGGCCCATATTGCCTCGCCGCTGTCGTTTGTCGGGGTGTTGTTGTCCATGCGGTGCGGTTGGGCGGCTGCCACTTTCGGGTGGCGGTGGGTGGCGGGTCAGAGGCCTCACGGATGTTGGTTGTGCTCTCGTGGTTGGCCCCTCAGGGGGTTTTTGGGAGGCAGTTTTGAGGCCTTTTGTGGGCCGTGTTGGGGCCTCTTGGGGCCTCTTGAGGGTCTCTTGGGGCTTCTCGGGGTGCCTCTTGGGGGCCCCTTGGGGCCTCTTGGGGGCCTCTTGGGGCCTCCTGGGGTCCTCTTGGGACTGAAGGCTGGTTTTCCGGTTCATTGTCACCTTCTTGGGCCCCTCTTGGAGCCGTTTTGGGGCTCTCTTGAGGCGTCCTCTTGGGCTGTCTTGGGGCCATCTTGGGCCGTCTTGGGGCTGTCTTGGGGTCCTCTTTGACCCTCTTGGGGTGATCTTGGAGAGTCGGGAAGCTGAAAAAGGAGAAACCCGAACATGTGTCCAACATTATGGGGAAACCAATGATTTTTGCCTCTTGGGGCCCTCTTCGGAGTGCTTTTGGAGGCCTTTGGGGGCGTCTGGAGGCCATTGTGGGCGTCTTGGCGCGATCTTGTGGCATCGTCGGCCGATCTTGCGAGGACTCCAAGGGCTCTTGGACCGTCTGGGCGCTCTTTTGAGGCCGTCTTGGGCGCCTCTTGGGCCGTCTGGGGGGCCTCCGGCATCTCTGACGGGCACGTGCCGGGACTTTGGCGGGGTACTTGTCGAGTCGGGGCCCCCAGGGGCCGCCTCGCGCGCGCGAACTTAGCTTGTTACTGGAGATCTTAGCATGCCTCTGGCCCGTGGGGCCGGCGAATTATCATCATTATTAGGATGATAATGAGTACCGTAATTATTGCTATTACTATTTGTTGTGTTCTTCACGCTTCTCGTAACCCTTCCCGGCCCATCCAGCAACGTTGCCCAGGCGCGTTGCCTTGATGAGGGAAGTGGGGGAGCATGCAGAGGAACAAAGGGCCGGGAAAACCGTCATACCCAAAGAGGAGGAGGATGGATGAGGAATCGGATGAGGAGGATGAGGAGGATGGGGAGGAGGAGGAGGAGAAGGTGGAGGAGGAGGAGGAGGAGGAGGATAAGGAGGAGGAGGATGAGCAGAAGGAGGATGATAAGGAGAAGGACGACGACGAGGAGCACGAGGAGGAGGACGAGAAGGAGGAGGAGGAGGAGGAGGAGGAGGAGGAGGGGGAGGAGGAGTATGGAGCAGGGAGGAGGAGGAATAGGCGGATAAGGAGGAGGAGGAAGTGGTGGAGGAGGAGGAGGAGGAAAAGGGCCAGCAGAAGGGCCAGAGGCCTCGTGGGTGCCTCTCGGAGTCTCTTCGGATGCCTCTAGGGAGTTTCCTGAAGGCGTCTTGGGGCGTCTTGAGGGCCTCTTGGCGGTCCCGGGGGCCTCTTGGAGCTTCTTGGGTGCTTCGGAGAGCCTCGTTGGGCCTCTTGGCAGCCTCTTGGGGGCCTCTCGGGAGCCTCCTGGGGCCTCCTGGACGCTTCTTGGGGCTCTCTTGGGGCTTTCTTGGGAGCCCTGGAGGGCCTGCGGCTGTTATGGAGGGTGTCGGTGAACAGAGGGGGATCTTACCGTTTCATCTCCCCTCTCATTTGGGCAAACCCCCATCACACGTTTCGTGGCCCCATACGGAATCCCACCGAAGCTCCCTGTTGCGCAGTTCGCACGCGTCCCCGCCACCCGTTCTGGCGCATCCCTCACACGTTTCGTGGCCCGCCCATAGGGGAAGCCACCGAAATTCCCAATGTCACAATTCGCATGCGCTCCCACGCCTATTTCGGCACCCTTCGCGCATTTCGTGGACCCACATGGAAGTCCTCCGAAATTCCTTGACACACTTCGCATGCGTCCACCCCGCGGGTGTTCTTTGCACATTCCGTCGCACGGTTCGTGGCCCCATAAGGATACCCACCGAACGTCCCAGTGGCGCAGTTCGCATGCGTCTCCGCCTTTCATGTCCGCACCCCCGTTCACACGTTTCGTTGCCCCATGGGGAGCTCCACCGAGGGTGCCATTTGCATGGTTCGCATGCGTTCCCCTGCCCATTTGGGCACACCCTTCACGCGCTTCGTGGCCCCATAGGGAGCTCCAACGAAGGTGCCACTGGCGCACTTCGTATGCGCCCCCCCGCTCATTTCGGTGCACTCCTCACACGCTTCGTGGCCCCACTGGGATGTGCACCAAAGGTCCAAGTGGCGCAGTATGTGTGCGTCTCTGCAGGTGATGTGTTCGGCACACCCCCATCACACTTTTCGTGCCCCTCCTAAGGAGTTCCACCGAACTCGGTACCCACACCGCGCTATTTACAAGTGTGACGGTTGGGTCTTCCGCCGCGCGACTTTGCCTGCCAGTCAGTCAGGAGGAGAGGGCCGAGCTGGCGCGGGCGAACTCCTCGCTGCAGGCGAGGGCGGAGAGCCTGCGGCTGGTGTGCGCCGAGCAGCAGGACGAACTGTCGGGCGCCCGCGAGGAGGTGCGGGCCGAGGCGGCCCGACAGCAGGAAACCGAGGGGACAATACAGTACGGTAGGTTCGCGTCGTGTCGACCCTCGTCGACCCCGCCGCGGGAATTCAAGGTTGAACGCCGCTATTGGCCCAGAATCGACCAACAAGAAACGATTGGGCGATCGAAGAGCTGCTGATCGTTCAAGGTTGAACGATCTACGCAGTGTCAGAAACCAACGCCAGGGTCGCCACGACACGAACCTGCCGTAATAGGCATACGTGATCGGAGGTCCGCGCGGATCTATTGGGTTGGCCCCAAGGCACCCCACCATCGTGATTCTCAGATTGTCTCTCCCCCTTGTTTGACACGTTGCGCAGCTGCCGCTCGCACCTGGCTTGAACCATGGGCTACTACAGCGACGGCTCCCAAGGGCACTGTGCAGCTTTCTTGCTTGGCGGCACGCAGGTGATCCACCCTCTTCGGGGCTCACTGACCTGGCTCAGCGCTAACGGGGGTCACCCAGAGCGCCGGATCGGATCCTGCAGGATCCTGCGAGGCGGGGTTTTGGCTCCGCAAGGCTTGGGGGCCAGCCGCGGCCCCGGAGGTTGCTTGCCCTATCGGCTGCCTAGCCGGGCTTGGGACGCCCTTCTCAACAAACGCAGCGCAGTTTTTTCCCCAGATTTGTTTGTTTTGTTTTTGTTTTTTTTTGGTTGTGTTTTTTGCGCTGAGCTGGGTTAGTCCATGCTCGAATTCTCAATCTATCTGCCGCGGCGCCGTCAGGGCGCGGCCGTCGTTCGCTCGCACGCCTGCCGCTCCTCCGCAGGAGGAGCTCGTGCGGCTCCGCGACGAGCTGGCCGGGGCGCAGGGCGCGCGCGCGGACGCCGAGCGCCTCCGCGCGGAGGTCGCCGCGCTGGTGGCGCAGCGCCAGGAGTTCGGATCGATCGAAACGGGTACGGAACGATGTGTGCTCGGTGGGACATGAGAGGCAGCGGGCCTTCTCAGAGGGCGGCGGGGCTTCTCAGAAGCCTTCGCGCCGTCTGAGAAGTCTTCTGAGGCTTCGGAAGCCACAGGCGGCTACTCAGAAGGTGCGAGGGTATTTGAGAAGCCCCGCCGCCCTCTGAGAAGGCCCGCTCCTGCTCATGTCCCCCCTGGGCTCGCCGCCGATGGTCGTGGGTCCCGAACCGCGCGGTGACCTTACAATCCCAAGAGGCCGCGCCGCACGGTCCGCCACCACACGGTCCTGGGGCATCGAAGGCCCCGTTCGCCCGAGGCGTCTTCGGAGGACGACCCGAGTCCCCTATCCGTGCGGAGACCCCGAATCCCCACCGACTCACCACTCGGTGTGGTGTCCACGCCGCTTGGGGGCCCCGAGCTGGGCAGGAAGACCGGCGGCAGCTCCTGCCCACTCTCCGTCGGCGTCGCCGCGGGCGTTGCTCGTTCTGGCAGCAGAGGCCGCCTGCCCAGGCAGCGGCCGCCGATGCTCGGGGCAAGTAAAACGACGCGAAGATCGGGACAAAATCGGATCGGGATAACTCGAAATGTCTGAGAATCGGCGGGCTTGGAGGATGTATTGGGCGCCGCGGCCGCTCCAGAGCGTTCCGGAACGCTCTGAGAGCGCTCCGGAACGCTCTGGAGCGATTTATCCCGATCCTAGCCCTGTTTTAGCAAGAGCCGCCGTTGGGGCAGGAGACGCAGGAGCAGGCGGAGGGCCAGGGCCGCCTCGCGGCGGAGGTCGCCGAGCTGCGCGCCCAGAACAGGTCGCTGGCGAGGGCCGGCGAGGCCCTGAGCCTCGACGTCTCGCGCCTGCGCGAGGACGCGGAGGATCCGGGCCTCCCAAATGGGGTCCGAGCCTCCTCCTCCTCCTCCTCCTCCTCCTCCTCCTCCTCCTCCCGCACCCCGAGCGGAGGTCGGCGGGCAGATGCTGCCCCTGCCTCCTTCTCGCCTTTTGTTGGCCTTCTGGGAGGCCCTCGTCGCCGCCGCTGGATTCGCACCGAGATTCTGGTCAGCGCGCACGCCAAATCTTATGGTATGTGCGTCGTGGCGGGCGCTTTGTGGCCACACCCCTCGAGACACGACACACGACACGATGGGTGCACGACATGTTCGGTCCGGACGCGCGCGTTCAAGGAGGACACATCGTACCAGTATGCCCCTGTGCGTCCCACCCGATGTTCTCCTCGCCCCGTCTTCCTCTTGGCATCGGCGCTGCGGCGCGGTCCTCCGTCGGAGGACCTCCGTCGGAGGACACCAGGATCGGTGTATATGCCTTCTTGCGCAAGGCAGGAGGGCGTATACACCGATCCTGGGCCCAGGGTGATCCTGGCCAGGATCGGTGTTGGTGTATAGTTGGTGCCTTCCTACTCCGACCCCGGCGCCTCGAGCCGCCGTTCGCGGGCCGTGCCCGAGGAGCTGGAGGCCGCGCGCCGCGCCCTGGCGGTGGAGGTCGAGGAGCACCGCCGCCTCGCGGAGCAGTCCGCCGAGGAGCGTCCCCGGCTTCGTCGTCGTTCTCGTGGAGAGCCTGCGATCTGCGGAGCTGGGTCGAATAGCGTCTCCCTCGGTGGCCGCAAGGGTTTTTAAACAGGCGAGTACGCGTGCGGCTGGTCTTTGTCAGTACAAAAAGTTGAGAGCCTGCGATCGTCTGCAGCGTTCACTTGCCCCGAATTTCACTTCCGCGTCGAAATCTGGGAAACCGTTTGCAGACGTGTTCGCAGATCTACGAGCATTCTGCGCGGTTTCCGTCGGTTCGACGGCAACTTAAATTCTGGGGCAAATTAATTATGTAGTCGATCTCCTACTCGGTCTTTGTCATCCCAGACCTCTAACGCACTGAACAATTTTATAGACGGGGTTTTCACCGCTTTCGGTCCCCATGGGCCTTCGTCAGGCACTGGCAATGTATCACAACTATTCTGGGCGAAACACCGGTCCCCAGAAAGTGGCCCAGAGCTCTTGGGGGTCTCGTTTTGACAAAATTTTAGACGCTTCGCGTAACCCCACCAGCTTTCGGCTTAGTGAGCTGCTTGGAGCTTGGCGCCGACAGGGCGACTTCTCCGTTGCACTCGCACTGCGGTCTGCTTCACTCCGGTGTGGCCGGCGCCCATGTGCGTTCGCTTTAATGCGGAGCATTTTGCTCAGTGCACGTTTGTCTTGCAGGTGCGAGCTTTGTCCGCCGACTCTGGCGGTAAATTGTCTTGCAAATTAGCCTCGCCTGTGGCCCAGACGACGCTTTCCGCTCCCTGTCCGTTGCCTCGGAGCCGCTGACCAAAAAAGTAACCCCACCACCGTTTTCCCAGTTCGGCGACGGCGAATCCGCGTCCGCCCGCGACAAAAACAAGTAACCCCACCACCTGCTGTTGGACCTCCTGGCTTCGGCAACCCTGGTATTCCGCAGCTCGCTGACGCTCACGCCTTCGCTGGGCACACATTTCGGCTTTTGGCAGTCGGTTCACTTGGCTTCGGCCACCCTGGTACTTCCGCGGTCCCATGGGTGCCTACGCCCCTGCAGTTACTTTCTTCGCAGCTCGCAGACCCTGGCCGCCGACCACCCTGGCAGCCAACCCATCTTTGCAGCGCGTTGTATGCGTGCACAGTGCAGCTCTTCAACAGTTGCCGTCAGCCCCTTCCCACTCGCCGGCCTGGCCGCTTTAGGCGTGAGGCTTCGGCCCACCGCTTTAGGTTAATTCGTCTTTGCGCGGCCTGCTCTGACTGGACTCGCCGCTGGCGCTCTCGCCTGCGGCCGCGGACTAAAAAATAACCCCACCAGCCCATCCAGAAACGATGCCCAGGCGAGTTACCCTGATCAGGGATGAAGAGGAATATGCAGTGGAATGAAGGGCTGGGTCCAAAAGGTGGAGGATGGAGGAGGAATCGGATAAGGAGGAAGAATCGGAGGAGGAGGAGGAGGAGGAGGAGGAGGAGGAGGAGGAGGAGGAGGAGGAAGAGGAGGAAGAGGAGGAGGAGGAGAAGGAGGAAGAGGAGGAGGAGGGAGAGGAGGAGGATGAGGAGGAGGAAGATGGGGAGGAGGAGGAGGACGACGAGGCGGAGGTGGAGGAGAAGGAGGAGGAGGAGGGGGAGGAGGAGGAGGAGGAGGAGGGAGAGGGGAAGGGTGAGGAGGGAGGAGGAAGGAGTAGAAGGAGGAAGATGAGGGCGAGCAGAGCAGGAGGCCCCCGAGGGATATTAAGGCCTGGCCCGGGCCAGAACCCCATCTGGAGCTCCCGCCCCCAGTTTCGTTTTTCTGATTTGGGGAGGGGGCCCTGTCGCGGCTCACTGGCTGGGTGGATCGCAGCCCAGTCGGCGAGTGACAAATTCTGAGGGCCCCTCGAACTTTTATGTAGTGGCTCCGCCATGACACCGCCCTTTAGGTAGGCAAGAGGCAAGAGGAGGGCGAACATAAAGACCAGAGGCCTCCTGGATGCCCCTCGGAGTCTCTTCGGAGTCTCTTCGAACGCCTTGCGCGAGCTTCTTGGAGCCTTCTTGGGGTGCCTTTGGGGCCTCTTGGCAGTCCTGTGGGCCACTTGGGGCGTCTTGGGCGCCTTGGAAGCCGCCTGGAGGCACCTTTGGGGCCTCTTGGGAGCTTCTTGGGGGCCTCTTGGGGCCTCCTGGGCATCTCTTTTGGCTGTCTTGTGGCACAATTGAGAGCCTCGGGGATCATCTTGTGGCCGTCTTGGAGGAAATCGATCAAAGGAGGGGCCGTAGTAAATTTACGCCCCCCCACAAGGAGAGGCCAACATTGACGCAACATCTTATTAACATCAGTGTCTTCGGTCTTCTCGCCGAGGCCATCTTGGACGCACTGACACCTCGCGAAACGCCCCGTCCAGGTCCAGGAAGGAGCCTGTTTTTTAAATTCCGGGCCGATGACGGCCGTCATCTGGGGGGGGGAAGGGGGCCGACCGATGACGTAACGTTTCGCGCTGGCGGCGTCTGGGAATGCTTCGGAATGACCGAGGACGGGTAACAGCAGCATGTAGGTGGCGATCTGCGCCACAGCGCCTGTGTACACCACAGTGCCTGCGTGCACCACGGCGCCTGTGTACACCACAACGCCTATGTACACCACAGCAGCCGCGTGCAACACAGGGCCAGTGCGTGCCACAGTGCCTACGTGCACCACAGCGCTGGTGTACACCACAGCGCCTGCGTACACCGCATAAGCCGTGTGCAACACAGCACCCGTGTAGACCACCGTCCCCGCGTGCACCACAGCGGCTTTGTACACCAGGGCACCTGTGTTCACCACAGCACAGCAAAGGTGTACATACAACTGATTACCATTGTTGTATGTAGTTTTTTCGAGATAGTCCTTATGACAACTTGGAGCGCTCGCTTGTGGATTCCACAGAACGAATACTTCCTTATTTAGGATTTGGACGCCACACCTGATTGAAAGAGCAGCGCCGCTGGAATCTACGAGTCCTCCCGGGTCCTCCCGCCTCAACCTACTCCTCCTATCTGCGTCCAGAAAGCTCCTGAGATTGGCCGTCCGAGAACCAAGTGGACTGATTCAATCGACCATCCTGCGGTGCACACTGAGATGCGCACGTTCCCTGTAGCGCCGACCCGAACGACGGGGAGAAGGGTGTAGGAGGAGGAGGAAGAGGAGGAAAGGGCGGAGATGAAGGAGGAGGAGGAGGAGGTGGAGGAGGAAGAGGAGGCGGAGGAGGAGGAGGAGGAGGAGGAGGAGAAAGGACACACATCGCATGCCGTTGTCAGCAATTTGCTGGCGTGGTATTTAGCTGTCCGAGACAAATTCTCACCTAAATGCTCCTTCTACTTGTCTTGCGCACTCAGACACTGGGTGTACACCAGCGCTGCGTTGCACGCGGATGCTGTGATGTACAAGCATTGTGGTGTTCTCAGTCGCTCTGGTGCACGCAAGCCTTGTGGTGTAGACAAGCGCTGCGTTGCTCACGGCTGTTGTGGTGTACGTTCGCTGCGGTGAACACATGCGCTTTGCTGCTCGCAAGTACTGTGGTGTACACCAGCGCTGCGTTGCACGCGGATGCTCTGATGTACAAGCCTTGTGGTGTTCACAGTCGCTGCGGTGCACGCAAGCCTTGTGGTGTAGACAAGCGCTGCGTTGCACACGGCTGTTGCGTTGTACATTCGCTGCGGTGTACACGCGCGATGTGGTGCACGCGAGCACCGTGGTGTATACAGGCGTTGTGGTCCGGATCGCCACCTACATGCTGCTCCTATTTGGCCCCGATCATCCCTAGGCATTCCTGGATGCTGCCAGCGCGGAACGTGACGTCGTCCGGGGGGGGGCGGGCGGGGCCAATGGCGGCCGCCAGCTCAGAAAAAAAATAGGCCCAATAGGGGGTAGTGGGAGGGGTCAAGGTACCCTACCCGCACGCAAGTTGTCTCGCTCACTCCCACCAGCCCACATAGTATACGAGCTTCAGGATGTAGGATTTTCAACGATCGTCTATGGATGGACAGCTACTGGAAACCAAAGCAGACCCAATGTGCGCGACGCTGGGGCGAGGTGGGCCACGCGTGCCACGCGCCCCAACCGCGCCAGGCACCCCTGGGACCATAACGTACCAGACACGCTTGGCGCGCCAGATGCGCCACGTGCTTTACGTCCACCATGAGTGCTGCATGGTCCAGCCGCGCCATGTGCGCCACGTTCGGGGCATGCGCAGAGTGTGCCAGGTGCGCCCGCCCACGTGGCAGCACACACCGGGGAACATGTCGGCCCCCACCATCTTTGTCGATCTGTCTGGTGGGCCTGGACACAGCAGGCAATGTGCCAGCCCCCCCGCCGTCCTTGTCCAAAACCACTTGACAATGATCGGTGGGTGGCCGTGCATGATCCAGATTCAGCCTCGAATCTGATTTTCCAGTAGTTTTCCCAAACATCCTGTGTTGGGTCTTCGTTTTGAAAAGACAGCGTGCCGCTCTCCTCCTCACTTCCCTCCTCCTCTTCCTTCCTCTTCCTATCATCACCCTCATCGTCATCATCACCATCATCGTCATCAGCATCGTTGTCATCACAACCATTGTCGCCATGAGCTTGTGCACACTCCTCACACGTTTTGTGGCCCCAAAGGGAGCTCCAGCAAAGGTCCCAGCGGCGCAGTTCGCATGCATCCCCGCCACCCATGTCGGCACACTCCTCGCATGTTTCGTGGCCACATATGGAGCTCCACCGAAGGTCCCAGTGGCGCATCTCGCATGCATCCTCGCCAATAATTTCAGCACACCCGTCACATGTTTCGTGTCCCCAGGGAGCACCACCGAAGGCCCAAGTGGCGCAGTTCGCATGCGTCCCCGCCCCTCAGTTTGCTTCGTGGCCCGAGAGGGATCTCCACCGAAGGTCCCAGTGGCACAGTTCGCATGCGTCCCCATGGCTCATTTCGGAACAGCAGTTACACTTTTCGTGGCCTCATATGGGGCCCTACCGAAGGTGCCAGTGGCGGCGCAGTTCGCATGCGTCCCCGCCACCCATGTTGGCACACCCCTCACACATTTCGTGGCCCCATAGGGAGCTCTTCCGAAGTTCCCAGTGGTGCAGTTTGCACGCGTCCCCGCTACTCTGGCCGGCACACCCCTCACGCGTTTCGTGGCTTCATAGGGAGCCTTACCGAAGGTGCCAGTAGCACAGTTCGCATGCTTCCCCGCCACCATGTCGCTACACCCCTCATTCATTTCGTGGCCGGATAGGGAGCTCCTCCGAAAGTCCCAGTGGCACTTTTCGCAGGCGTCACCGCCAACCCATTTCGGCACCCCCGCTCACACGCTTCGTGATTATGGGGAGCCGCACCGAAGGTCCCAGCGGCACAGTTCGCATGCGTCCCCCTCAGTCATTGCGGCACACCTCTCACACGTTTCCTCGCCCCACAGGGAGTTCCACCAGAGGTCCCAGCGGCACAGTTCGCATGAGTACCCGCCACCCATTTCGGCACACCCTTCACACGTTTCATGGCCCATCGGGAGGTCCACTGGAGGCCCCAGTGGGAGGGTCCGCATACACTCCCCCGCCCCATGTCGGCACACTCCTCGCACATGTCGTGACCCCAGGTGTAGCTCTAGCGTGGGTCCCTATTGCGGTGTTCGCATGCGCCCCCACGCTCATTTCGGCACTCCCCTCACACGCTTCGTGTCTCAATATGAGGCACCATCGAACATGATACTCACAGCTGCGGTACTCACAACTGCATATGGTTGGGTCTTTCGCCAGGCTAGTTTGACAGGGATGGCGGCCGTGTGCACAGCAATCGATATGATATCACCCCCGCCGTCTCTGTCAACAAGAACTATGCAAAGTGCTCGCGGAGCCCACGAGCATGGCCTAAGATTCAGCGCAAAAGCATACGTTGTATCATTCCTAGCCATCCTGTGGTGTTGGTTCTTCTTTCTGCAGAGAGCGGCCAGCTTGCCTCCTCCCTCCTCCTCACTCCTCCCTCCCTCCCTCCTCCCTCCTCTCATCCCTGCCCCTGTCCTCCGCATGTCATCAGCAGTCATGGCCACCATCATCGTCATCATCACCGTCGTCATCACACCCTTCTCGGCACGCCCCTCACGCGTTTCGTGCCCCACAGGGAGCTCCACCTTAGGCCCAAGTGGGTGTGGCCACATGCGTCCGCCACAACCGTTTCGGCGCATCCCTCACACGCTTCGTGGCACCACAGGGAGCCCCACCGAAGGCCCCAGTGGGTGTGGCCACCAGCGTCCGCCACAGCCTTTTCGGCACACCCCTCACACGTGCCGTGGCTTCTTATGGAGCTCCTCCTAAGGCCCCAGTGTGGTGGCCGCATGCGCCCGCCACATTAATTTCGGCACACCCCTTGCACGCTTCGTGACCCCATGGGGAGCTCCACCTTAGGCCCAAGTGGGTGTGGCCACATGCGTCCGCCACATTAATTTCGGCACACCCCTCACACGCTTCGTGGCCTCCTCACACGCTTCGTGGCCTCATGGGGAGCTCCACCTAAGGCCACAGTGGGTGTGGCCACATGCGTCCGCCACATTAATTTCGGCACACCCCTCACACGCTTCGTGGCCTCATGGGGAGCTCCACCTAAGGCCACAGTGGGTGTGGCCACATGCGTCCGCCACATTAATTTCGGCACACCCCTCACACGCTTCGTGGCCTCATGGGGAGCTCCACCTAAGGCCACAGTGGGTGTGGCCACATGCGTCCGCCACATTAATTTCGGCACACCCCTCACACGCTTCGTGGCCTCATGGGGAGCTCCACCTAAGGCCACAGTGGGTGTGGCCACATGCGTCCGCCACATTAATTTCGGCACACCCCTCACACGCTTCGTGGCCTCATGGGGAGCTCCACCTAAGGCCACAGTGGGTGTGGCCACATGCGTCCGCCACACTCATTTTTCCAGACGAACTACCAACCGACCCACAATTCCTGGACGAGCACATCCAGGAAGTGCTAGCAGCGCTGGAGCACCTCGAGCAGACCGACAACCAGATAGAGGAGCAGAACGTCTACGCCTTCTCATCGCACGGCGACGCCAGACCCCAAACAACGACCACCGCACCCGCAAACAATTGAGACAATTGATACAGCAGGAGATCCGCGCGAAGAAGCGGCGGACACGACGGGCCCATCTAGCAACCGTGCTCGAACAGTTCAGAGACCTCAAAGCATCCCGCGCATCAAGGCACGTAAACAACGGACTCATTACACACACGACAGACAAACAAAGGCTCAACACGCACAGCCCGGCAAGATATTGCAGATGTATCTGCGCAGTTTTACAAGCACTCATGCGACACAACGGCCAAGCTGACGCGACGAGAGCGACGCGGCGACGACCTCCTACCTTCATTGGGGAATATTTGGATAATGCGATGAGAGGGCTCCGGCTTGATAGAGCTCCAGGCACCAAAGGCCTACGAGCAGACTTGTTGAAGGAAGGCATTGACGAATTGCACGGCGCACTTCTCCATCTCTAACACGATCTTCCAGTTCGACGCTCCGCCGCCATCCAGCTGGAACAACACTGTCGTCACGGTCATTCCCACGTGGGACTCTAACACTTCAGCAGAACTATTGGCCCATATGCACAATACCATTATTGATCGCTTCGCTCATTCCGCCGGCCCTCGAGCGATCTATGGGGCCTCTTTGAAGCCTCTTGGGGGCTTCTTTGAGGCCTCCTAGGGGCCTCTTGGGGGCCTTTTGGGGGTCTCTTGGCGCTCCTTGGCGGCGTCTTGGGGCCCCTTGGGTCTCTTGGGGGGCTCTTGGGGGCCTCTTGGGGCGGGGTAGTCGAGTGACCACCCCTCGGAGGCCACGATCCTCGTGAGGGGCGTCGAAAAAAGGCCCTCAAAACCATCTCTGAGTAGACCTGGTCGGGCTGCGGTCGGGATACTTTTCGCTGGGGGACCCCCAGGGGCCGCTCCGCGCGCGCGAACTAGAAATATTGTTACCCAGTTACCAGAGATCTTAGCACGCCTCTGGCCCGTTGGGCCGGCGAATTTTACAAGCTTTTCAGCAGGCTTGTCGACAACAGGCTCCAACCAACACTCGACTCCCGACAAACTGCAGACCAGGCCGGCTTCAGGCCAGGACACTCGACAACCGACCGCTTGTTCGTTTTCCACATCCTCTGTGAGCGCGCGCACGACTGGAACCAGGACTTGTGGATAACGGCGCTAAATTTCAAACAAGCTTTTGACACGGTCGAGCACACTAGCATGTTGGCAGCACTGGGGGCGCAGGGCGTCCAACGAGGGTACATCTCGCCACTCCAACAGCTGTACGTGGGACAGACGGCCACGGTCAAGACTGACGTCAGCAGCAGGTCCTTCAGTCTCTTCCGGCGAACAAGCAGGGTGGCCTGCTCAGTTTCTTTTTTCTCAACGCTTTGTTACAGCATATTCTTGCATCGGTAATGATCGACTGGCGAACAAAAAGGGCAAGGGAACCCAACTAGGATTCACGAGCACCTCCGCACTCACTAATTTCCGCTTCGCCGACGACGTGCTCCTGACCAGCCAAAAGCTACCGCGCCTCACCGCGATGCTCGACGACATAGTGCGCGCAGTGCGACCTCACGGACTTGAGGTGCACCTTTCCAGAACCAAAATATTCAGCAACCGGACCAGACGGACTGGCAGGGCAAGCTTGCGCACCGTGCACGCTCAGGACAGGACATCGATATCCTTCCCCAAGAAGGCAACACCAATCACTTCGGTCAATTCATCAGTTTCCACGACGCGATGGAGACGGTAATCCACCACCGCACGAGGGAACCGTGGGCAACATTCACTTCGTGCAAACAGGAGCTGGCAAGCAAGCGCTACCCGCTTGCACGACTCCGGCTCTTCAATCGGGCAGTGACACCCGCGACACTCTACGGAACAGAGACGTGGTCGCTCACGGAACCTCTCTAGCATTACCTGCGGCGAACCCAACGACGCATGCTCCGCATGATCATCGGGGCACCAATGCGACGCGCTACCCGCCAAACGACCCCGACGAGCAGCACCCATGGCCATGCGGACGACCGCACGACCACCCAAGCACTTCATCAAGAAACCGGCAGCGGCGACGATGCAGAAAACAACGCGCCCAAACGAGACACGACAGAACGACACAGCGAGAGCAACGACAACAACAATGACGAGGACGCGATGGAACCGTGGGTCGACCACATCCAGCGAGCCACGCGGCGCGCAGAGCAATTTTTGCAGCACCACCACATTGAAAATTGGGAGATGACGCGCAGGCAGAGGTTGTTGCGCATGGCATCCAAGGTAGCCAGCCACAATCCCACCATATGGACGTGGCGAACATTCCACTGGCAACCAGGAGAAAATTCACGCCAACATGGCCGGAGACGCCACGGCGGCCAGCACAAGCGCTGGGACGACGACTTCGTCAGCTTCTCCCAAGAACAACGACCGTACCTGCAACTGGCGCCCACGCCAACCATTGGGCAGGGATAACCAAACGACCTGACCTGGGTTCGCTCAGCTGAAGACACTTCCACGTGGTCGACACTCGAACACAAATACGTCAGCACTTCGCCGACACTCACAACCAGGACTTCCTCCTCCTCCTCTCCTCCTCGTCATAGCTTTTCTGTGTGTTGCGCAGACCCATAACTTCTTGTATGTTTCGCACCTCCTGTGCATGTGTGCGTGTCTACAGGAGGTCATGGCCTCACCCACCTGGTCTTGGCAGGCCCGGGGAACTGTCCGATGTGGTGGTTCGTTCGTTCGTTTAGACGTTTCGTGGCCCCAGAGGGAGCTCCACCGAAGGCCCCAGTTAGCGTGGCCACGTGCGTCTGCCACATTCAGTTCTGCACACCCCTCACACGTTCCGAGGCCCCAAGTGGAGCTCCACCTAGAGCCCCACTAGGTGTGGCCGCGTGCGTCCGCCATTTTTTTCGGCGCATTCGTTTCATTCTCCGTGGTCTCATAGGGAGTTTCACAGGAGGCGATGCTCACAACGCTTGTATTCACAATTGTATACAGTTGGGCATCTCGCCAGGGTATTTTTGTTGACAGGGATGGTGGGATGGGTGTTGGCATTGTTCCTGGTTGGCTGCCGCTTGCCTGGGGGGAGGGTCAGTGATGCATTCCTTTCCGAAAGAGAGGGGGCTTGGAAGACGAGCTCCCTAAATCACCCCCGCCCCAAAGGGCAGGTGGGATTCAGGATATCGGCTGTCGTCGTCGCCCTCGCTTGTCGCCTTCCCCGTCGCAGCTTCATTCGCATTCGCCTCGTGCGGGACCACAGAGTGCTTCCAGGACTCTGGCCCGCCCGCCGTGTTCTTACGGGGCCGTTCTTCTTGGACGACTGCCATTGCCTCGCCTCGCGGAGGAGGGTCGGGGCACCCGCTGGACGGCGACGTCCATCGGCCGTCGTCGCAGTTCGAGCCTTCTGTTTCTCCACTACCGACGATCCTCTGGATGCGTGTTAGCCCAATGTGTGCTTCCCCCGTTCAACTCCCCCGATAGCACGGAACACGCAGCACGCAGCTCATTATACGCCGCCGGCGCCGTGTTGGAGGGTTGCGATGGATGAGCACACGTTGGCGTCAACACACGTCTTGAGATTCATCTCTAGTCTCGGCCTCTGGAGAGCCGCCTTTGGGCCTCCAGCGTGTCGCTTCGTGCATCGATCCAGGGCGAGGCGCTGGCCGCTGGCCAGGATGGGCTCCAGGAGCGGTTTGTCGTCGAGACTCGATGACTCCGGAGGCATCGCGGGTCTCCGCCTTTGGACGGAGGCCGCCCTCGTGCCATGGCCGGGACAAGCAGAGATCGATCGTGGATTCAGCCTTGGCCGGGATGGGCTCGAGGAGGGGTCCCCGGGCCGAATTCGAGCGGGGCTTGATGGCGGTCGCGGGCGCAGGTGACGAACCCCATCGATCCTCTTTGCAGTTGACCGGGGTCTGGGAGCCACGTGGGGAGGACCCCTTCTTTCGTTGACCAGCTTGTGGACGGGAGGCGCATCCATATCCGTAGCCTCGTGGTCTGGGTTCTTGGGCTGCGAACCCATGAATACATGGCGGCTTTGGGTGGTTGCTCCGCGCTTCACGTATCAATCGGATGGCGCATCCATGAGATCGCACCACGGTGCCCAGACCGCGAAGGCCTGAAGATTCATGTGCTCGCTTCTCTTGAGCTGGCACGGGAGCTGCTGCGCGGCCAGCTGGGGTTCGCGACATGGCCCTCCTTGGCTGACCCCTGACAGCGCTGACCCCGGTCAGCCTGCGCCCTCCCTCGATCGGGAGCCTTGAGACGGGGGTCAATGCAAACGGGGGTCAGCCAGAGCGCCTGATCTTGCAGAATCCTGCAGGGCCAGGGTCGCATTGACCTGGGATTGGGTGCAGGATTCTGCAGGATCCTGTTGGATCCTTCGCATTGATGCGGGTTTGGGTGCAGCATCTTGCAGGAGCTTGCAGGATCCTGCAGGCCTGACTGACCCGGGTCTGGATTGACCAGGGTCAGACGATTCCCGAATCGAGAGGAGCGGGGCGTCATCGACGCGGAGGCGGCGCGGCTGCGCGCGGAGAATTTGGTGCCTCTCGGTGGACCAAAAGCAGCACGCAGCTACATGTTCGGACGTCTGCGCGGACGTCTTGTGCCATCGTCAGGGAGATGTTGCTCCCGAAAGAGGACGAGGCAACTGTGGTGGCCCTTCCAGCGTGCCCCCCTCTCCAGGTGGGAGTGTGTGCAGTGCGGCCCAGAGGCGACGGCACCCATTCGGATCTCAACTAGTTAGGACGGATTTCAACCTTTTCGGTACCAATCCTTACCAATTGGTACCCGTTCCAACCGCTCGGGAAGTTTCCGAGAGGTTCCTTGAGTAGTATCCGTAAAGGTTCCTTAGAAGTTCCCTCCAGATCCTTGCTGAGGAATTCTTTGTTGGTTCCTGGGAAATTCCGGAGGAAGTCCGACGGCATTAGTCAGCATTTCTGATGGCTTTCTGATGGATTCGTTAGAGTTGAGGCCAGTTCTGGTTTCTGTTCAGGGGTATCTCACGTTAGATCCCACCAGTCTTTGTCTGACGAGTCAGTGTCTGAGGAGTTGCGTTTCTGGAGGTTGGGTAATGACGACGCTGACTCCGCGGCAAAGCGTGCCCTCTCCAGACACGAGGTCGATGCGACGGCCGAGGAGGAGTTAGGTAGACACATGGAGTTTGCTCGGGCGTATTGTATTCGCTATGCACCTCCTCCCTCGTTTCCAGTCTCTCCGGGAGTTCGGTGAAGTAGAACATGTCAAGCCGTCTCCAGCTGTGCGGTCGACCGAGACCTCGCACCGTTGGAGGCATCTCGGGAGTTTTTGGAGGTGCTTTCGATGCCTCAAGGTCCATCGTGTTGAGTGGCCCAAGCGCCCCCCTCCCAGTAGGTGTACAGGAGATTGGGGTCTCCCGATGGCCGAAATAGCGGACCGAAAATACACATGTCTTAGTTTGTCATGTAGTGAGCAGATTTGTTGATCTGCCAGTTAAGCAATTGTTACAATTCCCAGTGTCGATTTAGAGGTGTCAATGAAGTCTGTTCAGGCCGCCCGTCTAACAATGTCTCGAGGCAGGCATCCTACGGGGCAAGATATTGCCGTCGATTGCCCTCTTCGCCTCGAGGATCTCCTCCACCTTCCCGTCACGGCCAGAAACCAATATTAGTCCTCGCTAGCCAGGGTCCCATCAGCCAGGTTTTCTTGCTCTGATTTTGACCTTGCTGAGGAAGAGCGGATCGAGCAGCAGGTGGAGTCTCTAGCTAAAGCAGCTTGCACTCCTGTCTACCCAGGACGCTCTCAACAGAGATCAAGTCCGCGCCCCGACGGTGCTTGCAAAGACAAACCCTTTCGGCAGTGATGATTCTGATTAAGTGGTGTTGCGTCTTTTTGTACGACGCCATGATCTTCATTGTCTCTGTGGCCTCTTCTGGCACGGCCCGATGCCACTGTCCAGTGGGCAGGCAACGGTGCAATCACCCCACATCTGGGGCGAGACCCAACCACTGTCCTGACGCTCCCTGCACCAGGGGTGGTTGAGCGTCGTCGTCGTCCTTATTTTGTCTCTGTTCAGAGCCGTCGCTCTGCCACTCGGGCCACGGGCCCTTCCCCCCCCCTGCCCGTGGCACGGCCGCTGGGCGGGGATGCGAATGACCCGCAGGGCAGGCATCCGTGCGCGTACCCCACATCTGGGGCGAGGCCCAGCCACCGTCCTGGCGCTTCTTGCACCTGGGGTGGCTGGGTCTCGTCGTCCTTGTGTGGGTGGTCGATTTGGGCTGGCTTGTTTTGTTTCGGTGGCAGCTCCTGCCACTCGGCGCACTGCGGCCCCCCCCCGTGCCTCCTCGCAGCAAGGCCGATCGGGTGTGGTCGGCGTTGGAGTCGCGACGTCCCTCGCGTCTCCTCGACCCCCTGCTTCCCAGCGCGTTGCAGGTAGGGTCCAAGACAGGGGGGCGTCGCCTCCGTCCCCGCTGTTCACTAGCTAAATGAGGTTGAAATTAGGACGAAACAGTCCTCGCGGGTTCTTGATGGGCTCTTGATGTATTACTGATGGGTCGCGCGGGCCGGTGGGGGCTGCGCCGGCAGGGCGGGTGGGGTTCTCCGCGGCCGACTCCGCAGTCGTGCTTTTGTTGAGTAGATTTGACGGACAGAGAGGCTTCTGTGTGCGCTCATTCACCGGCCCAGCCATGGGACGAGTCGTTCGGTGCCCGCCCCCTCTCTTGCGGTCGCGGGACTTTCCAAATTCTTGAGGGCAGCACCTCCAATGGAAGTGTTCCAGATTCGGAAAAGCGGGGCCCCCGTACCAATGGGGTGGAGGGGGGGGGCGAACGAAACGCCTTGCCCTCCGCCGCCGCCGCTGAGGCTTTGGGCCCCCGCCTCCTTTCTCGTGGGTGGGGATTTTCCAAGCCCCCGAGGGCGACGCTTCCTGGGGGAGCGTTCGTGCCCTCTGAGGTTCGCGGGGGCCCCAAAACCCACGGGGGGAGGGTGGCCGAACGAGTCGCCTTGCCCCTTGCCGCTGCCGCGTCGCTCGGTCCCCGCCTCCTTTCCTGCGGACGCGGGGCCCTTCCCCCCCGAGAGCGACGCTTTCGATGCAGCGCTTCGCGCCCTCGGAATTTTGAGGGCCCCCGAACTGACCAACGGGGAGGCCGGGGCGAACGGGTCACTGTGCCCCCCGCTGCCGCCGCCGAGTCGCTGGGCCCCCGCTTCCTCTCCGACCCCCCGATGACGACCCTTCCAGTCGAAGCGTTTCGCGCCTTCGGGGAATCGGGGGGTCCCCAAGCCCATATGGGGGGGGGAAGGCGGGCGGCGCGATTCACTTCGTGTTGCGCCGCCGCCACCGAGTCGTTCGACCCCGCTTCCTTCCCGCGGGCGCGAGCCCCAGGGGGCGGTGCTTTCACAGGGAGTTTTTCGCTCATTCGGGGGGGGGGGGGGGCGGACGGGTCACTTTGCCCTCCGTTGCCGCCGCCGAATCGCTTGGTCCCCGCATCCTTTCTTGCGGACGCGGGGTCATCACCCCCCCGAGGGCGACGCTTCAAATGGAAGCGTTTCGAGCCCTCGGGGTTTCGAGGGGGGATGGGGGGGGGCCGAACGAGTCGCGTTGCCCGCCGCCGCCGCCGAGTCGTTCGGCCCTCGCTTCCCTTTCCGCCGCCGCCGAGTCGTTCGGGCCCCAATTCCCCAGTGAACGCATGTTGAAACAGGTGCATCAAGTTTGAAAGCCTTCAGCCCAAGGCTGTGATTGACGCGCGCGTTTTAGAAGCCGTGTTGCAACGCATTGAAGATCTCACACATCGGCGGAAGCACTGAGTCGTCGGCCCGTTTCCTACCACAGTCCCAAGGGAACGCGCGTGGAGGATTATAGATTTCAGCTGGAGGCTTGGATTGTTGGATATCAGTGGCAGCTCGTTTTTGCCATTTGCGCATATGGAGCCTGTCGCCTGCATTCACGTGACATGTGAAGCCTGCAAGTGCGCGCGATGGGCTTCTCATCAGGATGGGTCTGGTTTAACTTTAAACGTGACGCAACTGTCGTACGAAAGCAGTCAACGTCTCATACGCTGACATCGAAACTCAAGTTTGGTATGACCAGTGCTTAGATTCAACACAACACAGTTCCCAGAGGTCAGAATGCAGCGAACACCAATGCCAACGGGGGCACTCATATAATCCCCCTGAATGCATCTTCGTCCGTACGACGTGCATTTGTCTTCTGAATCGTCTTGTGTTGGTGCACGCAGAAAAAAACCATGGTCGGCCCGATATGGTTGGTTGTAACTTGTACTAATTGGTTGCTTGGCCGGTTGAGAAGTGGACAGGTCGGTTGTACTTGTTCCCGATCGGTTGGGATTGGTCCGACATGTGGGGTAAGTCGGGCGTCGGGGCCCAGGTTGCTGAGCCGTGGCCGACTGCGCGGATATGCGCGCGTAGTTTGCCCGCGTAAGATGGTGCACGCACGCTTTCGTTGCCAGTGTAGCATGCCGCATTGGCGGCGTGCGAAACTCCCTGCGTCATGCCGTTTCGGGGGAGCGTAAGACCCGGGTTTGCCAGGACTCGGGTTCGCCATCGTTTTTTGACGACCGCGATTCGGATTTTGACGAGTAGGAGTTTCGTGGGATGTCTGCAGCGGGAGGCCTCGTCAGAATGCAGGCTCGGCCTCGTCATTTTTTTGACGACCTCGTCGGGGATTTCCGAGTCCCCTGTACCCGGGTCTTACGCCCCCTTGACCGTTGTGTCACGGTTACGCTGATTCCCATTTATTTCCATCGGCCTGGTGGTGGTGGGAACCGGTTTTGTTTCAGCTGGAGTCTTGCGTCGGCGCTGGGCCGCGCCGCCCATCGGCGCGCTCCGTGTGCCCGGGGTGGGGTGGTGGCCAGCGCCAAAAAGTCCTCGCGGGCCTGCGGGACTTCTTGTGCGGCGGCGTGCCCATACGGAGAGGCAGAGGGGCAGTGCCTTCCGGGAAACTTTCTGAGCCTTCCCCGAAGGCACTGGGGGCTGTTCAGAAGGCCGCAGGGCTTCCGAGAAGCCCCGCCGCCTTCTGACACAACCTGCCCCCCCTCACTTCCCCACTGGGCGCGTCGCCAGGTCCTTCTAGTCCCGCAGGGGGCATCTCCTATACCGACACCATGGTTGGCCAGAGCCATGGTGGGCCCAGGGACGGTGCAGAAACCGTCTTGGCCTCGGCCAGGAGGGTGTGCACACCAAGCCAATGCCCACGATGGCTTGTTGCAGGCATGGTAGTGGAGTATAGGCGCCCTTTGCATAGGTGTGGAAAACGGAGAACGACGACCTCCTGGCGCGGATGCAGGATCGGAGGCCAACAAGCTGGTGCCAGCTCTGGTGTCGGTCGGGCGAGATTTTTTGTGGTATCTCTATTTGCCCTTCCGTCGTTTTCTAGTAGTTTTGGACCACCTGAAGGACGCTTCGTCGCTACAACTGGACCCGCCTTGGAAGCCTGGTCTGAGCCAGTCCCAGGAGAAGTCAGGGGAGGTCGGCAGCATCGGTATTTCGCAAGCATCCTGTGGTGTTGGGTCTTCGCTTGGAAGAGGCAGCGCCCCGCGTGTTTCCCATCTCCTCTTCCCGCTCTCCCCCCCTCCTCCTATCCTTGCCTCTGCCCTCCGCACTAGTCAACCATGTCGGCACACCCCTCACACGTTTCGTGGCCTCATCGGGATCTCCACCGATGGCCCCAGTGGCTGCGCTCGCATGCGCCCGCCGCACCCATTTCGGCACACCCCTCACAGGCGTCGTGGCCCCATAGGGAGCTCCACAGATGGCCCCAGTGTCTGCTCGCATGCGCCCGCCGTGCCGATGTCGGCACACCCCTCACACGCTTTGTGGCTCCATGGGGAGCTCCACCGAAGGCCCCGATGTCTGCGCTCGCATGCCCCCGCCGCACGCATTTCGGCACACCTCTCACACGTTTTGTGGCTGCATGCTCCACGGAAGGCCCCAGTTCGGCACACCCCTCGCACGTTGCGTCCGCTCCACCCTGTTTTCGGCACACCCCTCATATGTTGCGCCCGCCGCACCCATGTCGGCACACCCCTCACACGCTTCGTGGCCTCATAATGAGCTCCACCAAGGGCGCCAGTGGCTGCGCTCGCATGCCCCCGCCGCACGCATTTCGGCACACCCATCACACGTTTTGTGGCTCCGTAGGGGGCTCCACGGAAGACCCTAGTGGCTGCGCTCGCATGCACCTCGCACGTTGCGTCCGCTCCACCCTGTTTTCGGCACACCCCTCATATGTTGCGCCCGCCGCGCCCATGTCACATCTGTGTATGGTTGGGTCCTTCGCCACGGTAATCTGATTCTTCAAGCCCAGAGATCCGCAATCCTGGTTGTTTCAAGACGGGGTTACCGTAAGTCCCGACCACTTCCCCATGGCTTGTTTTGACGGTCCTGGGACCCGACGAAGCCCCCAGAGGCTGAAAATGCAAAACTACTGCGTCTTGACCGTTTTGCTGCTCAGGAGGTCTGGGAATCTGGTGTCGTCTCCACCCAGTGGAAAGTTGACCGTCGATCCTCATTTTGGTGGAGGAGCTTGTATGCCACCCAACGGGGTTCCGAAGAAAATTTGGTACGCCGCGTGCAGAAGGGGCGGCGCCAGTGGCCTTCCGGTCTCTGGCGATGTGTTCTTCTCAACCCCAGCGTTCGCCGCCCCCATGGTATATCCCAGAGTTGTGCCCAGAATTTCTGGTTCCTTCGAAAACCCCCCGAAGTCTGGGATTGGGGGCGCTGTACCACGGCCTCGCGGGCCGGGCCTTGGGGCCGCGACCCTGTGGATGATGGGCGTTCTTGGCGGGGAGCGCGCCCCAGAATCCAGCCCGCGAGTGGATGTGGATACGTTCGCCGCTCGCGATGTACGGTGCCCCCCACCCCTCGGGCAGGAGCTGGCGCTGCCCCGAAGTCCGCTGCCCGCCCTCGAGGAGGGGGAGGCGCGGCTGGCGCTGACGGCGGCCGAGCACTGGGTGCTGTACCACCCGGCGCCGCCACTGGAGCAGAGCCCGGAGAGCATGTGCTATCCCCTGGGCGCCTGCACGGCACGCACCGAGCTTGCCCCCAAGCGCGGGGCCCCAGCTCCCCAGGGCCCACTCCGAGCCGATCGATCCTATTCGATACCGATTCCGGACGGCTCGACCCGGTTCGCTTCCGATGCTCCGGCGATCGGACGCTGCCCGAGGCTCGCATGGCGCCGTTGTAGATCTTGGCGCAGCCGATTCGAGGCTGACTGATCCGGCCTCCCATCTTCTGCGCCTCTAACAACACTGGGGGCATTCTTTAGCTTCGGCATTCTTTAGCATTCTTTAGCTTCGGCATTTTTTGGTTAGGTGGCATTCTTTAGCTTCGGGGGGACCGTACCGGGCCCCCCGGGGCCGTCCATCCACGGCTCGGGACGAAGAGCCGGCCTCAGAGGAGGGGTCGAGTCCTCCGGGGGCCTCCGCGGCGAGCAGCATCACGACGTCGGGGGTCTGGACGACGCCCCGCCACCCTTCGCGAGTGCGGGCGGAGGCTGCTCGCTCCCGCGTGTCCTTGCCGAGGTGATGCGAGCCACCCCTCCCCTCCTCTGCCTCTGCCTCTCGCGAGGGGGCGGCGGTCCCTGGAGGCCTCGAGGGGTCCAGCGGCCTCTGGAGGCAGCAACGCAAGCAGCAACGCGTAAGGGCGTCGATCTTCGATCGTTCGGGCCTGTGTGTTGTCAGCGTGGACTCCAAGCAGTGGGTTCTTGCTCTCTCGGTATGCACTCGGACTATTATGCGGTGTAGTAAATGTCGCCTGTTTCCCATCCGGGCGATACTGGGCGTGATTGGCCCCAGCCCCTTCCCCCCAGATCACGTCACGGCGGTCGTCCTGTAGCTCTCGCAGGCTACTGTGGTGTTCACTGTGGTGATCACAGGCATGTTTTGACATTCGCGAGGCAACGCCGGCGGTCACGCGCTTCTAGTCTTGTCAGGGACGCAGTGTTGCTCTGTTGCTCAGAGGCGTTGATGTGGCGCTCGTAGCGCTGTGGTGCAGGCAGGCACTGCGGGCCCGAAATACAGGGGGACCGTGCCTCAGGCCAGAAGAACAATATTCACATATACTTTCCGTTCTGACTTTCACATGGTCTGGTCCGGCACGTATTTCCAGAGTTTGGGTCCTGTCGACCCTGTTGTGTACACATGCATTGCGGTGGTCGCAGGCGACAGTAGGTGTGGTGCACACCTTTGCTGTGATTGCACACGCACGGGCGATGTGGTGCACGCAGGCACTGCGGGCCAACATACAGGACCATACCCTGGGCCAGAAAAATAAATTACCACACGTAACTGACAGATTCAATTCGATGGCTTCTGGCCCACCATACTTTTGCTGTATTAGGATCCCGCCAGGACCCTGGGTGGTCGCAGGTGCCAGTCGTTGTTGTGCACACATTTGCTGTGGTTGCACAAGCATCGTGTTATAGTCAAGTGCTGTGGTGCACGCAGACATTTCGGGCCGCAAAATACAGGGTGGTCTTGCATCTTGAATTTCATAATTCGGGCACACCACGATTTTCGGGACCTTTTGGGTGTACGTAGACTCTGTGGAGTACACAGGCACTGTGGTGCACGCAGGTTCCAGGCGCTCATCTGGGTAGGGGGCATCGGGTGAAATCCAGAATGCCGTTTGGCCCAAATTATCGCCGCGCATCAGTTTCCTTCACGAGACCGTTCGGGCAATTTACAGCAGTGGGGTAAGCGAGACACTCTGCGCCGACGCAAGGTCGCGCCGAGCGGACGCAGTGCCCGGATGCGCGAAGGGTCATTCCAGGCTCCAATCAATCCTTCCGCCCGTCGCATTCAGAGAGGCCATGGAAGCCCGTCCGCCAGCATCAATTGCACGCGTTTTTCGAGAACTGGAAAAGACATTCTAGAACGGCGAACCGAACTCTAGAACACACAATCTATGTATATTACAGCCACGTGCGTTCTAGAGGCACAGAAGTCATTCTACATCGCAATACCAATTCCACATCGTATCAAACGCAGACACAACATGGGTCCAGAACACCAGAACCAATCCTAGAACTACAATGCAAGCTCGATAATCCGAAGACTCGATTCTAGAACTCTGGATCCACCTGCCGGGCGACCCTCGCGTGCTCGTCCACCTGTCGGGCGACTTTCGCGTGCTCGTTCGCCTGTCCAGCGCCCATCGTGTGGTCGGAAGTCCCCGCGCAATCGTCCCAGACCCTGGGAGGGGCCCACACGGCGACTGACAGTCCTCACTATCGATCCCCAGTCGCAATCGCCGCATGGGTGTAGTGGTGGAAGCCCACTACTGCGCGTACGCATGCCGATGCACCACGCGCGGTCCATCTTGCAACTCAGCAGCAGTGAGCGAATGGATATTCGAAGTGCAGGCGTAGATACGGATCTCACCCGAAGCCCTGCGCCCCCAAGAAATCCTCAGGAGGTGCACGCGGCTGCTGTGATTGCGCAGGCATCGTGTTGTACACAGGACCTGTGGTGCATGCAAAAGCGGCTCCGTGTACGAGGGCGCAGTGGTGTACACGTTTTTGTTGTCTGCGCAGACGCTTTGGTGAACACAAGCACTGCTGTGAACACATGATCGCATGATGATGACGACGATGACGATTATACTTCCGAGGATGACGTTGACTATGATGGTGGTGATGACGATGATGTTGCTGCTGATACTGATGCTGATGATGATGATGATGATGACGATGCCGCTAAGGGTGATGATCATGATGCTGATGATGATGATGTTGATGATGATGCTGATGATGATGCTGATGATGCTGATGGTGCTGCTGCTGATGATGATGATGATGGTGATGATGATGATGCTGATGATGATGATGATGATGATCATGATGATGATGCTGATGATGATGATGGTGATGATGATGATACTCATGATGATGATGATGATGATGCTTATGATGAAGAGGAGGATGACAATAAGGACGTGTGGGGTGCGGAGGGGAGAGGCCAGGATGGGAGGAGGGAGGAGCGGGAGGAGGAGGAGGCGGGAGGGACATGGAGCGCTGTCTCTTCAACACGAGGACCCAACACCACCGAATGGTTTGGGGAAAAACGCTCATGGGATGCAACAAGTGTATCGTATATGTGACGCAATCTGTGAATTCCAGTCTATGTTGCTCAAGCGATGTGGTGAAATCTATATGGCACAAGTTGCGGGGTGCAGCGCATTCGCCGCAGTCCACAGAACGCTACCAATTTGGTGCAAGATTTGTTCTGCAATCGATGAGGCGCAATCTCTGCGACTCAAAGTCTGTGGTGAAGGCAGTGTGGTGCAGCCCATGCGGTTCAAGCAAGGGCTCCCACGAGGGCGCGAAGTTATTCGCGCTTCGCGCTTCGCGGTCCTCGTTCCTTCTCCTCCTCCTCCTCGTCCTCCTTTTCTCCCTTTGGGGGGGCGGCGCGAGAGCGCGAAGTTATTCGCGCTTCGCGCTTCGCGGAGCGCGAAGCGCGAAGTTGGGAGCCCTAGTTCAAGCTATGTGTGCTTGTGGAAACGCGAGCCAGCGCACGGAGCGTGGAGGTGAGCACGGGCGGGCGCACGGCGAACACCTGAAAGCGCCAGCTGGCGCACGGAGCGTGACACGTGGCGGACGTGACGCGGGCATTTGGCGACAATCCGGAACGGATGAAGTGAGAGCCCGTTCGTGCAGATAGCGTTTGTGAAAACAACTCGACGTTCGAGGGTAGCCTTCCGTCTCTCAGGTCCATGTCGATCCGATCGGTCCGATTCGCGATCGATTCCGGCCAGTTCGATCATATTCGAGTTCGATGTTACGACGGTCCGATGCGGCCCGAGCGTTTGCATGGCGTTGTTGTGCATCCTGGCGCGGACAATACGATTCGATTCTGATTCCGTGCCGATGCAGTCCGATCCGACGCACCTTCGATTCGACCCGATTCTTCGAAGTTGATTGGTTCTGACGCAGGCCTATGATGAGGATACAACGCTCCGGAGCTTTCCAGAACGCCCTCAGAGCGTTCTGGAGCGCTCTGGAACGGCCGCGTGGCTCGATATATCCTTCAGACCCGCCCGCTCTCAGAGATTTCCCATGCATCCTTACCCGAACGTCCTATCCTGATCCTGGCTGCGACTTGCATTCCGATTTCGATCCGTTTTTTTCGGCTGGACGCCGACGGATCAGCGAGGAGGGGGGAGGGGGTCAGCGAGGAGGGGGCAGGGGCAGGAATGGACCAGAGAACCAGTGCCCTGATTTTTTTCAATTCGGAATCCGGGGAAGTTCTGACCTTTCTCCTTCGAGTGGCTGGTTCCTCCCGCCGAATGTTTTTTGGCGGTTCCGGGGCCCGAGGCCCCCGGAGGCCGGAAACTTGGAAAAATCTCCGGTATGAATTTTCCAACACGATGAAGGTCTTGGGGAAGCGAGGCAGAGTCGTTCCAAGAGAGGAATGAGGAAGGATGGGGTCGGGTGTTGTCAGATGCTGCCCTGGCCCAAGGTTGTCCCAGCATTTCCGGGGAGGCGCAGACGGCTTCCAGATCACCCCTCAGGAGGCCCACAGGGCCCCAGAGGCCTCACACTTGCGCGAAAAGCTGGTAGCATTTTGGGCCAGGGCCACTTCTAGCGACGCCCAAAGGATGGAGGAGGGAGGGTGGGGGAGGGCGGGGCGCTGCGCCGACGGGCAGGGCGCCAGCGTGCCAGGGCCCCGGGCCACCCAGCTGGCCCGCGGATCTGGGAAGGCACACCGTCCGGCTGCACGGCCTGGCGGGCCAGGCGCAGCTCTCGGCGTCGCCGGCCATGGTCCGCCGCGGCCCACCCCTCTCCTCAGATAGTAACGCCCAGGAGCTTTTGTTCAAGCGGTCGTTCGTCCTGGGGCGCAGCAATTGACAGCGAGTGGCAGCAAAATGACGGGGGCATGCCAGCAAGTTGCAGCAATTGGCAGCATTTTTTTTTTGTTTTGTGTGTGTACGCGTTCGACCATACATGCGTCTGAAGGTGATTGAGTCGGAGCGCGAGATGTGTGAGTATTAATATCAGAGTAACCGTAAGTCTTCCTGCTCGGGGACTCGCCTGTGAACGGTCTATGTGGAATGTTCGTTGGGAAAGGAAGGCAACGTTAAGCATGGGAGCTCGCGATTGCGCGGCCGCTGGTACTGTCTTCGAGGAGTGAAGGACATGGCAGGGCCTGCCGAGCATGAGCAAGACTTTGCAGGGCTATCGGCGCTCCACGTGGTCTCGCATGCACTTTGAAGGCTGTTTGCGAACGTTTGCGAATGTTAGCCCGTGTAGGGTGATTTTTGAACAAGTTTGTTGGGGAATAACTCAAGTGCAGTCTGACAGTAGTTTGGAGGTGCTCTGCGCACGCCTGTAAGCACTTTGGAAGCGCTCACCAGCACTGTGCGGTGAGCGACGCGTCGCGTGACCAGAAGGCTTTCGACGTGCGTGCAAACGTTCGCGAGTGTCGCAAATGTGCCCGGAAGTGATTCCAATGTGATTGATGCTTTTGGCGACGGTGCATGCAAATGTTCGCAAACCCTCGCAACATGTGTTTCGAAGTGCCTGAACAATCTCGGAAGTGTTTCCACAGTGCTTGCCGATGTTCGCAAACGCTCGCGAAGTTCTTCGGTACTGCCCCGAAGTGCTTGCAAAGTGCTTGGGAACTGTTCGCAACGCGCTTCCAAGCAGCTGCCAGGACTTTTTCGGTACGGTCCAGGGCATGTGCTAAACGTGCCCAGCGTGTTTCCGAGGCACTTGGAAACGTTCGTTGGCTCTCGCGAAGTATTTCAAACGTGTCCAGCAAGAAAGGAGGAGGGGGAGGAGGAATGAGGAGGAACAACAAGAGGGGAAGGAGGAGGAGGAGGAGGAGGAGGAGAAACGGGAGGAGCTTGCGGAGTCGGATTCGGAGGGTTCGGACTTGGAGCGAGGATGGGGGTGGAGGAGGGCGGGGAAGAGGAGGGGGAGAAGGATGAGGAAGAGAAGTTCGGCGGGGGATGGTGGATCGGGAGGAGTGCGATGGGGTAGGAGGGACATGAGACGGAGAAGGATGACGAGGAGGGGAGAAGGACGATGACTACAGTAGGGTGCGAACAAGAGCACCTGCAATGATAATGAGACTACGAGTAGCAGCGGCAGCAACAATAGTTGTTGCTTGCCGGTGTTATGGTACTTGCTGTTGCGCACGGTGCGAACCCTTTGCCGGCGCCTGGGGGGGCACTTTTGGTGGACGCTTTTTGGCCTTTTTCATTCGAGGAAAGCTCCCATGAGTTTCACCCTAACTCTCCGAGCGTGGGTGCCTTTTTTCAGCGGCGCGCCTAGAGGGGACAGCCCAGGGGGTCGGGCTTCTCAAGAAGGCCCAGAAGAAGGCCCCGGGCCCTCTGAGACGCTTGAGAAGTCTAGTCGCAAGCACGGCTTCCCTCGAAGAAGAAAGAAAGAACATTATAATCCAAGGGCTCCCACGAGGGCGCGAAGTTATTCGCGCTTCGCGCTTCGCGGTCCTCGTTCCTTCTCCCCCTCCTCCTCGTCCTCCTCTTCTCCCCCTTGGGGGGCGGCGCGAGAGCGCGAAGTTATTCGCGCTTCGCGCTTCGCGGAGCGCGAAGCGCGAAGTTGGGAGCCCTAGGCTTCCCTCGAAGAAGAAAGAAAGAACATTATAATCAGATTTGTTTGGCGCTCCGCGCGGGTTTCTTGGATCCGCGCTGGGCGTCAAAGCTGTGTGTTGATGCCGACGAGCGACAAGCGGCGGCGGCGGCGACGACGGCCTTCGCCGGCAGGTCTCCTGGCGCCGCGGGGAGCGGGTCGGCTGGGCCGCCGACTTGGTGGAGGGCGGGGCCTTTGCGCGCGCGGCGCTCCAGGCGTACGGTTGTCAACGGGTCGGCGTCTTCGTCGTCGTCGTCGGTTGTTGCTGGTCGTCTTCGTCGTCTTCGTGGGGGTCGTCGTCTTTGTCGAGGTCATCGTCTTCGTCGTGGCGTCTTTCTGGTCGCCGTCTTTTTTGTTGTTCTGGTTGCCGTTCGGTGTCGCTTGCCCTTGCGTCGTTCGTTCGTCGTCGGTTCTTGTTCGTTGTGCTGTTTCGCCCTTTCGCTCGTTCCCTCATAGTCACTGTCGCTCGCCGGAGTCGTCGGCCGCGCGGCGCTCCAGGCGTACAGGGTCCACGACACCGACCGGCAGGGGTTCCCCGCCTGGGGGGCGGTTGGGAGGCACGCGATCGGGAGTTCGGAAGTCTCAGGGGAGAAGAGTTTGAGGTCTTGCGTTTTGGAGGGGTTCGGGGCGTCGCCGCGGCCAGACGCGGCTCGAAGAACTTGCCAGGATTGAATATCCAAACTAGCCAGGCCAATCCCATGTTAGTTTGCAGCTCCAGGGGATTTCCAGTCAGCATCGGCGCTAGTAGGTCCTTGCCTGCTACGGTGCGTAGTCGGAAACGCTGCGGCTTTGTGGCCCCTTAGTCGAGTCTAATCGCCCTTGCATCTTCCTGCGAAGCCCACCCAGGAGTTGGCCCCCGACCTCTGAGTGGCGACGCCGAGCCAGTCGCCCGGAAGATGCCGGGCCGCCGAACAAAAATGAAGAGATACCCTGGAGGCCAGCCAGCGTGAGGGGGGGGGCCATGGGCGCTTCAGCTCAGGGGCTCCGGGCCGGCCTGCAGGGGCCCAGGCCATTTTGAGGTATTGATGATCGGTGTGGTTCTTCATTGGACTTCGCTGGGCCCTGGGGCTGTCAAAAAGGCGGGGCAAGAGCATGACCACGAGACGATGTTCGCAGCCACCACCGCGTGTAGTATATAGTGAGCAAGCCCTCTCTGAGGGGGTAGGTTCGCGAGCGTGAGGTGTCAACCAAATTTGTACACAGTGTTTCGGGTAACTGCCAGCAGACCTTGGTGTACATATGCCTACTTCTGTGTAGGTGTGTATGTGCGACTGGCAATAAACAGCCTGTAGTGAAGAGCTAGTCCCGGGGAGAGGGTCGGGACTCCGGGGGGTCTTTAGCATCGAATAAATTAATGCATCGGATCTTTTGTCAGGCCGCGCATGGCTGGGCTGGCCGCACGGCGTGGTGAGGCGTGGAGCCTCTGTGCTGCATTTTCCAGGGCCTGGCCTGTCACGAATTTTGTTGGTCCTTTCCTTGTATTCGGCGCGGATTCGATGTGGACTCGGCGTGGTATTCGACGTGGACTCGACGCTCGCCGTGAGCTCGGCACGTGTATCCGCCCCCCGAACGTGCGACACAGAAGCCTGGCCGCCCAGACGAGGCCTCTGGAGGCGGGCTGGAGTCAGGGGCGGCGAGAGAGAGATAGGCTCAGGGGGGCTGGGTGGGGCGAGCGCATCGACCTCCGATCGGCCTTTCATCGCCAGCAGTGAGGGGGCCTGGCACTCCGCCTCGGTCAGGATCGCTCGGCCTCGCTCCCGGGGGCCCATCGCCGAACAGTCGGCGACGTACCGCCGATTCGTGGACGATGCCCTCCCCCGTCGGCCGCCCCCCCCCCCCGTCTTGGCTGCGTGGAGGCCCGGCTTGAGGCCACATTGGGGCAATCCAGAAGCCTCCTGGGGCCTCCTTGAAGCACTTTTTGATGCATCGGGAGCACTGCTCGGCCATCTGGGGGCTCCGTGTGCGTCTCCTGTGAGCCTTTTGGGGCCTGGTGGGGGGCTTTGGGGGGCCTCGTCGGACCACTCGCCGCCCCCCCCCTCTACCCCTTCGGCCGCCCCCCCCTCCCCCTTCCCCTCTACCCCTTCGGCCGCCCCCCCCTCTACCCCTTCGGCCGCCCCCCCCCTCTACCCCTTCGGCCGCCCCCCCCCTCTACCCCTTCGGCCGCCCCCTCCCCTCGCCCCCCCCTCCCCTCCCCCTTCGGCCGCCCCCCCCCCTTCGGCGCCCCCCCCCTCTATCCCTCCCCCTCGCTGGAGTCCGGCGGGGCGCTCCACCGACTCGCCGAGCCCTCCGCGCCTGGGCCAGGCCCGGGCGCGGCGCCTGCATAGGGGGCCCTCTCCTGGGGCGCGGGCGCCCCCGGGTGCGGCTCGCTCGTCGGAGCTGCCAGGAGTCGGGGGCGGCCCACGAGGGGGGGGGGACGGGGGGAGGAGGAGGAGGGGGAGGAGGAGGAGGAGGAGGAGGAGGAGGAGGAGGAGGAGAGGGAGGAGGGGGAGGAGGAGGAGGAGGAGGAGGAGGAGGAGGAGGAGGAGGAGGAGTCGGGGGCGCCCAAGAGGGGGGTGGGGACTCGGGGGGGGGGGGGGGGGGGGCACGGCGAGGGCCATGATGTCTCCCCGGATCTCATGGCCCCTCTTCCCATCTGAATGCGTTCCCTGGCCCCCCCCCTGGTCCGCGCGCAGGCCTCGGGCCATGATTTGACCTCCCCCCCTCTCGGACACCCCCCTCCTTGGCAAGGGCTCCCACGAGGGCGCGAAGTTTTTCGCGCTTCGCGCTTCGCGGTCCTCCTTCCTCCTCCCCCTCCTCCTCGTCCTCCTCTTCTCCCCTTTGGGGGGGCGGCGCGAGAGCGCGAAGTTATTCGCGCTTCGCGCAGCGCGAAGCGCGAAGTTGGGAGCCCTAGCTCCTTGGACGCCCCCGAGAGAGACAGGGGATGGGGCCAGTCACCTCACCACTCGCGCCGCCGCCTGGGAAGGCCTTCTAAGGAGGGCCAATGGCCGAGCGGCGCCGCGGGGGGGGGGAGGGGGGCGGGGCCGGTCGCGGGCGTTGGCGCGAGTATCAGGCCCCCGGAAACCAGGACACAGATAAACCAGGACACGGAACACCAAGGAAACGACATCGTTTCCTGCAAAGTCGCGTTTTTCAGCACCCGTGCATGTTTTGTTTGCTGCACTGCAGGATTCGGGATTGTGTCCGGGTTTAGGGGGGTCTTGCAGGCTTTTTGAGGCCTGTGTCCGGGTTTATTCTGGAAATGCTGCAGTGCAGTACTTTGTTCGTGCCGCCGTTTGGAAAAGTTGGTTTCGAGGAATGTTGGGTGTCCGGGTCTAGCGTGTCCGGGTCTACGGGGCCCTGAGAGTAAGAGAAGAGTGGGCTCGAGGATGAGGTCGGAGTCGGCGGCAGGAGACTCGGCTCGGGCGGGGCCAGGACGGGGATGCATCTGTTCCAGAGCCAGAACCGCCGGATCTCAGAGATTCTCGAATCATCTTCCTCCGAGCTTATCCTCGTCCTGGCTTTGCCTTGCTCGAAGATGAGGTTGAAGTCGGCGGCAGGAGATTCGGCTCCGCCCTCCAAAGCTGGAGCCAGCGCGCCGAGGTGCGCGAGCAGGGATCGGGTCCGAGAGACGAGCGCGCCCGTCTCAACCTCGAAGGGACCGCTTAGCAAAGAGTGCCAAATGCGCCTCTCAACTGCTGTTAGGGGTTGAGTAGGGCCGAGGGTCAGAGAGCGCCTTCCTCTGCAGGACCACCGAACAAACACGTCAAGGTGGTCAAACGCCTCGCTGGTTAAGCCGACGAAGATGTGCAGAATCTAGCCATTCGTTTATGTCCAAGGTTTTTGCTTGTCGCCAGGTGTGGTACATCAGTTTCAGCTTGACCGGACACGTTGGTTGCACCCCTTGACGTCCGTTTGGGGTATTCTGCAGACCTGACCCCAGTCCTATTCAGATTCAGGGCCAGTCAGCGATGACTTATCGTCGAAAGCCACCTGACGCCGTCGGCGTTAATTGCGACGGGACTGGAAGAAAGACTGACGAGACCCAGGGATCCTCTCTCGGGCGGACGCCGAGTGCAGCTGGAGCAGGTCCAGCCGGAGGGACCCCAACCTGTGGGCCTCCATCTGGACTTGGTCTCCCCCGAGGGTCTGGGCCGCCTAGGTGGGGAACAAGTATATCTATGTGAGATGCGGCGATCGCGCCGCAACGCCGATATGATGTGGTGCTATCATGATCCCGATGTTGTGTGCGTCCCGACGACGCCGGAGCAGCATCGCATGTTCATCGGCGACGCGGCGCGATTGCTCGCGGCGGCGCAGATGCGGGAGGGTTCCAAGATAGGGCCCTGAGGTTAGGAGGCCTCAGACATAAAGGTTCGTAAGTGATATCCGGCTTAGGTTTACATTGTTCAAGGCCTCCTCGCCCTACATGGCCCAACGTCTTGGGGCCCCTTTTTCGAAGTGCCGGCAGAGAGACGGGACGAGGAGGAGGATGAAGAGGACGAGGAGGAGGAGGAGGAGGAGGAGCGCGAGGAGGAGGATGAGGAGGAGCAGGAGGAAGGGGAGCGCGAGGAGGAGGAGGATAAGAGGAGGGGTTGGAGACTCTGGAGACTCTGCCTGATCGCGTAGCGATATGAGTATAGAAGTCCGCCTGCACTTACTGCGGTGCTGTGACATGCTTACATCTGTGGACGGTCTCAGCCTGACTGAGCCCCTAAGGCCAAATTTCCAGCCCAGCGTGGAACCTTCTTTGATGGGTTCTGTGAGCCCATCCCCTTCTACATGGACCTTCTTCTTACCCAGGCAGGTGCCATCTGCATGTACAACGTTAGAACACTCACTACGTAACCATTCAGTACGCTTGGCTACTGTCAAGGAGACTCTACAAGCAAGACGCTTTCGACCAGGGTCGTCGAGTTGGTGGGCGGAGGCGAAAGCAGCACAAAGGAAGGGGCGCCAGCTCGGACGGGTCTCTTTACGGCTTGTCGGGGCCTAGCTCCCAGCCTATTTTCTTGAATCTTCAATTGGCGCTCGAACTCGAGGGCCTGTATGGTGGACCTGAGCAGCCTCATCCTAACTAAAAAGGCACGGTGCTCGACAACCTCAATGTTTGGTCGCCCTGCTTCGCTCACACGGTGCTCCGTGGCCTTGAGGGCGGCTAGTTCGTCTGCAAGTGTGTCCCCGTACACGGAGGAGCGACAAAAAAAACAGCATGGCAAAACATCGTGCTCAGTTTGGTGCGATCTTGTCCACAGGACGACGAACTGACCTCCCCGAGAGTCGACGCGGCGGCCGATCTCGTGCCACAGGTCGGCGTCTGGCCCCTCGGGTCATCCAGGGTGCCCGTTTTAGGAATTCAGGTAGGAAGTCTAGCTCGGTGCCCTCGCAGTCGGTGACGCAGGTAGTGTCTCCTACAGAGACCGTCAACAGCCAACTCGCCTCGCACTACAGTCTGGTGCTCGCCCTGAAGGGGCCCCTTGAGAGCGCCCTGCAGTGCCGCCTCCTGGAGGTCGTGGCAGCTCGAGGTGGCCACGCCTACGCGTCGAATGTGCGAATGGCTAGTGCCCCCTCCTCCCTTCGCGTCGCCGAACATACTCCAGATTTCGTAATAAAAAGGAGGGGGTCTCATTTCGGGGGGGGTCTCTTCCAGGCTATCTTTGGGGGCCTGGGGGGTCTGGGGACGATGTTTTGGAGGGTTCTCCCACGGGGGAGGTCTGAAATGGCTTGTCTTGGAGGGTCCAGACCCCCTCCCTTTTATTACGAAATCTGGAGTACATGTCACCCCTCCGCTGCCGTGCCCTAGGCACCCGTCATGGCCTCCTCGAGCCCGAACGAGGTCTAGGAAGGTGTGGCGCAGGGAGGTGGGGTGACTGTCCAGGAGCTGGGTATCAGGCCGCGGGTCCATTAGCACTCCGGCATGTCCTGTTGTGCTGTGGTGTCGCCGGTCATAGAGTCGGTATCGCATTAGACTGGGCATTGCCTTCTCTCGGTGCACTCCCAGGTGCGGTGAAAAGGCAGTCTTCTTCTTATTATTCTTCTTCTTGTTCTTCTTGTTCTTCTAGTCTTGATATCTGGGGCACTCTGCCGTGGTCTGAGCTTGGAGACGTGCCTTGGGCCAGGCGCTGCCAACCGCAATGGTCAGCATGATGGCAGCTAGGCGGGCTTCATTCTTCATTTTCTCCAGGTAGCGGAGCAGTTGGCGGTAGGGCCTGCCGTCGATGCTTTGTGCCATGCCCGAGCCGCCGTAGTGTTCGTTGGCATGCTTCCAGTACCTGTCCTTGACAGTTTGGTCGACGTCCTTGAGCAGTGCCTCTGGTATGTCGACGGCGTTCCCCGTGAGGTCTCTGGGGTCAAAATGCCAGGTGATCTGATCGGTGTCATTCGGGGCAGCTGGTGGTAGTTCCCATCTGTTAGCGGGATGAGCTTGTCAGTTTTGCTCCATCAGCATAACATACTAGTCGACAGTGGGCCTCGTACGTGCCGTGCCCGCTGCGCTGGTGGAGGCTGGCCGACATGGTCCATGGCCTTGGCTCAAGTGAAGTGGATGGTCTTCTGTGTGGCCCCCGTCTGGATCCACATGGTGCGCCACTGCTGGATGGCCTCCCGTGAGAAGCGTCAGGCTGGGTCCTTGCCGTGCGCCT
The DNA here is from genome assembly GCA_963575745.1 of Prorocentrum cordatum. Classification (NCBI taxonomy): domain Eukaryota; class Dinophyceae; order Prorocentrales; family Prorocentraceae; genus Prorocentrum; species Prorocentrum cordatum. The sequence continues at coordinate 87,926 of CAUYUJ010005692.1, read as the reverse complement.
CGAGGTCCAGCGGCGTCGCGAGATATCTCCCTTGGAGCCGAGTCCGAGGGCGCCGCCAAGGCGGCGGCGGAAGGTCGCCATGTGCAGTCCGAAGACTCCGCGGATCTGGTGGCCGTACCCTCCAACGGCTTGGCCCCCCCTGCTCGGCGAGGCGGCAGTGCCCTGGCGGCGCCGCGTGGCCCTGGCGAGCCTCGCGATCTCGCGGTGCATGAGGCCGCAGCGAGCCCTCCGCTGAGCGCGGGCGGCCTGGGCGCGTCAGGCTCCGGCGCCAGGGTCGGCCCCCGAGGAGCCGGCCTGGGCCGTGGAGAGGGCCTGGGCTCCTTGGCGCCCCAGCCGCGCACGACGCAGCGAGCGTCGCCCATGTGCGGGCACAGGAGGATGCTCTCCTTGGCGACGTGGATGCCCTCGGCGCGGAGCTCCGGGCAGGTGTCGAGGGGGCGCCGCAGGAGGAGCTGTCGCGCCGCTCGATGTGATCCTTGAGCGCGATGGGGGAGGTCGTCGATCCAGAGGCGGTGGTGGCGCTGCGGGTCGGCGACGGCGACCCTCTGGATTGCGCGGGTGGTCATGCACTTCGTGGATCTAGCTCCCGAGCGGAGCCCCTGGACCACGAGGTGCGTAGGTTGGAGCGGCAGGTAAAGCTGCCGCTCCGGGTGAGTGAGCCGTGGGGGGGCGATTCGCTGGAGGAGTTTCAGGCCCAAGGCTTCGGCGGGGACGTCCGGGTCCAAGCCCTCGCTTCCCAGGTCGGCCCATTGGATCGAATCGTAGAACTGAGAAATGTCCAGGAGGCAGTGGCCCTGTGGAGCATGAACATAACATACCCCGTGAGCTCGTCCTGCAAGGCCCCGGCGTAGGCCTCCTGGAGCGCGGAGTTCCCGCGGATGGCCACGCCCCAGTGAGCGAAACCTTCCGCGTTTCACTCGCGGATGGCGCCCTCGCAGCACGTGGGCCAGGACGTGTGATCTCAAGCAGCAGCCTTGCGATGCGGTCGCCGCTGTACTTCTTGGCCCTCGTGTGGCGCCGAGGGTGAGAAGGAGCGGGTGCGGCCGCGCCTGGACCTGCTCCATGACGTGCAACAGGCGCGCGAGCTCCTCGAGGGCGTCGTCGGGGAGGCGCAGGAGGTCAATCGGGCTGATGCGGTCGACCCCCTGCGCGGTGGATGCACGCTGGCGCTTGAGCGCCTGTCGGGCGCCTCCTGTGGGCGGGGCGAGGCTGCCCTGCTCGTGTACCTTCGCTTGGGTCCTATGGAAACCTCAGGTAGGCCACCGATTCCATGGCCTTGAGGTGGCCGTCGCCGATGCCAACTGGCGACCTCGTGGGCGAGCAGCTCCACGGGGTGGGAGATCGTCTCCCTGGTGGAACGTATCGATATTGGTGGAGCGGGCTGTGGCTCCATCGACCGATGCAGCGTTATGAGGGCCCCGTCTGTCACAGCCCGCTCCAGGAAGTCGCGGGGGGACTTGCGCACTGCCCTCCGCTGCGCTCGGCTTGCGACTCCAGGAGCTGCTCAAGCAAGGAAGATGCTGTAGGTCTCCGCCGTGCAGATGTGCTGGAGAAGTCGTAGCCACTGAGTTCACTGGTATACGTCTCGTGCTCGAAATGCGCCTGCTGCTGATTGAGGCACCTCTTGGAGGTGTCGGTCCGTCGCCGCGCAGAGCTGGTCGAGCTGCTTCTGCCCGTTGCCCCTGGCGCGGTGGCGGTAGATGCGTTTCAGCGTGGTGTGTGGTCGTGTCCACCAGCCGTTGCTGCGGCCCCGTGAAGCTGATGCCCTTCGGGTCGGGGCTTCGCGCGCTGGAACCATTCGGAAATTGGGCCCTCGCGATCGTGGTGGTTTCCACCGCGGCAATCCAAGCACTGTAGAATTCGCCAAGCACGCTTGAAAGGTCAGGCCAGGCTGGAGCCAAGCGGCCACTGAGGTAGCAGTAGCAGCAGTGGGAGCGCAGGAGCGAAGCTCCAGGTGCCCACTGTGTGCTCTCTACTCGTGCCATACATCGCTAGGAATTTCAAAGCTTGGCAGGCATGCCGTTGGGGCCCTGCTGGGGCGTCCCACGGATTCACCGAAACCAACTTCAGAGCGAGACAGCGGGGCATCCGATTCCTTCCCCTGGTTCTGAGCAGGCACGGGGGGTCTGTCGCGCTGGCTGGCTGAATTGTTGTCATCATTTGGCTGAGCAGGGCTTGCAAGGTTCAACTGATCAACATCCAACTGGCCACGCATGCTGTATCAAGGGCTCCCTCGAGGGCGCGAAGTTATTCGCGCTTCGCGGTCCTCGTTCCTTCTCCCCCTCCTCCTCGTCCTCCTATTCTCCCTTTGGGAGGGCGGCGCGAGAGCGCGAAGTTATTCGCGCTTCGCGCTTCGCGCAGCGCGAAGCGCGAAGTTGGGAGCCCTAGTGTATATAGACGATCGACCTGGCTCACTTTCGAGATTTTCACGGGCACTGCCCTCGGTGGCGGCCCTCTGCGCGGCGATGCCAGCGGCGGAGCAGCGGGCCGCCTCGGCCTCGAGCTGCTCGAGGTCCTCGGCGGTCCTGGGCTCCGCGGTGGGCTCCGCGGCCGCGGCGGCGCCCGCGGCGTCCGCGGCCGCGCCGCTGTCAGCGGCAGGCTCTGGCGCGGTGGGCGCGGTGGGCCAGTCGTCGCTTCTGCGCTTCTTCTTGAGGCGCTCCTCCGGCTGGCGTCGCGCGGCCTGGGCGCGGTCGATCAGCGCCCGGGCCTGCTGCTCCCTGGTGCCGAACTGCCTCCAGGGCCCCTGCAGGCCCTGCTGGGCCGCCTCGAGCTCCTGGCGTTCAGCTTGCTCGAAATCCAGGTTCACGATGTCCCAGGCGACTGAGAAGACTGGCCCCGTGGACTCGGCGGAGGTGGTTTCGGCGCTCTTGGTGACGCCCCCGCCTCCGCGAGTGCCGCCGCCTTCTTCTCCTCCTTCTCCTTCTTCTTGTTCATGGTCTCGGCGCGGGCGACCCTCGAGGCTGCCTCGGACTCCTTGCCTTCGACCACATGGGGGCTCTCCTTCAACTTGAGAGTGCTATTGACCAGCTGGGCGTGTCCGTTGCCCGCCGCACGGTGCGCTCCGCCGGGCCCGCTTCATGGCTCGCACCGTTGTCGGCGGTGCAGGCTGGGTGTCCTCCTGCTACGCAGCGATCCTGGTGATCTGCGCCGGGAGGATGCCTCGGAGCTCGGGGGCCCCGCGTCTCGGCAGGCACGAGCCGCAGGCGGCTGGTGATGCCCGCGGTCTTCCTGGGGACGGAGCTCTGGCGCCCTCGTCCTGCCGTGGAGCTCGGGTGTGCTGGGCGGACGACTTCCGCGGGCTCGAAAGATCTGGTTGGTGACAGGGGCCCAGGGAGGTGGAGGCGAACTCGACGATTGCACGTGCTGCTGCAAGTCGGGTTGGCATTCTCGAGCCTATCGTTATATTCGCATGTGCCGCATGAGCCTCAGCTTCAGCTATCGCCAAGGTCGGCTGACTGGTGTGGTCGTTGTGCCGATACGTCTAAAGCGCCGCGTGGAAGCGCTGATGCGCCCATGCCAACAAAGGTATGAGCTTGAATGGCTTGAAGAGGAGGGAGGAGGAGGAGGAGGAGGAGGAGGAGGAGGAGGAGGAGGAGGAGGAGGAGGAGGAGGAGGAGGAGGAGGAGGAGGAGGAGGAGGAGGAGGAGGAGGAGGAGGAGGAGGAGGAGGAGGCGGAGGAGGAGGAGGCGGAGGGGGAGGAGGAGGAGGAGGAGGAGGAGGAGGAGGAGGAGGAAACGGAAAAGGAGGAGGAGGAGGCGGAGGAGGAGGAGGAAGAGGAGGAGGAGGAGGAGGTGGAGGAGGAGGAGGTGGAGGGGGAGAGGAGGAGGAGGAGGAGGAGGAGGAGGAAGACGAGGAAAAGGAGGAGAAGGAGGAGAAGGAGGAAGCGGAGGAATATCTTGAAAAATGAGTTGGAGATGTCTCTTTCTTGTTATCCTCCTCCTCGTCTTCGTCTCCCTCTTCTTCCCCACCCAGAGATTCGATACCTTGTTGATGTGGTCATTCAGTGTCCCTGGACCCCGCATTGAACAGTCCGATATATTATGTCCTCGGGGTTCAGGCGAGGGCCCAGGGAGGCCGAGAGAATGATGCAGCACCTCCGCCTGAATTGTGCCAGTACGTCACAGGTCTAGCTATGCGCGCGCGCTCGCCTGGCGGTGCGCACAGGGGGGTCGCTCGAGGGGGGCGGCACTTGGAGAAGACGGGGGCCCTCTCATCAAGCAGCCGGGAGGCGTCCAAGAAGGTCCATTGGGCCCTTGGAGGCCACGATGGCTTCCATGAGGCCGCCTGCCTTCCATGCCCCCCGCCCCACCCTCCCCCCGCTTCCTTGGAAGGCCGCACCCCTTGTGCCACCCCCGCTTGTGCGCGCCGCGTAGGCACACGCGCACCTTTTTCTTCCGCCAGACCAGGGGGTGGCACCATCGCGAGTGATGGCAAGAGGTGCGAGCTACCGCGTGGATTTCACTCAGCGCAGTAGGTGGCGGACTGCGTGAGGACCCAATTTGGTCGGCGGGCAGACCGAACCTGCAGGGTGGCCGAGGCACGCACACCACCCCGCGCGCCCGGCAGGTTCCTGCGGTGGAGCGACGGCGCCGTGCAGGACGCCGCAGGGGCCGCCGCGCCCCTCCTCGCCCGTGCCTTGCGCCCCCCTCAAGGGGAGGCTGGCGCCCCCCCACGCCTCGGCGTGCACCCTCCTCGGCCTCCCTCCTCTCTGCCTCCGCCTCCCTCCCTCCTCGTCGTCCCTCCCACTCTGCCCCACCATCAGACGCGTCGGTAATTAGGCCGGGCGGGCCGCACGTTTCGCCCGGGACTTCCGTGCATCTTTGATCCTCAGGTTGAGAGCTCGTCGTTTTCAAGCTGCGGCTCTCGCCTTCATCTGCAACGGTCACAAGGACGGTCGGGTGGTTTTCGAAATGCGTTTATCGCGTCAACGCCACGCATATTTTTTCAAATGTTGCAATAGTTTCAGCGGTTGAGGCTGATATGTCGGATTACAAGTTGCCAGCGGTTGCGTCTAGGAATGCAGACCGGCACGTTTTAAACATGCGATGTTCCTCATCGCGGCGCACATTTGATGTGCAAGTTTGCAGCAGGTAGCCACATCTACGGATAACGGATCCTTTTCAACATGTTGTTCTCGCTTGAGTTTTGTTATCACGTGACGACCAGCAGCTTCAGCATACTAAACGGCTGCACGGATGTAGGGCCGTGTCTCTTCAAAGTGTGGATCTTCGCTTGAGACTCCCTCACATCGAACCGCCACACGTGTGATCTCGTGCATCACTTAAACTATTGGGGGGCGGTGTCTTCTCGAAGTAGGGTGCTCGCTTGAGTGGCAAGCCCTTGTGGTGCTCTTCCTTCAAGGGTGTGCTTCTAACATCTGGCAGTGGAGTGGAAGGCTTGTGTGGACTTGTGAAGAGAGGACTTGGGACGGGCGGGTCTACTGCAGCATCGTTGATGCACCCTGGGTTTACCATGTTCCTCCTCCCCCTCCTCCTCCTCCTCCTCCTTCCGCCTCGTTCTCCCCCCCTATCGTCCTCGTCCTCATCCGCCTCTCCTCCCTCCTCCCCCTCTCCCCCCCTCCCCCTCTCCAGAATCGGGGTGCCTGCCCTCCTCCCCGAAGCTGGGAGGGCGTACGCGCCGAGCCCGAGCCCAGGCCCGGCCAGGAGCGGTGCCGGTGCCTGGCTGGCGCCCGCCGGAGCCCGCGCCGCGGGTGCGCCGGCGGTGCGGTGCGACCCTCGGGGCCCCGGCTGCCCGTGCCCAGGCCGGGCTGCCTCCACCGCCCGGGGGGTGCGGTGCGGAGGCCGCGGAGGTGTGCCGCGGCGTCGGGGGTGAGCGGCAGGCCGCGGGCCGACGAGCGTGCCCCGTCGCTCGGCATCGCTCGGGCATGCGCATTTTTTTTCTCGGCGAGGAGCATCGAGGAGCATCTTGGGTCATCGAGGAAGAAGGACACGCTCGACCACGAAGCATGCACGGGGAATGGACGTCCGAGCGATGGCAAGGTCGTGCCACCCGCCTCGGGCCGGGCTGGTGGCAGCCTCGAGTTTGGTCACCAGCGCCAAGAGACTGTCGAGGTTCCTGTGCGCGCTCTGGCGCGATCCCGTGGAGGCGCGGTCCCGTGGATGCGTTGCGCGCGGGGCATCCGCGCCAAGCCGCCTTGGCCGCGGACATGGACGTCTGTTCCCGCCCGCGAGGTAGGGCGAGAGCGGGGCCGAGGCGGGAGACAGCCGAGTGGGGTCGATGGCCGACGGCTCCTTCGGGTCGGGCGAACAGGGGGCGCAGGGGCCAGGACGTCGGCCACCGGGGGCAGGCATGGCCTGGGTTGGTGCCGGGCGGTGGCCGCTGTCTCTTTCCGGGCAGCGCTTGCTGCGTGACGTCGTCCCTACATTTTGGGGTTCGCAGAAGGGCGCTCTTGGCATTTGAGGCCCGCCACCGCGAAGCGAGGAGGGAAGAGGTTTGAGGTTCGAGGTGTTCGGAGGTCTTCGCTGATTGTTAGTTCAGCGCTTTCGCTCCCGAACAATACCAAGTCAGACCGTGCACCTCTGGTCTGGCAGCGCGCGGGGCGGCGCTTCTTGTGGACTCTTAGCGGCCTTTGGGCCAAAATGGGCGCGGTCCCCGCATGCGGCCTGTGCCACTGGGGCCTTCTGTGGAGCTCCCTGTGGGGCCACGAACCATGTTGTGAGGGTGTGCCAAAATGGGTGTCAGTCCCCGCGTGCGGCCTGTGCCATTGGGGCCTTCGGTGGAGCTCCCTGTGGGGCCACGAACCGTGTGAGGGGTGTGCCAAATTGGGTGAGGTCCCCCCGCAGGCGGCCTGTGCCACTGGGGCCTTCGGTGGAGCTCCCTGTGGGGCCACAAACCGCGTGAGGGGTGTGCCAAAATGGGCGCGGCCCCTGCATGCGGCCTGTGCCACTGGGGCCTTCTGTGAAGCTCCCTGTGGGGCCACGAACCGTGTGAGGGGTGTGCCAAAATGAGCGCGGTCCCCGCATGCGGCCTGTACAACTGGGACCTTCGGTGGAGCTCCCTGTGGGGCCACGAACCGTGTGAGGGGTGTGCCAGAATGGGTGGGATGATGCTGATGGTAACGACGAGGAGGAGGAGGAGGAGGAGGAGGAGGAGGAGGAGGAGGAGGAGAGGAGGAGGAAGAGGAGGAGGAGGAGGAGGAGGAGGAGGAGGAGGAGGAGGAAGGGGGAGGGGGCAGCGGGAGGAGGAGGATGTGACGCGGGGCGCTGTCCGTTCAAAACGAGAACCCAACAAGACAGGACGGTTGGGAAGAATACATGACGGGTGATCAAAGAACCAGGGGGGGGCTCCCCCCCGAAAAAAACTCGTTGAGGGAGGGGTCGGAAACCGGGGGAACCCCTCCCCCCCAACACCCCCCCCCTCTCCCCTGGACAACCCCCCCCTCCCCCTCCCCGAGCCCCCCGGGGGGGGGCGAACCCCCCCCCCCCCCCCCCTCCCCCCCCCAGCCCCCGCCCCCCTCCCCCCCCAACGACGACGACGACGACGACGACGACGACGAACGACGACGACGACGACGACGACGAACGACGACGACGACGACGACACGACACATTCTTGCGCTGGGGAAGTTCGAACCCCCCCCCGGGCCCAGGGGGGTTCGAACCGCCCCCCCCTGGAACTCGCCGCCGGCAAACGACGACGACGACGACGACGACGACGACGACGACGACGACGACGACGACGACGACACGACAACAAGACGACGACGCTGACGAATACGACGACGACGACGACGACGACGACGACGACGACGACGACGACGACGACGGGTGGACCCCATCGGACGGGTCGGACGGACCCTATCGGGCGGGTGGTCTGGGCGGGCGGGACACTACAGTCAGATGCGTATACAGCATGACGCATGAGAACCCTAACGGGCGGGTCGGCACGGGTGGACCCCTATCGGGCGGGTCGGGTCGGGCGGGCGAGTCACTAAAGTCTGATGCGTATACAGCGTGACATATGAAAGCCCTAACGGGCGGGTCGGACCGGGCGGACCCTATCGGGCGGGCGGGACATCAAAGTTTGATGCGTATACAACATGACACATGAGAACCCTAACGGGCGAGTCGGGCCGGGCGGACCCTATCGGGCGGGGCGGGGCGGGACAGGCGGACCCCATCGGGCGGGTCTGGCGGGCGGACCCTAACGGGCGGGTCGGGTCGGGCGGGCGGAACACTAAAGTTTGATGCGTAGACAGCATGACGCAATTAGAACCCTATCGGGCAGATCGGGGCGGGCGGATCCTATCGGGCGGGCGGGCGGGTCGGGTAGGGCGGGCGGGACATCAAAGTCTGATGCGTATACAGCGTGACACATGAGAACCCTAACGGGCGGGTCGGGCCGGGCGGACCCTATCGGGCGGGTCCCGGTCGGGCGGGCGGGACATTAAAGTCTGATACGAAAGCAGCATGACACCTGAGAACCCTAATGGGCGACCCAGGACGGGCGGACGCTATCGGGCGGGTCCGGACGGGCGGACCTTATCGGGCGGGTCGGGCGGGCGGACCCTATCGGGCGGGTCGGGTCGGGCGGGCGGGACACTAAAGTCTGATGCGTAAGCAGCACACCCCTTCACATGGTTCGTGGCCCCACAGGGAGCTCCACCGAAGGCCGCAGTGGCCACAGGCTGCATGCAGGGACCGCACCCATTTTGGCACACCCCTCACACGGTTCGTGGCCCGACGCCCCAGTGGCACAGGCCGCACGCGGGGACCGACATCCATTTTGGCACACCCCTCACACGGTTCGTGGCCTCACAGGGAGCTCCACCGAAGGCCCCAGTGGCACAGGCTGCATGCGGGGACCGCCACTCATTTTGGCACGCCCCTCACACGGTTCGTGGCCCCACAGGGAGCTCCAACGAAGGCCCCAGTGGCACAGGCCGCATGCAGGGGCCGCGCCCATTTTGGCACACCCTTCACACGGTTCGTGGCCCCACAGGGAGCTCCAACGAAGGCCCCAGTGGCACAGGCCGCATGCGGGGGGACCTCACCCAATTTGGCACACCCCTCACACGGTTGGTGGCCCCACAGGGAGCTCCAACGAAGGCCCCAGTGGCACAGGCCGCATGCGGAGACCGCCACCCATTTTGGCACACCCCTCACATGGTTCGTGGCCCCACAGGGAGCTCCACCGAAGGGCCCTAGTGGCACAGGCCGCATGCGGGGACCGCCACCCATTTTGGCACACCCTTCACACGGTTCGTGGCCCCACAGGCAGTTCCACCGAAGGGCCCAGTGGCACAGGCCGCACGCGGGGACTGCTACCCATTTTGGCACACCCCTCACACGGTTCGTGGCCCCACAGGGAGCTCCACCGAAAGCGGTACCCACAATGCGGTATTCGCAGCTGCAAATGGTTGGGTCTTTCGTCAGGCTAATCTTCAACACAGCCGCCGTGGATCGCGTTTCCTCTAACTTCAGAATAGCTGAAGCTTTAGCTTAGCTTCTTTCAAGCTCACGCGACGGATCAGCGGATTCTTCCCAAGGTGGGGTCCGGGACCAGGGAACTAAACCGGCAGGATGCTCATGTTTTCTTTGTCCAGGGTCTGTTTTTTCGAGGGGATCGAGGGCATACACAGTATGACTATGACCAAGATGTCGCGGGATCTTGAGAACGGGGTTGTCTGTTGATATTCGCGCGTGAATTTCCCGCGTCAGGTCGCGCGTGGCGAACTCTTCTCCACGCGGTGTGCCACGCTTGGGTCCCGTGTAAGCCGCGAGGAAAGGTTTCTGGGTCTTATCGCGCAAGACCCCTCTCTCTTCGTCGCTCGCATGGGCTTCGAGGGAGCGAATTGCGCGAGCGTGTAAGAGGTGTGCTGAGCCAAAGACATGCGCATGGCAGAGGCAAGGCTGGGAGACAAAAAGAGGGGGAAGAGGAGGAGGAGGAGAGGAGAGAAGGGGAAGGAACTCGTGGCGCTGCCCCTTCAAAATGAGCCGACATCACAGGATTGGTGGGAACGAAAACACCAACGCTTGCAGAACTTAGTCGGTCTGGGGCTCGTGGGGCTGGGGAAGTCAACAGCATTGACGCACCATGTACCCCCCCCAGGAAACAAACTATCCTGTCGAAGGGCCCAACAATATGACTTGTGAGTACCGCGCTGGTGCGTATCATCTTCGGTGGAGTTCCTTATCGGGCTCTGAAGCTTGTGAGGGGTGTGCCGACATGGGTGGTGGGGACGCATGTGCTCACAGCCATTGGGGCTTGCGGTGGAGCTCCCTATGGGATCACGAAACGTGTGAGGGGTGTTCCGACATGAGTGGCGGGGGCGCATGTGGTCACAGCCAGTGGGGCCTTCGGTGGAGTTCTTTGTGGGGCCACGAAGCGTGTGAGGGGTGAGCTGTAGTTAGTGGCGAGGACGCATGTGCTCACAGCCACTGGGGCATTCGGTGGAGTTCCCTGGGCCACCAACCGTGAGGGGTGTGCCGGAATTGCGGGCGGCGGGGGGCGCATGCGAACACAGCCACTGGGGCCTTCGGTGGAGCTCCGAGCTCCCAATGGGACCACGAAGCGTGTGTGGGGAGTGCCGAAATGGTTGGTAGGGGCGCATGTGGTCTTAGCCACAGGGGCCTTCGGTGGGGCTCCCCTTGATGGCACGAAGCGTGTGAGGTCCACGATCGAGGAGCATCGAGGATCCAAGAGGATCGAGGATCGATGAGCAGGAGGGTCATCAGGCGTGAGGAGGATCGGGAGTCGAGAGACGAGGGTCCAGGAGGAGGATCGAACAGGCGGACCGACGATCGAAGATCGAGGAGGGGCGATGGGGAAGAGGAGGACCAGGAGGCGGAGGAGGATCGAGAATGAGGAAGATCGAGGATCGAGGACGGAGGAGGAAGATCAAATGGGCGGATCGAGGTTCAGGATCGATGTGTGAGCGAGGGGTCGAGGAGGTGGCGAATCGAAGAGGAAGATAGTCGAGGAAGACGAGTGTGATCGAGTATCGAAGGCTCATTTTGGCTCAGGAGACCCTACTGCAATGCGTCGGGCTTCCAACCGCAACTCCGGGCCCTTGGCCGGGGCGCAAGACGTCAGAACCGATGGGTTGTCTCCTGCCATGCCGCCGCCCTCGGAATCGCGATCTCTGAAGACTTCCCTTCGGCGCGTCATGTTGGTCGCCATTGTCATGTTGATTGTTTTCCCACTCATACTTTCTTTCCAACTCATCACCTTGACGCCAGGGGATTCGTTGGATCGGTTTCGTATTGGTGGGTGGACCCATGCATGGGCGAACTTGAAAGCCCATCTATTCCATAGATGTGCAGCGGACTGTTGGGAACGTGCTACGTCAGGGGATGATCCTAGCACGGACTCGGCCTGCGAATCGTGTATATCCAGCTGCCTACGGCAAGTCCTGCCACCGCGCCTGGGTTGTGGGTTTTAGGCCTCTTGGATGTTCGTTGGGATATCGTGGGAGGTCTCTCGAGGGCATGTTGGAGGCAGTCTTGAGGCCTCTCGATAGCCTCTTGGAGGTTTCCTGGGAGCCTCTGGGGGCCTCCTGGGCCTCTTGCGGGGCCGAGGACTCGAACTGTCCGTCCGTTCGGGTACCTCGTCTGGGCCTCCTCTGGAAGCCGTCTTGGGGGCCTCTTGGGCCGTCTTGGAGGCCTCTTGGGCCGTCTTGGGGAGCTCTTGGGCCGTTTTTGGTGCCATCTTGGGGGCCTTCTGGGCCGTCTTGGGGCGGTCTTGGGGGCCTCTTGGGTCGTTTTGGAGCGTCGGGAAGCCGAAATTGCGAGAATGCCAACATCTTTCAAAATCCAAAGGAATCTCATTGAATCTTGCCTCTTTGGGACCTCTTGCCAGGGCTTTTGGAGGCCTCTTGTGGCGTCTTGGAGGCCTCTTCGGTTGTATACAGGCAGTCTTGGGCCGTCTTCGGGGCATCTTGGGCCATGTTGGCTTGGGTGGGTTTCTTGGCCCGTCATGGAAGCCTTGGAGAGCCTGGGGGGGGCGCCATGGCCGCCCAGGGACCCCCTCGGGAGTAGGGGCGGTGCAGGCGGAACTCTGTGAGACGGAGGGTGGGGGGTCCTTTGGAAGATTACAGAAACCTTGCCAGGCAGCCCTTGGTTGGCATTCTTCTTCGCCTCAACGCGCAGGCGCGGTGGCGGATTTTGCAAGTGGAGTCCGGCTGGAGAGAACGCTTGTCCTGAAACGTCGTTCAGAGGTGCTGCACAACCTCAGGAAGATGTTGGATCGTTTCAGGATTGTGTTGCTTGCCGGACAGAAGATTTTGCTTGCAGCGCGTACGATGACTCTCAAGACTGGTGCTCCAAACTCTCACACACACGCGCCAACCTGAACCCAGAGGCGCAGCTCCACGGGCCGATCGTCAACAGCATTTGCTATGATTTGTGGTGTGCGCAGGAGCGCAATATGGCATGCGGAAAAGGACGGACATCGAACATGCTGGTATTTAGCTTGGGTCATGATTCACCTTTCTGGATGGCAATAAACGGAAATGGCACAACCCGCTTCATTGAAACTAGCCGGGATTGGATGCTCCTTCAGCCACCGGCAGTGCAAGCCTCGACGGTCCTTGTGCAGTATAGTACTTTCATGCCCCAAGCTGATACACTTGTCTGCGATCATGCGCAACTCCTCCGCTGGCTTGACGCACAGCTTCCCAGTGATGTGCGTAAAGCGTGTTGGGACATCATTCTCGTTGATGGGCCGATGGGCATGGAGGGAGGATTTGACCAGAAGTTCGGTTGGCTTCCCGGACGGATGCAGAGCATTTATGCAGCTCGCACTTTAGCACATCCGAACACCGTTGTGTATGCAGACGATTGTGAACGCCGTGTGGAGTCAATGTATACATTGCGATGCTTAGAGCGTAGCGGGAGTCATCTGCAAATCTTTGACAATGGACACGGGGGTTTTACTTGTCGTGTGTTCCCAGGAGGCTGACCACGTGAGGTGGGATGGTACGATGATCGGGGAGGCCTGCTGCACCTGTGAGATGTGCGCAGCGCATGAATGGAGTTGACATGCCTATCAATATTCAGCTTATCAAATTTAGTAGTCTGGGTAGTTTGAAGTGTTATCAGCTTATCAATATTATGCTTATCAATGTTCTGCTTATCAAGTGTTTTGAAAACATTGAGCATCGAAGATCGAGGAGGAGAGGGAGGTTGAGGAGGATCATCGGTGTTTACTGCGTAAGCTCACGTTAAAACAAACGCGGTGCCTCGTCTCAAACGTCCGTGCCCCTCCCCCCGCTTTTCCCCACATAGTGCCCCATTAGATTTAACTGGACTCCATCGGACCCCATTAGACTCCGCTGGGATACTCCAGGGCCCATGAGAAACCATTTGCTTTCATTGAACTCCAATCAAGCAAGGAAGCAAGGAAGCAAGGGAGCAAGGGAGCAAGCAGGGAATAATGTAAGTGCGTGATTTAGCAAGCGAGCGCGCACGCACGCAAGCAAGACAACAAATGCAACCGAGCGAACAATCCAGCGCGCATGCCCCTACTTGGCTTTCCCGAGACTCACCTTGGCGTTTGGCGTTCAAGAAATGCATGGCGTTCAGAAAACAGTTTGGCGTTCCGCAGGATCTATGGCGTTCACAAAGGCGTTCAGCTCAAATCACGTATAAGCTGTTGCTCACACCCGCGCGTGCCCTAGTGGACGGGCAGAGAGCTAGCAGAGCAATGTGCGCAGGAAACCCGCTGGCACGCTCGAAGCCAGCTTCCCGGCCACGGACCGGCACCTTCGGAGTGAGCTTCCCGGCAGGAGGGCTTCCTGGCAAGGCCGTGGGCAGGCCACGCGAAAGCGAGCCGGCCCGCTCCCCCCCCCTCCCCCTCCCCCTCCCCCTCCCTCTTCCTCCTCCTCCTCCTCCTCCTCCTTCTCCCCCTCCTCCTCCCCCTCCTCCTCCTTCTCCCCCTCCTCCTCCTTCTCCTCCTCCTCCTCCTCCTCCTCCTCCTCCCTCCTCCTCCTCCTCCCCCTCCTCCTCCCCTCCTCCTCCTCCTCCTCCTCCTCCTCCTCCTCCTCCTCCTCCTCTCCTCCTCCTCCTCCTCCTCCTCCTCCCCCTCCTCCTCCCCCTCCCCCTCCGAGTGAGCCTCCTGCCGGCATGGGCGGCGGTGCAGTGTGCGGTGCCCGCGAGCCAGCACGCTCGGAGGGAGAGTTTCTTCCTGGCAGCCGCGTCGTCCGCGCGCAAAGTGCACCGCACAAGCGAGCCTGCAGGCTCGCAAGGGGCGCACGCGGGAGGGCGTCGGCCCGGGGCACTTGTTGTGAGGGAGCTACTCCAGATTTCCTCCTCCTCCTCCTCCTCCTCCTCCTCCTCCTCCTCCTCCCTCCTCCTCCTCCTCCTCCCCCTCCTCCCCCTCCTCCTCCTCCTCTCCCCTCCTCCTCCTCCTCCTCCTCCTCCTCCTTCCTCCTCCTCCTCCTCCTTCTCCTCCTCCTCTTCTTTTTTTGAATGCAACACTCATGCCTCTGAAGTGACAGCCTGCCCCTCCAGCCAGAGGCGCACTGAGGGCAAAGCAAATTACCTGTAATTTATAATAGCGGGATGAATTCGTCGATGTCGACCGAAACACCCCTCTTATCGGGGTGCTGTCCCTTACGGAGCCGTCTCAAGTTTCTGAAACCAGTCACCGTGGGTGGCCCGCACTTACGGGACAAACCCAGGACCTGCTCACCGCTAGAATAAAACTTGCACGACATGCACAAGTACAGGTGGCCCGTGTCACTGCAAGGGAACGCAATGACTCGATGGCCAAGTCTCTCCAACAGACCCTGGTCCAAACGGGACTGCCCAGGGCACGAACCTCCCGACGGTTGAGTCTTGGCACGGGAACCGCGAAGACACACACGGCACCGCCAGGAGGAACCCTGTTGGGACCAGTCGTGGACGAGCTCTAAAAGAGGGGCCTTCAGGTCTGGCGACGAAACGCGCCGCGTCAGACCTCGAAACTCCAACTTTGGCCAAAGTGGCAAGAGCTCCGCTCCCGCGAGCAGGACCGCCCTCGACACTGAAATCTGATGATCGAGGGCTTCCTGCTCAGTCGGACTCATAACAGGGTGCTGCCTGGCACCTTCTTTCGCGTAGACGTCAGCGAAGAAGTTCCCTCTTCGCACAAATCTCTCATGCGAGGAGAGCCCTTCCTCGTCAGCGTCTCTGTGGGCCTCAACCTTCTCTAAGGACACGAGGTTGGGACCAAAGAAATGTCTAGCTTGAATAATCTGGCCCGCATACTGACGCCTGGCGCTGACACTGTCCGCAGCACCAAGATTCATTAATTGAACCACGTTCGCACAATCAGAGTAACACTTAGCGGGGCCTTCCGTTTGAACAGCGGACCAAGCCAGGGCTCCGAACTCAGCACCCTGGGGCGTCTGAGGCCACGGAGCCCACAGGGGGCCCTTCAAAACTCCAAGGCACTCACCAGAGCGCGAGACCATGACAACGGCCCAACCAGCCCTAGACAATTCCCGCACAACATGACGATGGCACGAACCATCCATAAAAAGGTGCCCCCAGAGCCCCGAAGAGGGGGGGATGGAGGGAGCAGCAGCAGGAACTTCGGGGTCAGGAAGCAAATCAACAAACCAATCCAGGCTGGTACCTCCTTCAGTCAGTGGCGGAGGGGCGTAGTCTCCAGGATGTTTAAAAGCACCGAACAGGTACAGACACATGTCGAGATGATCAGCCCCTAGCTCCAACGCTTCATTCTGAATACTTCTGTCAAGCACCGCATCCCTCTCAGACTGCACAGCAGGGCACACATAGAGCCTGTGGAAGAGGGTGTCGCGGTCCTTACCGCACAACGCGCACTTGTCAGAAAAGTCGTACCCTGCTGCTGCTACGTCGCTTGCCGTCCAGCAAGCTCTCGTGGCCTGGGCACGGATCCAACCTTTTGTGGAGTTAGGAACCTTCTTAGAAGACAAAAGCTGCTTGACCGCGTCCCAACACAGCCTAAAACCGCAACCATACTTGTCCCCAGACTCCCTCTCAAGGCTCCGTAAAAGAGCTTCCTTACAGAAAACTTTAACAAGCTTGGGGGAAGAAAGGGTCAAAGAGATTTCGCGGCCGAAATCGTCCACAAAGGTGCAAAAGTTGGGCATGGTCCAGCCCAGCCTGTACAAGGTCATACGCAGGGCAGAAATCGGACCAGCCACCTTGGACCACGAGTGATCATCCGACTTGAAGACGGCGCTCCAGCCATCCCTAAGTTCGGCCCAGCTCAAGGTCCAGGGGAACCCGTGAGTATGCAGGGTCCAGACCTCCTTGGCCCAGCGAATGAGCGGCGCACAGCTACCCCTCCACGTCGGATCATCCGAAAGAAGACACAAGACACTGAGGGACCTGCCCTGCGCTCTAGGCCTAACCGAGGACATGGCCATCCTTCTGAGGTTAAGCAGCTCCCTGTCCGAAATACCATACAAGTCGGAACCGTACGCAGCTCCAGCCAGAGGGCCCGCCGCGAAGACCTTCAGACACCTGCGACCGAGGGCCTGCTGGAGGCCCTTGAGCTTGTTGGTCTTCCTCAACGCAGCAGCCGTTCTGGATTTCAATTTGGCCGAGCGCCCCTTAGAACGAAAAGGCCTGCCCGCAGTAAAATCAGAGCCCAAGTTGGTAACCCGAGAGCAGGCTGGCCCAACAAGAGGTCCCAGGATCTCCGAAAGCTTCCTGGAAACTTCAGGGGAGTTGCTAATCATACCCACTTTGTCCATGGCCAGCTTGCACTCGAGCGTCGTCGTGATGGCTCGGTGGAGCGCCTTGGCTCCCGCCGTGAGGCTGGCAACTACAACCTTAGCTGTTCCCGTGCAGCTGAGACTGAGGTCATCAACGTAGGCATCGAAATCAGTCGTGGCTCCAGGGGCCCTGGGAACCGAAACGAGGGCCTCGTCGAAGGCCCGCATAGCAAAAACACGGATGAGGCTGGTCGCAAAGGAGCAGCCCGCCACTAAACCCTTGGAAACGAAAAACGGGCCCTGGATGATGCCCCCTAGGGCCAGGAAGCGCGCACTCGCATACGCCCTGATGGCCAGTCTCGCAAGAGGCAGCGGGAAGTGCAGAAGCTCGCACTGCTGCCAGAGGTACCTCAGGTCGATATGCTCATAGTACTTCCTGAGGTCCCAGAAAATGGACGCCGACACTTCTCTCTTGCGAGTGCCCGCTTCGGCCCTGAAGGCCTGCCTCCAGACAACGTCCCCAGCTCCCCTGTTGGCTCCAGCGGCCCAGTACTTCCTGGGATGGTTGAGCTCCCACTGGAGAGCCTCCCGACGACGGGCGCGACCCCAAAGACGGTACAGGCTCGGGAACACCCCAATGGGCCTGAACCCGCCCGTCGGCTTGGCCAACAAGGCCATAAGAACCCACGAGAGTTGCCTGGGCAAGTCTCCAGTGGCTTCCCAAACAGCGAACCACAGGGCCAGGGCATGCAAAGCCTCATCGGGGAGAAGGCTGAAATGCCTGCAATGGAAGCCGTCGACACTCACAGCAGAGGAAGTGCGATACTTTTTGGAAACAGCTCGGAGCTCGGCAGGCTCTAAAATTCGCCCGTGGGGCAGAAGGTCATGGTTCACACCAGTGCCTTTGCCAGAGCCCCAAATAGCAGCAAACTTGTCCCCTTCAGCCTGCAGTAAAGACACTGGGTCGCAAACGATGGTTCCACATCTGGCTAAGGTGGTGGAGGGTTTCCAGGGAACAGGGTCCTCCTCCTCTTCCTCCTCCTCCTCCTCCCGCTCCTCCTCCTCCTCCTCCCCCTCCTCCTCTTCCTCCTCCTCCTCCTTTTCCTCCGTCTCCTCCTCCTCCTCCTCCTCCGTCTCCTCCTCCTCCTCCTCCTCCTCCTCCTCCTCCTCCTGTTCGTTTTTCCGTAGCCATTTTGGCTCAAGGCTATGAACCATCCCGACGACCGCGAGTCTTTCGGGGCGGCTTCTGAGCGCGAGGGGGTTCGCGCTTTGAGGCCAGCAATTTTGGAAGTTCGTTCTGACACGAGTCGGGCTGCGCAGCGCGGCGCGCCATGGCTCCTGCTGGCAGCGGGCACGGCGGCGGCGGTGCAGGCGCTGGCAACACGAAGATCAAGGCCTGGGCGTGCTCCGGGTGCGGCTACAAGAACCTGGGCTGGAGGGCACAATGCAGGCAGCTTGGCTGCGTTGCGTATCGGCCGACTGGTCACGTTCCTGGTCTGGGTGCTCATCCTGCTCCTCGTGGCAGCTGGCAGTACGGTGCTCCAGCCGCCAGCTGGGACTGGTCACAGGC
Organism: Prorocentrum cordatum; assembly: GCA_963575745.1. Classification (NCBI taxonomy): domain Eukaryota; class Dinophyceae; order Prorocentrales; family Prorocentraceae; genus Prorocentrum; species Prorocentrum cordatum. The sequence goes on along the minus strand of CAUYUJ010005692.1, from coordinate 69,708 downwards.
GCCTTGGCACCAGTCCAAGGGACTCAAGGGCTACGGCAAGAACCAGTCTGGAGCAGGAGGTGGACCAGGAGGTGCGCCACCCAAGTACGCTGTGCTCACGGACGAGGCAAGGGCCAGGTACCTGGGGATCAGCGAAGAGGACTTCGCCATCTTCGCGCCTGCCATACTGCCGCCTGCCGACCAGCACTTGCTGCGGCAGGCCAGGTTCCTCCTGCAGCAGCAGCTGGGGACTCTCTCGCCCATCAAGGCGGTCAAGAGCGCACAGGTGCAGGCCGACGAGGCGGGCAAGAGGCTCCAGCGCGCCCGTGAAGAGGGGAAGCGCAGAGAGCTCGTGGCGGCAGAGGCGGTGGCGGCCGTGCTGCAGCAGAACAAGTACATCCAGCAGCTGGACGACGAGCTGCAGCAGGCCGTCGCCCAGGCCAAGGAGGCCCAGGAGCGCGAGGAGGCCCAGAAGGCGAAGCAGGACACCGACATGGAGATGCACTCGCTCGAGGTGGTCGACGCGGTGGCGGCGGCGCTGGCGGCCAAGCACGGGGAGTTGGCTGAGCAGGTGGCTGATCAGCTCGATGGCGTTGACCTTGGGCCTGCAGCTGGACCGCTCAGGACGTTGCTGCAGTCCCTCGCCGCCGACCGGGTCAACCCGCCCAAGGTGGTCAAGCCGCCTGTCGCAGCAGACTTGCCCCCACCAGCGCCTGCGGCAGCAGGGCCCAAGGGCAAGTGCGGCGGCAAGGGCATCAGCAAGTGCGATCCCTACGGGGGCATCACGGTCGAGAAGGATGGCATCATGCGCTTCACGAATGCTTCGCTGGACGCTACTCTGGCTGAGTTCTGCGACGGCGACGCTGACTCCAAGAAGCGTGAGCTGCTTGAGCTTTTCGCCATCAGGCTGGGCAAGCAGCCTCAGGTGGGGTAGCGAGCTGGGCAGCGACGAGATGTTCAAGGTCTGCATCATCAACATGAATGCGCACAGCAACCTGGACAAGTGCATGAGCGGGTCGGTGCCAGACAGCGACCTCATCATGTTCCAGGAGACTCGGCTTTCGGCTGCACGGACGGCGGATGCTGAAGGGGAGCTTCGTCGACGGGGTCGGCGTGCAGCGGGGGCCCCAGCAACTCCTTCCGAGACAGGCGGGCTCGCCACGGGCGGGCTCTTGACTTGTTCGCGTCTTTCTCATGGGCTGGCTCCAATGCTTGGGTCGGCCCCCCCCAGTGCTCCGCGAGGGGCGAGCGCTGGCGCTACGCTAAGCTGGGTTGCTGCCCGAGGGCGTGGTCGTAGTCAATATGTATCTCGAGAGCGGGGTCGGCATCAACCCGCACAACTTTGCGATCCTCAAGGGTGTGGCTCGCCGAATTCGTGAGTCTGGCAGACCTTTCCTGGTTGGTGGAGGTTCCAATTGCACCAGGGATGAGCTCGAGGCGAGCGGGGTCCTGCGCTTCTTCAATGGCAAGGTGGGCAGTACTGTCGCGCCGACGTGCGCTCAGTCCAACAGGGCCATTGACTACTTCATCATCTCGGCAGACCTCGAGGTAAGTGAGATCGAGGTGATCGAAGGTTCCGCTGTCTGGCCGCATCGGCCTGCGTTGCTCTCGCCCAAGGCGGCGAAGAGGAGGGAGTTCATCAAGGTGGCTATGATGCCCAAGGCGTTCCCACGGCAGCGACCTCAAGGGTGCCTTCGAGATGATCATGGGTTAGGCTGGGCACAGACAGCCACGGTTGTGCAGAAGCTTCTGGCTCAGCATGGGAACCTGGCGAAGGCGCGGCAAGCCTTCCTTGAGCAAGCCGAGCGTGAGTGGATAGATGTCTACCAGATCTCGGGCACCACGCCGAAGTATTGCGGCTGAGGGCGTGAGCTCCAAATACGACGAGCACGCGACCTACCAGTGTCCTGTGCGAGATGGCCGAGGGTCTCGGCCGAGGCGACCTGGCTCTTCCGCGTGGCGAATGAGTTGCAGGCAGCCGCAGAGGTGGAGCAGCCCCTCGCACGGCTTCAGGCTCTTCGAGGTATCAGCAGGCTGGTGGCGAAGGCGCCCAAGCTCGTCCAGGAGAGGCACCTGGGAGCTGGGCTGGCTGACCAGAGCCCAGAAGCCGCTCCAGTGGCGAGCCTGTGGTGGCATGCGCTCAGCAGCTTGCGCGTCAGTCATGCGTGCACGGGCATGCTGGGGATGCTGAGTGCTGGCGCCGAGCAGGCGGCCTCCGACCTGGCGGATCACGACATGGCCGAGCGCGGCACCAAGTTCGAGGCCTGGATCGAGGAGCAGTCGTTTGGTGGAGGTGGTGGCCTCCATGCCATCACGAAGGTGCCCAGCGGGTTTGACCCCAGCCCCGCGATGCAGCAGGAGCTGTGCGTGCCCGCCGACCTGGCGGGCGAGATCAGCGGGCTGGAGGAGGAGTGGCGGCGCTGGTGTCGGTGCAATCTTCATCAAGTCCCCGCCCGCTGGCCTCAAGACCTCGGGGAGCGACCGCCCAAGCCGTCTGTCGAGGAGCTGCAGGTGACGCTCAGGACCTTTCCCGTGCTGGCGGGCACGCCCTTCGGCGCGATCAGCCCTCGGCAGTTCCTGGAGCTGGACTATGCTGGCCTTGAACTCTTGGCGGAGATTATTTCGGCTATCGAGAAGGGGGCTACTTGGCCCAGCTTGGCGACAAAAATATGCTTCATCCAGAAGAGACTAGGCGGGGTACGCCCGATCGCGGTCATCATTCGCGAGGACCCAGGCTAGACTACGCAGAGGTGTGGCTCGACGATGGGAAGCTCTGAACGACAGGCCGTATTGGTGGGCGGCCACAGGCAGGGCGTGTGATCGAGCCGTGTGGCATCAAACGGCGTTCGCAGAGTGGGCCACAGCGAAGGGCGAGGAGTGTGGCGACTCCTCGGGGTGGTGTGCGCTGGCCATCCTCCTCGACCTTCTGAAGGCGTACGAGCAGATCAGGCATACTGGATACTTGAGGCTGCGACTGACACAGGGTACCCATTGTGTCAGCTTAAAGTATCCTTGGAGTTATATCGTGCACCGAGGGTGCTCAGCTTGGGCAGGGCGTTGTCAGTCACGATACTCTCGGAGCAGTCCGTGCTCCCTGGAGATGGCTTCGCCACCACGATGCTCAAGCTGCTGCTCATCAAGCCATTAGACCTGCTGATGTCCTACCACCCAGCGCTCCAGCTTGCGGTCGTGGTCGACGACATCATGGTGCATCACGTGGGAGGTATGATCAGAATCACTAGAGAAGTGGCAGATGCGGCTTTCAGGCTCCAGACGCTCCTGGAGGCAGTGGACGTGAAGATTGCGGTCTCGAAGTCCAGGGTGCTCAGCAATCTGCCTACGGCACGTCAAGAGGTGGCAACTAGGCTGAGCAGGTCTATCGGAGTTAAGTAAGTTGCCAAGGAGAGGAACCTTGGCATTGACTTTGCGTGTGGACGGCGAGTACCTAGAGCTGTGCGTAGAGAGAAGCTGGTTGCTGCTGGTCTTCGGCTTAGACGGGTTTGGCTGCGTAAATGTGGTAAGGGGCGCAGAATGGCTGTACGGAAAGTTGCACGCAGTGGCTTAGAGGCGTCGGTCAGCTACGGGCTGAACGTGACGGGCTGCGCGACCGAAGAGCTCAGCAAGATCAGGGGCCTGGTCTTCACGGCGGTGGCACCTTCGGCAGCAGGCCGCCCCAGGACCCTCACTTTGATGCTGACGAAAGGATTGGATCCAATGATAAGAGCTACAGAAGGACCGGTGCTTACTCTACTACGGGCGACCTGGGAGCGGTGGATTCCTCGGCACGTTGTGGAGTACTGCCTTAACCGCAGCCAGGCGGAGCACTGGAGCCAAGTCAAGGGGCCCTTCTCGGCTGTCAAGATGACCTTGGCGCGGGTGGGCTGGAAGGTGATCGAGGCTGATGTCTGGCAGATCCACGAGGGCGACAAGGTCAAGGTCTTCGAAGTGGCTCCCTGGACAATCAGACGGCTTCTGGCGCGAGCTACCGAGGCATGGCAGTGGAGAGAGGTTGGCAAGCAGGCCGAACTTGAGCATTTGACTGGAGGTGGTGTTCTTGAACCTCTTGCACGCCTCACCAACAAAGGGACGGTGAAGCTGCAGGGCTTGTTCGGCAAGCAGGGCGCGCCGACGACTTCCGTGGCCGAGGCGAAGTCGTACCACGTGAGGGACACCCCTAGCATTGGCAAGAACGGGGCGGAGCAGGTTGTCACGCTGGTTGGTGAAGGGCGTCCCGAGCGAGAGGGTCAGCAGCCTGTGCGTCTCGCCGACGGAGTTATGGCCCCTCCGATAGCTGGGCTGCCACCAGGCTATCAGATGTGTACCGCACTCACTGCGGCAGCTCTCGTGGACGCCAGGCGCGATTCTGGGTGGTCTGGGCTGTTCAGCAGTGTTTTCGGCGAGGTGTGCCTTGACTCTGTGTTGGATGGTGGTGCACCTGAGTTGTCTGAAGAAGAGCCACCAGCAGGAGATCAAGCTGGACGTGCGATCGAGGTCAGCGACAGCCGAGCTGGTGGAGTGTCTGGTGTCAAGGTTACGAAAGCTATTCGCCTCACGCCGCGTGAGCGCGGCTACCTGGAGTCCCTGATTCAGGGTGGGCAGTGGTCGCAGAGCAGGAAGTGCGAATGCGGGTGCGCGGCTGACCCGTTGTGCCTCAAGTGCGGTCAGTTCGGGTCACTACTCCATCGGCACTGTGAATGCGTGGGCTGGCCTCCTGAGCTGAAGTTACCGACACAGATCGCAGAGCTGCATGCACAGGCGGCGGATGGTCCCACCCGTGTACTTCTCGAGCGGTGCTTGGCGCCTTACCCGCAGCACATCGTGAAGCCTGCTCGTGATGATCAAGTTTGCTGGCTTGGAGATAATGTACAGGGTTGGCTTCCTGCGGGCACGCTGTACTTAGACGGCTCAGCCTACGAAGGGGAGTACGAGAGGTACACCTCGGTCGGCTGGGCTGTCATCGCGCTGAAGGGGAACTCCCACGAGTTCGATGTCGGGATCTCGGGGGTCCTTGACGCGCCGTTCGTTGACATCAATGGAGGTGGGCTGACGGCCCTGCTGTATCTGCTCAAGCACGCGATGCCGCCCGCGAAGGCCGTCACCGACAGCTCCTTCGTGGTCAAAGGGCTCTTGGGGCACGGGCAGCGGCGGACAGCGGGCTTTGGGTTCGCCTGGGCAGACCTGCGGCAGCAGGTCTGGCGCTTGCTGGATGAGTTTGGAGGTCTCGGCGAGCAGGGACTCACAGTCGTCAAGATAGCTGCCCACGTGCCCAGGAAGTAAATGCGCAGCAGTGGCCTCGACTACCGTGACTGGCTCGGCAACGAGTACGCGGACAGGGCGGCCAAGAGCGCGGCGGCGTCGGCTCGCATCAAGGTCGAGGACAGGAAAGTGCTCAAGCAGGTGCACGAGTGTGTCGAGGGCGTCGCGACGTGGGTGGCCGCAGTTGGCTCCAGCATGGGCGGCGAGGACTACACGCACAGAAAGGCCAAGCCGAACCGCCCAGCGCCCAAGGCTGAGAAGAGAATGGTTGCTGCGCGATTGGAGTATGATCTTCGGGGGCCTCCTGGGCGCCAATGGCGCACGTGGTGCAGGTGGTCTCGCAGGCAGTCTGAGTGCCCAGGGGACATCGCCAACCCCGTCCTCGAGATCAACAACCAGCTCCTGAAGAAGCATGTGCTGGTGAAGCTATGGACGGAGAGAGGCGGACCTCACGAAGGATACGCCATTCATCATGTGTACGGCTTGTGGCACGGTGGCAACGTGCAGGCCTTCGACTTTCAACAAGGAGTGTGGGTACGCTGGCCCGAAGGGCAAGCTCGCGCTTGCTAGGCTGGCGAAAGGTATGGCTCCTGCAGTTTCCGCGAGAGTGCCAGTGAGGATCACTCGACTGGAGCCAGAGCTGTGCGAGCCAGGTGCTGGTGGACCAGGTGAGCCTGGCGAGATTGGCGTCGGCGCGGCCTCAGCTGGCGAGCTCGCAGGCCCCGCTAGCTGGCTTCCCCTGGGCGCACCTGGGAGTCAGCCAGGCGCTAGCGGGGCCGAACGCCTGGGGAGCTGGGCAGCCCCAGCGGGCCCGCCCCCCGAGAGCGCCTCTTGGTGCGTGGCCGGGGCCCGCTGGGGTGCGGGCGCCGTGGCTGGAGCGCGCGCTGGCCCCGCTCACTTGCTCCCCCAGAGCGCCCCTGGGAACGAAACGGGCACGAGCGGGGCCGAGCGCCAGGCTGGCGCCGCTGCCCCAGCAGGTCCGCCCCCCGAGAGCGCCCCATCGGATTTAGACGGGGGCCTGCTGGGGCGGCATTGCGTAGCCGACCTGACCATCGTGTTCGGCCACGAGCTCGAGGTCGGCCTCTTCACGGTCGGGGGGCTTCCCAGCCAGGGGGCCCCCCGCGGTCGGGCGCCCGCGGGCGCGGGCGTCGGAGGGATCGCGCCCTCCACCGCGCGCTACTCCTCCTGTTCGTTTCCTTTGTCCTCGCTGCAGGCCCCGCAGAGCGGCCAGCCTACACGGCCATGGAAGAGCCGAACGCCGGGAAGACATCGGGGAACATGTGTATCCAACTCTCTCGCCAAGGCCGGCCGCGCCACGACGCTCTGGAAACGACGAGGTCGAGAGGGGGCTCGGAGTCGCGGGCGCTGCAACGGGGCCTGGCCCAGACGAAGTCGCAACGCTGGGGGCCGCCGTCTCAGTCCCCGTGGAGGACGGTACACAGGAAAGGGTACTCCAGATTTCGCAATAAAGGGAGGAGGGTCTCGTTTCGGGGGGGGGGTCTCTCCCAGGCTATCTTGGAGGGCCGGGGGGGGGTCTGGGGACAATGTTTTGGAGGGTTATCCCACGGGGGGGGGGTCTGAAATGGCTTGTCTTGGAGGGTCCAGACCGCCTCCCTTTTATTACGAAATCTGGGGTACCCATGAGCAGACTGAGTCCAAGCCTCGCAGCGGAAAACGCCGACGCTGCAAGACAATGCAGTGGGGCAGGCGAGCAGGCACGCTCGAGGTGAACTTCCTGGCAGCAACGACGGCAGCAGCGCTGGCAGCGCAATGTGCGCGGGCCTCGAGCTGGTACGCTCGGAATGGGTTTCCGGCAAGAACGTTGGTAGCAATGCTGGCAACGCGAAGCGCACCAGAAGCGAGCCAGCTCACTCGGAGTGTTATTGCTGCCGACAGTGCTGGAGATGCGATATGTGCCGCCCGCGAGCCAGCACGCTGGGGGTGCGGTTCCTGGCAGCAACGCTGGCAGCGCGAAGCGAACTCGAAGCGAGCCTCGCACGTTACGGACACCTGTCCGGGGCAGCTGCAGTTTAAGAGGCTACGGAGCAGATTGGACATCGTACGGCTTGCTGTCTCGAAATGAACCTCGGTCCCTGCGCGCGGGCGCACGGCCTGCGGAAGGACTGGGCCCAAACGCACCTTTCTCGCTCGTCTTCTTGCTCGGGTCCCGGGCCCGCTCCTCGCTGTCGTCCTTCTCCTCTCTCCTGGCCTCGATCCAGGGTCCCCTCCCCGCGTCTTCGTCCCAGCGGACTTGCACGGTGAAGTCCGCAGCAGGTGTCTCGACCTGGTGCTGGAGCGCTTCGCTCTGGCATCGTCGGGAATGGCCCTGGCCGCGGGATTGGCGATGGGCCCGGGCCCAGCCTCGCGCCTGGCCTGGGCCTTCGAATCCTGGATGCCACCGCCAGCCGGCGTGCCAAGGGGCGCGCGTGCCCGCCCGGGGCGTCTGCGCCGATTGGGGCGTCCCCTGGGTTCTGTCGGCCGAGACGCGTGCGATGTCCAGCGCCGTGCCCCGAGATTCTCGCGTCACGAGCAAATCACGACGGGAGAAAATCTTTGGCAGTTTTCGGCCTCCAGGGGGGCCCCAACGAGCTCCGGGCCCGTCATGAAACGACTCAGGATGTGCAGATTGGGCTCCTGGAGAGGGGGCGCCCGCTCCCTCTTTTCCTCACCAGAGGCAGCCAAAATGCTGCAGACAAAACACGCACGATACGTACACGCATGTCAATGCTCTACCCACGAGGGCCCACGAGGGGCCCAGATCAGCACTGATAAAAACTACAATTCGTGCGTCATTGAGGCTGCACCGGCGCACTCGGGCCTCCTAGACACAAAAGCGTGTCATGGCCGCATCGCGTCTTCGAAGAAAACTACTTGCCACGGGCTGACGGCTTGGCACGGCCCGGGGCGGCGGCTGCACCAGCTGCGGTGGTCGGGTCTGAGGCTGGCTCACCCTCCCCTGCCCCGGGGTCCATCTCCTCGTCCACGGACGGGAGAAGGTACCTCTTCGGAGCACGAAACTCGCGGATCATCATGCGAACGAACCTCATGCGCTCCTCCTCGTACTCCTCCAGCCCTTGGTTTCCCCACTCGCAGAGACGCTCGATGGCCAGAGAGAACTCTGGATCGTCCGGCATCTTCGATGAAACGACACTCCACGCGTCCGAATCGGACAGACCTGGACCCTCGTAGCTGTGCTCGGCTGGAATCCTCAGGGCCGCGGTCGTCTCTTGCATACCCTCCAGCATCTCCGGATCCATGTCCATCAGCAGAGCGGCATACACACTGTCCCGGGTCCCAGGCGTCTAGGTACGTCAGGGCTGCGTCCTCGACCATCGCAGCCGTCCTGATCGCTATGTTGCCGGTCCCCTTGCTCCACGTCGCCGTCACCTTGATGCGGCTCCCGCGGTTCTCGACATCTCCTAGCGTCAGCATTTTCGTCAATACTTTGCACGTCGTGCCCGAATGTCGTACAGGCTCCACTTGAATGCTCTCGAACATGTTCCTGACTTGAGCCTCGGACAGCCTGCTCTCGAACTTGACCATCCGCCTTGGACCGCGATCTGGCGGATACGGTCTCAGGATGCTTGGGCGGCCGGCCTGAACTCGCCTTCTTGGTTCGGGCTGAAAGACGCTGACGACGGACACGCTCTTGGGCTGCTGCTGCCATGACGGCTGGTTCATCGGCTAGCTGGTATACCCCGCGTGTCATCGTGGCACTCAACATGTCGGCTGGCTCGGCTTTGTCTTGAGTTAGAATATCAGCCAGCTGTAGCCCAGAGGGAACCCAACGATAACTCACACCCAATCGTCGCACACTCGCTTTGGTAACAACCAGATCCACCGCCACTCGTTTACCGGAACTTGCGCCAGCACTCCCACAATGGATGATCTGGTCATACAACGATTTGCAGTCCGTCACCGCAATAGGGGTCAACCTGGGCATGAACTCAGAGCGTCGACGCAGACAGAAGTCCCCAACACTCCCCTCCAGGATCAGGCACGCTGTCCGCTCCAGGTGCCCTGGGCCTTCCACCTGGGCCTGGGTCTCGGCGGCAGGGGTCGAAGACGTCACGCGTCGCAGACGGTAGCTCTTCCAAACAAGGGGGCTCCAGGGGCTCAGCTCGTTTCTGATCATGCTCTCGCCGGTCGCTGCGATCACGTAGCCCGCCTGGGTTCTGGACTTCGTCGCGTTCTGGTTCGAGGCATCGGCGTGCATGATGTTTCGGAGTCGCTCGATCGGGATCGGGAGGACATTCCAGGACAAGCTCGAAAACTGTTTAGCTCGACGTACGATCGTGTTCCCGTGTCTCACCTCGACTACCGTGGGTTTGGGCATACACTGCTTACTCATGGACACCTGCACTGCAAGATCAGGACGAGACTCTCGAGCGAGCCAGTTCCCACTTCCCAGCATCGCTCTGAAATTGGCGATCTCCTTCGCCGTGGGTGGGCTGTCCGGCGGGGCCCGGGGTCTCACACTTGCTGGTTTCAAAGACTCGGCGAACTCTTTCCGGGACACAGTGATTTCCATAGTCTTCTGGTCCTGGACCAGATACGAGCCACGAGACTTCCCCTCGCCGGTCTTCCACTTGGGGAACGGGAACTTGGACCTGAGGTATTGGAGAAAGGCGTTGTACGTTTTTCCTTTCTCACCAGTGAGAATGTCATCAACGTGACCGTCGAGATGAGGCCTCGAAGGTTGCGGCCCTCGAACAAGAAAATCAAGAACAGGTCCATCGTGGACTGGCGCCAGCCATCTCCACCATCTTTGGGCTTCCAGCCCAGCACCGTAGTCCGAAACTTACCCCGCCACTGAGCAGCGGCGTCGTTGAACCCGTAGATCGGCCTGATGACCCTGAGCAGTTGGTCGGGATGTAGGCCAGGTAGTCTGCCACGGGGCTGCTTCAGGCACAGGTCGCCGCCGTCGCGCTTGATGGGATCTGCCTCGAGGAACGCCCCCTCCACGTCGCCGATCTGGACCTGGAACCCGTGGGACGCCAGCAGCTGGTAGGCCACAACCTTCCCGTTCTGAGACAGCGTTGGAGACGACGTCTTGTTCTCGCGCACGAGCTGCATCAGGTCTGGGTCCATATAGCCCTGACTTCACAGCCGGCCCTTGACCACCTCCGTACCTCAGTCGTCGATCTTGCTTGTGAGAATCATCCGGCTGCTCACGATCATTTCTGGGCTCGCCCGTCGGACAGCGTCGGACTCCTCCCTGGTCACTACCGTCAGCGCCTGCTTCTTGACGAACAGGTTGTCCATCTCCTTCCTGACACCGTCGCTGATCTTCCTCATGCCCTCCGAGCTCGTCAACTTCGGATCCTCACGATTGAGCTCCCTCCTGCCGCTGGCCAGCATGGCATCTTCCAACGTCCCCTCATTGTCCTGGGCGTCTTCCAGCATGGCATCTTCCTGCGTCTTCCAGCATCCTCCAGCGTCCTCCAGCATGGCATCTTCCAGCCTCTACAGTGCCCGTCTCCACGCTCACCATCTGCACGCCGTCGCATTCCTCCTCCCGGCGAGGGGCCTTCGCCGGACGGTCCGGCGACTGGTTCACAGTGTAGGGCGCCAGCATCTTCTGTGGGCGAACTGCAGCTGGATCCGCCGGTCGTTTCCCGACGATGCGTCGATACACTTCCTGGTCGGCCCCTGTCACGGGCTCGGCGTACTCTCCCTGGTCAGCCTGCTCGGTCCCGCCGAAATCGTTCGTCGCCACCTGGGGTGCCTCCGTCGCCTCCGCCTCCGACGGCGCAGACTCGGGGACCACTGGGGTCGTGGAGCTCGGCACCTCGGGCTCAGGATGTGCTTCGGGACCACCGGCTGCCGCGCCAGGAGGTCGCTCATCCCCCGTGATGTCCATGAATCAGGAGGGGAAAAAACACACAGACACAATTAATCGTCGATTCCCAGGAAAATGTGGAAAAATATGGGCAGTGGGGGGGAAGACGAAAACCGAGAAAATATGGGAAAATATGGGGAATCCTTTTATTTGTGTGTATTTATTTGTGTGTCCCAGGGCCCCTTCAATGAAGCCTCTCTGCGGCCGCTTCCGTCCCTGAACTCCTCGGCCATGGCGCGCAGCTCCGGCTGGACCACCTCCGCCGCGAGCTTTACCTCCTGGGTGGCATGGCGCAGCTGCTCCGGCGACGCCTTGATTTCTACCCCCGGCATATTGACCCAGTAGTTGTCCTTGACCTCCCCGAGGACTGCTGCAGACCCACGCCGTCATGCATGAGCCCTCTTTCCCGGGATACCGTGGCCACGTCGCCATACCGCAGCTCGGTTCCCCGCCTGGAATGTCGAGACCACCATGGGTCGACCGTCCAGCGCTGCTCTGGCCGCGCGATGGTCCATGTGCTCGAGGACTGCCAGACGTGCGCACGGCCTGCATCCTTCCATGGCTGCGAGCGGCTCGTCATGCAGTACCGCTCTGCGCGCACGATGTCCGGCTCCTCCTGCATCATGTCCGTGAGGACCTCTGGGCTCCTGCCCAGCGCTATCTGGTACGGCGAGAACCCATGGACGCGCAGCAGAGAGTTCTTGGCCAGAGGGTCACGGCTCGCATACAGGCCAGCCACTTTTCCTTGGACTTGTGCAGCATCTGATCCATCACCTTGTTGAGAATATCCTCGAACCAGTTTCCATGGCGTTCCACGTGTGCAACCTGCTCGTGAGCTTCACCTGCGGCGTCCGTCACTTCGATCCCCATCTTCTCGAAGGTGTCGAGGATGTCCTGGCCCAGATAGATCCGCCCGGCGTCGCACTGGAGGTACTTTGGGGCACCGTATGGCTCGCACCACTTTGACTCAAACAGCTTCTTCAGCACCTTGCCTGTCTCGGCCTCGAAGAAGTGAGCCATCTGCTGGAGGCCGCTGCTCGGACACATGTGACGTTCGGGGCCTTCACCTTTACGCCTTCCGACCAACCGGGCAGCTCCTTGACATAGATCTCGGCAAGCCTCAGTGTCGCCACCTTGGACGGCACCTTCACAGGCCGCACGGCTTTGGGAAGCCGCGGCCCTCGCACACCGAGCATGAGAACTGCCGACCCATCGCCTGCACCATCTCGCTCGCCTTGGCGTGCTTCAGAATCCGCACCATGTCCTCGCTGCTCGGGTGACCAAGATTCGTGTGGAGCCTCCTCAGTGACGTCTCCAGCGTGAGCTCCCGACCTTTGATGACCTCCTCATCCTCCCATGTCGACAGCGCCTCAGGGCCGGAGTCGATAACATACAGTTCCAGCTGACAGACCAACGCAGTCGCCAGGCGCCGACAAACCATCTGGATACTTGAGAGAACGTACTCCTCTTGATCCCTCCTCGAGCTGTCCAAGCACCACTGATGCTCATGACCACCCAGACAGCGAAGCTCCTTCAGGTACCACTTGATCATGTCCGAGTTGGTTGCGAAGCACCATTCCTTCGACATCGGCTTCTGGGTCACCGAATCCTTGAGGCCGACCTGGCAGCCGCTGACCGATGCACGGTGCACGCCAGCGGCAGCACACAGCGCCACCATGGATGCGCAGCTCCAGGACTTGGCAGACGTCGGAGCCTCGATCGCGAAGTACCGGCTCCCTGCATCTGCATCCGGGCCACGACCCCGCAGAACCTGATATATCCAACTGCTTCTTTCACCGTCTGACTGTACTTAGCCAGGTCTCTGCGAGCATCGTCCATCGTCAAGTTCTGCAGTGCCGACAGGGCGCCGCACGGAGGACTCATGCCGACGCAGTCCGGCTCCTCGGTGCGGATCAGGTGTAGTATGTGATGTCGGTCTGATTTCGTCTAGCATCCCAGCAGTTCTCGAGGTCGAACGAGCCGAGGTTCTCGAAGCCCATGGTCTCCAGAACTGGGGCCACTCTCGGTACTGTGAACAGCTCCAGGCTTCGGACGGTCTCCCACGGCCAACTGGGCCGCCAGCACTCCCTTCAGGATGTCACGCTTGGTTCGTCTGCTCATGACATCAGCAACGCCCGCTGTCCAGAGGACGTCGGAGTCGTCGCATGCTCCATATTCCATCTCACTGTCGACGTTACCCCCTGCGGATGTCATGCCAACTCCGACATCATCAACCTTACCCGCTGCGGATGCCATGCCATCATTGACATCCTCGACGTCACCCCCTGCGGAAGTCATGCCATCCCATTTGGCCTCTGGGCTCCGGCCCGGCCCTATCGAAACCCGCCGTCGCTTCAGCGGCGAACCTCTCCATGTCGGTCACCACCTCTGCTGTCATCACGTCCGCCTCTGCCGTCTGAATCTGCCTGTGACTCTCGTTCGTCGTCTCACACAGGTTGAGCTGATAGTGGCCGATGGCTGCCACCTTCAGCGGCACCGACACGTTCGGCCTCGTGAAGTGGATCTCATCCTTCTCTATGGCCTCGCTCTCGTCCAGGGTGGTGTCATCGTCGTCCTCGGCATTCTCATACCCGTCGATGAGCGCGTCGAAGTCTGGGTTCTCGTCGGGATCCTCGACAATGTGTGCGCCGTAGGACTTACTCTGCTGGCTGAACTCGGTCGTTCTATTTGGGTACGTCGTCCTCAGCGCCGTCGCTACATCTCGCTCCGCGTATGACCTCGTCGAGGCCGCCAGTACGACGGCCAGGGCCTGCGGCGGCATGTGGGCGCCCTGCAGCAGTAGGAAGCCTCGAGCCATGTCTGGCAGGATCACGCCCTCGGACTCACCCTTGGCGAACGCCGCCTGAGCCCTCCCGCAGTACGCCGCCATCGATTCGTTCTTAACCTGCCTCAGCGTGAACACTTCCTGGAGTGCCTCGCCCAGCCTGTCGTGAGCCGCCAGATCTAGAAACCGAAAGTCCAGAGTCTCGTACACTATGTTCTCGCCGCCGTCCTGCTCGAGGTCGTCCATCTCGATCACCTCCAGCGCCTCAGCAGCTACGTCGTCTAACAGCATGAACAGCATAGGCCCCAGCGCCGCGTTCGGCACTCCCTTGACCTTCTGCACGATGACATAGGCTCTCGACCACTTCTTCCACGAGCGATACTCCTTGAAAGCGTCGACGCCTGTGCCTGAGAACCGTCTGATCGCACCGTCTGGTGCCTTGTCGTCCGTGGACATGCTTCACCTCGTAGAGTCCGTCCGTACTGCCCTCAGTACCTCCCGGTGCGACAGTGCCTGCTATCGCGCAGCACGCTCCGCACCACCACTGCAGATTGGCCTCCTGGAGAGGGGGCGCCCGCTCCCTCTTTTCCTCACTCGAGGCAAGCCAAACTGCTGCAGACACAGCACGACACGCACGATACGTGCACGCATGCCAGTGCTCTCCCCACGAGGGCCCACTCGGGGCCCAGGTCGGCAGGATGGAAGACCGGTCCCGGGGAGGGTCTGCACCGAGGCCTCTGGGGCCGACGTTGCGGCAGAAGTCACGACGTTGGATCCCTGGGTAAAACAGGGCTAGGATCGGGATGAATCGCTCCAGAGCGTTCCAGAGCGCTCTCAGAGCGTTCCGGAACGCTCTGGAGCGGCCGCGGCGCCCAATACATCCTCCAAGCCCGCCGATTCTCAGAGATTTCGAGTTATCCCGATCCGATTTTGTCCCGATCTTCGCGTCGTTTTACTGGGTGCACCAACAGATCTGGCGGGCTCGAGGCCGAGTTGCCCAGGACCGAAAGCGGCGCCGGGCCCAGCGCCCGCGCACCGAGGCGCGGGCTGCCCCCCCCAGACGTTGCTGACCCCACGGAAGGAGGCGCCGCTGCGAGCCGCTGGCTGCCGAGCTGGATGTGCAATCGCTTCGCTCATTCCGCCGGCCCATCTTGTGGAATTCCTCTAGCTCATCGATGCCGAAGAGCTCCACGAGGTATTGTCAAATATCTTTCAAATCTTTGCAAACCATCCCAAATTCACCACATCTTCTTTTCTGGTCGGGTCGACCAACTGGGAGCCGGCGGTAAACCGTCAACCAGATTACCGCCGGGAGCCTCGTAGAGCTCTTGTCTCTCGCAGCGCTGATCGGAACCCACGAAGGGAGTTTTTAGCATCGCTGGCACTTGCTTGCGTGCTCGCGGGGGGATTATTTGGGGGGCCGCTTGGGGGGCCTCCCAGGGGCCTCCTGAGGGCCTCTGGGGGGCCTCTTGGGGCTTCAAAGGGGCCTCTTGGGGCTTCCTGGGGGCCTCTTGTGGCCGAGGGCTCGAAATGTTGTTTCGTGTTCCCCCTCTGGGGCCCCTCTTGGGGGGCCCCTGGGGCCCTCTTGGGCCGTCTTGGAGGCCTCTTGGGCCGTCCTGGAGCGTTCTTGGGCCATCTTGGGGCGATCTTAGGGGCCTCTTGGGCCGTCTCGGGGCGTCGGGAAGTCGAAAAGTTGGAAAAGCGAAAATCAATCCAAAACCTAAGGAACAGCATAGAATCTTGCCTCTTGGGGCCCTCTTGGGAGTGCCTGGGGGCCATCTTGGGCGTCTTGGAGCGATCTTGTGGCATCTCGGAGCCCTCTTGTCTCATTTTGGGGGCCTCTTGAGGGCTGTAGCTTGTCGGTTGTGCATCTTGAGTCGGAGGGGGGGGCACCTGATGTTGGCTGTTCGAAGACAGACGGGGCCTTCAGGGATGGGACCGTGAGGATCAGAGAGGGATCCCAAGCCAAACCTTGGATGTCCGAGGTCGCCTGTCTGTAGGGCACCGTTTCTCAGGGCCCCATCCCTGAACCGCCGATGTTGGGCCCCGCGGGCTGCCAGGACTTCATCGTCGCGGTCTTCAGCCAGCACGCGCTGGCTCCCCCACCCGAGCCCCTCGTGGCGGAGGCGTGCGCGTGCTTCATGCCGGACAAGGCGCGGAGACCGAGAGGATGAGGCGGACGGTGTGCAGTAAGCGATAATCAGCATCAGTTCGTGTGTGTGTGTGGATGTCGGAATGCGGGTGCCTGATGTGGAAGCCAAGATGGTGGAGCAGATATAGGATTCGGGAAGAGAGAGGAAATGCATACATCTGCGGCAAGTCCCGCCACCGTACGAGCCCAGCTCTGTGGATGGCGACTATCCGAGGAATGCGTAGGACACCGTGCCGTGTGGCATCTCGTAAATCTGACGCGCTCTTCCGTGTCGTGTCGGAGTGCCTCTCGTCGTGTTCGTCGTCGGCATCTTCCCTTCCTTGTCATCCCTCCTCCTCTCGTTCGGCCTTGTGGAGGCTTCTCGGGGACCTTGGAGGCTTATACGGGGTGTCTTCGGGGGTCTCCTTGGGGCTCTTGGGCGCTCCTGGGGCTCTTTTAATTCGGGCGCTCTTTGCCAGTCTGGCGCCGTCGCAATCCGTCGTGGGGGCCTCTCTGGGCCGTCTTGGAGCCCACTAGCGACCCTTGGCCGCGTTTTCCCCCTCCCTCCTCTTCGTCCTACTCCCCCCCCTTCCCTCCTCCTCCTGCCCCTCCCCTGCTCAGACGGCGGCTCGCCGTGCAGCGCCCTGCCGCGTGGCCAGATTCTCTCCCTCTGCCTCCTTGCTTAGATCTTGTACCCGTTGCCCTGCCTGCTGGGCCTCCTTCACCGATACACATGCATGGCTGCCCGCTTCATGCCCACGGGATGAGATGTGCCACTTCCCGCACGAAGTCGCATGAAAGAGACAACGCGCGGTAGTTACTTCCAGATCACAGCGCCCGACACCCTGTGTGGCAGGTTCCTCTGGACCCTCTCCTGGGCCTCGCAGGGGTCCGTCGTCGGGGGTTGTCTCGGGGAGCACTCCGTGGAGCCGCCCGGCGAGGTCTCTGGGCCGTTGGGGTGATCCCAGGACCGTTCTCCTCGGGTTTCGAGGGGTGTATCCCCAACTGGGGTGGTAATTTGGTGGGGGTCTCGAAGGGGATGGAGATGGGGATGGGGATCGGTTAAACGATACCGACCAGGGGCGCACACAGACAGGCGGTCAGTGGGTATACGTCCCTGCCTCGGATCAGTGGCCACGCGGAGGAGGGGGAAGGACGACCTGGTGGGGGAGCCCAGGGCCGCGCTGTGCTGTCTTGGGCCGGTGCTGGGCGGCCATGAACGGCGTGTCTGGAACGGGCCCCCCGTGACCTGCCCCTCGGGGCTTGCAGGAGGGGGCTCGTCGGGCCCGGCGGCCCGGAGCTCGTGCAGGTGTCCACGGGCGGCCATCTGGAGCCCTGCGAGGACGCGAGAGCAGCCAAGGTCAGGGTAGAGATGCCAGAGATGCCGAGGTCAAGGCCAAGGACGCCCGGGCCGTCCCTGGCAAGGTCAGAGTAGAGATGCCAGAACTCTTGGACGCAGGCTTCCTGACCCCCACGACAGCCCCAGGAGCGTCCCAAGGGAGGCCCAAGGGCTTTGAGACGCCCCAAGAGCGCTCCAAGACGGCCCACGATGGCAGCCCATGATGCCCCAGTATGCCCCAAGGACGGCCCAAGATGGCCCCTTAGAGGGTCCCAAGTCGCGCATGCGCTATCTACATGTACACACGTATCTGTGTGTCTACTACGGCCTTCAGCCCATCCCGCCCCTATGCCTGGGTTGCGGATCTGATGCCTCTTCGATGGTTGTTGGGATCTCGTCGAGGCCTTTCGGGGGCCTCTTGGAGGCACTTGTGAGGCCTCTGTGGGGCCGTTTTGGGGCCTCTTGGGGTGTCATCGGCGCCACGTTGGGGTCTCTTGGGGCCTCCTGGGGCCTCCTTGGGGCCTCCTTGGGGCCTCTTCGGGCGGCGGACTTTCGGTTTGCGTTCCCCCTCTTAGGTTCTTTTTGGGGGCTGCCTTTGGAGCCCTCTTGGTCTTGGGCGCTTTTGGTGCCGTCTTGGAGCCCTCTTGGGCCGTGTTGGGGCGCTCCTGGGGGCCTTGGGCCGTCTTGGAGTGGTCCTGGGAGCCTCTTGGACCGTCTTGGAGCGTCGGGAGCTCGCACAGTCGAAGACCCCCAAATCATTGAAAAGCCAATGGGAATGAGTTTGGCCTCTCGGGGCCCTCTTGGGGCACTTGGGGCGTCTCGGAGGCCCCTTGGCCCGTCTTGGGACCATCTTGTGCGTCTTGGTGCGATTTTTTGGCGTCTCGGGGCCCTCTTGGACCGTCTTGGGCGCCTCTTGGGGCCCTCCTGACACATCTTTGGGCCTTGTTGGGTCCGGAAAAGTAGGCCGTTGACAGATTTTAGCGCTCTCGTATTTCTGGGCTCCCTGCAGCCCAAGACGGTCCAGGAGAGTGCCGGGATCGATCCAAAACGGACCCCGATGCCCCTTCAAACGCCCCAAGACTGCCAAAGAGGGCCCGGAGACGGCCCCCAAACACTCAAGACGGCCCAAGAAGCCCGACAGAGGACCCCCGAGACCGCCAGTAGGCCCCCAATATAGACCCCCAAGAAGAAGCCCCCAACGGACCGCCGCCGCCGACGACGGCGCCGCCGTCGGCGCCGACTCCGACAACCGCCGCCCGCCGATGGCGACGCAGACGTGGCCGACGCCGCCGCCGCCGCAGCCTACGCGGACGGCGTCGGCGACGCCCTCGCCGATGCCGCGCGTCGGCGCGGCGCGCCGACGCGCCGACGCGCCCAGGCCGACCGCCTGCCCGCGGCGGAGTGCCTCTGCCTCGCCGACGCGCTGCTGCGCGCGCTCCTGCTGGCGGTGCGCCGCCGCCGCCGCCGTCGTCGCCGCCGCCGTCGCCGCCGTGGCCGCATCTCGGACAATTGCTGCGTTTGCAAGGGCGCCCTCGAGGGCGCGAAGTTATTCGCGCTTCGCGCTTCGCGGTTCGGCTCCGATCCCTCATCCTCCTCTTCTCCCCTGGGAGGCGGCGCGAGAGCGCGAAGTTATTCGCACTTCGCGCTTCGCGCAGCGCGAAGCGCGAAGTTGGGAGCCCTTGGTTTGGCCCCCTGGGAAGGGTCTGGGGGCCGATCTTGAGCTGCTGTTGTCTCAACGCGCCCTGCTCCGAGCTGATCCTTTCGGATTGCTATAACTCAGAGCCCCGAATCATCAGGGGCAACTCGGGTCAGGGCTAACTCGGGTTCCTTTTTCGGGAGTCCGAACCCGAGTTATCCCGGACCCGAGTTACCCCGGATGTTTCGGGCGTCCAGAGCCCCGAATCATCAGGGGTAACTCGGGTCAGGGGTAACTCGGGTTCCTTTTTCGGGAATCCAAGCCCGAGTTTCCCCGGACCCGAGTTACCCCGGATAACTTGGGCGTCCAAATCGGTGTCGCCGTCGGCGTCGTTGCCGGCGCCGTAGGCAGCGGCCTCGGGCGGCCCTCTGCGGCTCCCGGCCGCCCTCGGAGGCTCTCTATAGAGGCCCTCGGCGGTGTCAGGGAGGGTGTCCGGAGGCCTCCGGTGTGGGCGGCTTGCGGCGGCTCTCGGGAGCTTCCGGAGGCGCTCGGTGGCCTTGGGGGGATGAGGAGGGGGAGGAGCATCGGGCGCGGCGAGGACGAGGATGAATCCGTTCCAGGGTTTTTCGCAACGCTCTCTGAGGGTTCCAGAACGCTCTGAGAAGGCCGCGGCGACCGAGACATCCTCCAGAGCCGCCAAATCTCAGATATTGTCGATTTATCCTCACCCGATTTTATGCTCGTCCTGGCTTCGTCTTGGAGGGGGCAGGAAGATCAGCGGTGGGCAAGTTGAGACACCAGTAGTTGGCCTTCTGGGACCCCTGCCACTGCTGGCCGAATCTCGGACAATTGCTTGATTGGCTTGTTTTCCACCACCACCACCATAAGTTGGAGGGGGAGGGGGTCCTCCTCCTCCTCTTCTTCGTCCTCCTTCTCCTCGTCCTCCTCCTCCTCCCCCCTCCAACTTATGGTGGTGGTGGTGGAAAACACGCCCATCATTGCTGCGTTTGGCCCCCTTGGAGGGGTCTGGGGGCCGATCTTGAACTGCTGTTGTCTCAACGCGCCCTGCTCCGAGATGATCCTTTCGGATTGCTATAACCAAGGGCGCCCTCGAGGGCGCGAAGTTATTCGCGCTTCGCGGTTCGGCTCCGATTCCTCCTCGTCCTCCTCTTCTCCCCTGGGAGGCGGCGCGAGAGGGCGAAGTTATTCGCGCTTCGCGCAGCGCGAAGCGCGAAGTTGGGAGCCCTAGTATAACACGATCTGGCGGCCCCATGGGGACTGGGCTCCCAGCGGCGACTCCCTTACAATTCACTCACAGACGAGGCTCCCGCTCGAGGATTCCTCCAGATTCGGCTTCAGGAGCCCAACAGTTACGACAGTTACAGGATATGGATGACCCGCTCGGATTACTACTATTATTATTAGGGGATTTCCTCCCAAGATTTTCTTACCACTCACAGACGGGCCCCCCGCTCCAGACGTCCTCAAGATGAATGTGTGAGTTCGTGCGCAAGTACGTGTGAGATGCTGATGGTGGTGATGTTGATGATGATGATGATGATGATGATGATGATGACGATTATCATGATGATGAGGATGATGATGATGACATGATGATGCTGATGTTGATGGTTGCATGATTATGCTGATGATGATTCCTGTAATAACGATGATCGTGGTGGTTGTGGTTGCGGTGGTAATGGTGCGAGTGTGAATAATATGTGAGGGGTGACGATTATGATGGTGATGGTGATGGTGATGGTAATGGTGATGATGAGTAAATATATGATGATGGCCTGACGGTGATTGATGGAGGAGACTGCGAGTGATTATGACGATGCTGCTGATATCGTTGATGCTGCTGATGTTGATGGTGATGCTGGCTGTGACGATGATGATGATGATGATGATGATGATGATGATGATGATGATAATGATGATGATGATGATGATGATGATGATGATGATGCTGCTGATGCTGCTCTGCTGATGATGATGATGGCGATGTTGATCATGATGATGGTCAGGATTATGATGATTACGATGTTGTTGTTTATGATTGTGCCGATGATGATTATAATACTGTTGATATTGATGATGATGATGGCGATGATGATGATTATGCTGCTCTTGATGCTGTTGACGATGATACTGCTGCTCATGATTACGATTTGTGGTCACACCGACGAGGATGATGATACCGATGATGATGATGATGATGATGATGATGATGATGCTGTTGCTGCTCATGATGCTAATGACGATGATGATAACGATGATGATATGATAATGATGCTGATGATGATGATGCTGATGATGATGATGATGAGGACGACTGTGATATGAGGATGACGATGATGATCACGATGCTGATGCTGGTGTTGTTGATGATGACGATGCTGATGGTGATGGTGATGATGATGATGATGATGATGACGAGGATGATGACCATGATGACGATGATGATGATGATGATGATGCTGATGAGTATGATGATGCTGATGAGTATGATGATGATGCTGATGCTGATGTCTATGATGATACTGATGATGTTGATGATGATGATTATGAGATTGATGAGTATGATGATGATGATGATGACGATGATGATGTTGATGATGATAATGATGGTTGTGGTGGTGTTGGTGATGATGATGATGATGATGATGATGATGATGATGGTGGTGATGGTGATGGTGATGTTGATGATGGTGATGATGATGATGATGTTGATGATGATAATGATGGTTGTGGTGGTGTTGGTGATCATGATTATGATGCTGATGAAGATGTCGATGTTGAAGGCGATGACGGTGTGATGGTGATGATGAGCAGAGGAGGTGTGGTGTGAGGTTTGCGCGTGGGGTCCAGGGAAGACGAGAACCCCATTCAGGATGTAGAGAATATCAATCGTGTCTTTTTGGTGACGAGAGGAGGTCGGGGGACGTCGGCAGGTCGAGGAGACAGGCCCAAATTTCCAGCGGCCGTATTCTCGGAGTTCGAGTCTTCACAGGCGGTTGCCTGGTTAACAAGACCCGCGGAGGATATGGGGGTAGGTGAACATGGGGCTTTCCAAAAAAGTGCCTTGCCCTCGAGCATGGAAGGAGTTGTCATCTCGTCCTACGTGGAAGGTTGCGGACGGTCGGCGGAAAACGGCGGAAGTAAAACCGCGCCGGCTCTGCCAGCGGAAGCTGGCGGAAGCTCGGCGGAAGCTTCGACGGCTCGAGAGAACATGGGCGTGCTCACAGCGTACTGGGTCGCAAGTCCCAGCCCGACACGACCGTATTCCCACCCTGTCGCGATGGGCGGTGCCAGGCGATCGTGAAGGGGAGGTTCGACGACATCGAGACGGTCGGCGAGGTCAGCGCTGGACAGCAGCTCATCAGTCCTGGTCCAATCGTAGGTGGAAATCATGCCCGCAGGGACCGATGGGGAGAATTGGCAAAAGGGAGGCAAACGGGCACTTAGGCGGGCTGTTCGTGCATTGAAGGTGACAGGGCAGGTGTGGTACCACGGCAGAGAGGTATACTCGAGCCACGGCTGCTGCTCTTCTCCCCGTCCTTCGCGAATTCAATGCTCCAGGAACGGTACTTTTCTTCCAACTGGGCTTACCCAGGTAATTCGGACAGCAGATCGAAGAAGAGCTATTGTACACCAGGCGGCCACCAGCGCCGCCACATACTATCGTCGACAACGTCGAAGTGCTACCCGCCAGTCTCCACTTCTTAAGTTTTGGACATGCAATTGCGAGAGCCTCCTCTGCGCTGACCGACTGGCTGAGATCCTCGGGCCCGCACGAGATCGAGATAGGACATCGCAGTTCTTAGTTTCCAGAGTGTTCGCATAGAGCTCGGCATATCATAGACCACACGGCTGCCGCGTTATGCCAACCCCACGTACGACCAAGGCAAAAAGAGTCGTATGCAGCATCGCCATTGACCCCAGGGTGTTTGCACTATCGCAGTTACGTGTGTCTCATTCCTGGATGGATGGACGGCTTCATGGATTACGCCTTGCACGCAAGGGCCCCCAGTGGAATATATATATATATATATATATATATAGTGTGAACGGATCTGCCCCACAACGAAGCTAACCACGCCAGGATCGGCGACGACCATTACCTGAAGATGGAGGCGCGCCGAACATTCCAGAACAATTTCTGGGAAACCTGTCGGGCGGTCTTGAACCAATTGCCCCAGCGAGATGCCCCGGTGATGACTCTGGATGCTAACGCGGCCATCACATCTCGCCTCCCACATGTAGGCTGTGCTGGACAACTCCGGCAGTGCGCTGCCACGAATATGAATGGCACCCAACTGCTGGACGTACTCCAGATCTTCCACGTGACCGCCCTCAATGCGTTCGGTAAAAGCGGCGGTCAAAACGGCGCATGAAAACGCGAGTTGGGAAAGGATGGGCCATTATCGACTGTTTGCGCGTGAAACTCAGCGGCTCCATCGGCACCGAGGCAGCCCCCATCGGTGACCTCCCAGTCAGCCTTGGTGGGTGCCACGACTACTTGCCAGTAGAGGTGCACATCTACGCAGGTGCGCGCCCCGAACGCACCCCCAACCCGAAACCAGCCCGATTGGACCGAGACGCTCTCGTTAAGGACCTTTGTCTACTACGTGATGACACCTTGGACACACCGACCCGCGTTGCGGATGTGCGTGCCCGTCTCCAAGACCTGTTGCAGCAGTTTTGACGCGCATACCCATGGAGTACCATCTGCGGTGAAGGCTTGCAGCGCGCCGCGCCATCGGACTACTTCAGCATGCTGGAACACGCGATGATGCAGCGGCCCCCCAGTACGTCCTACAGCCGAAGAAGAAACACCGGGCCCATGCTGACGGACGAGGCCCTCGAGCTGACCGGGCGCGAGCACGACGGCCAGAGGCGCGCGCCTCACCGCGCGGACCGGGCAGCGCGCACCGACGGCCATCTCCAGGACACGCACGACGACGCAGCCAGGGCTGCCACCAAGGCTGTGCGAGTCGAACGTCGCCAACGGCTGGCGGAAACTGCGCGAGAGGCAGGGGCGGCAGGAGTCAACGCGAACCTCCGTGAATTTCATGTCGTGGTCCGACGCTTGGCTGCCTGGCCAGTGGCCCCAGCGGTTGCAGCCATTAACCCAGGCACCTGTGGGGCGCGCATGGGCGCTGAGGAAGAGGTGGCCGCGGTCCGCGCCAAAGCCCTGGGCGCCATCTTCGACGGCGCCATCTTCGACGTGGGCAGCGCGGGCGGAGCACCAGGCCCCCCCCCCAAGGGGCGGCGCGCGCATCGGCGCCTGCAGCGTGTGCGACGTCTCGAAGGACATCTGCAGAATGCCGAGCTTCGAGGGCGCCCCCGCCCTCGATACGACCATGCCCGACTTCGAGAACGCGAGTCCTGATGCGCCGGGTTCGAAGTCGCCCGCGTTCTGCGTAAATTTTGACTCGTCAGGTTCAGCGTCGCCCACTTTGTTCCCTAATCTTGGTTCGCCAGCTTCAGCGCGCCCGCGTCTTGCCGGGGCCCTGCCGGCGCGCCATGCGGCGGATCGGTCACTGAATTATGGGATCTATCTGTTGATGAGGCAGCCCCAGCTCTTCGCTAAGTATTTCAAGCCTGCCAAGTATTTGGCCACTCTGCCCAGGGGTTCAAGGATGGAGAGGCAGCGTCTCTCGGGAAGCCGAAAGGCGACGGCAAGCGCGCCGAGGACCATTGCAGAGCGATTAACCTGATCAACCACATTGGGAAGGTTATCATCAACGTGGAGGTGATGCCTGAACTCAGAGGCCTTGCGTCAAAGCTATGCTACTCGCAGTTTCGGGCCTTGGTTGGCCGCTCCACGCGCGACGCTCTCGCAGTGGTCGCCGGGGTCATCAGGCGCCGCCGCCTCCGCGGCCGCGCTTCCAAAATCGGCGCTGGCGCGATCCCAGGCGCGCCCCTGGCCGCGCTCATTGACTTCGAGAAGGCCTGCGACCTGATGGGGCGAGAAGCGATATGCGGGGCCCCAGAAGGTTGGCGGTCAAAAACATGCGCGGCTCACAGTGGAAGAGCGGCACGAGGGCGCGCGCTACATCTCTCGCGACATCCGGACGAATCGGCGCATCAAGAAACTGCTCACCCCGAAGGGCGCCAGGCGGGGAAGTGTGGAGGGCCAGCATATGTTCACTCGTGGCAGTGTGCGACGACCTCCTCGCGCCCGAGATTGAATGCAACCGCGCAATCTCAGAGTTCCCCGAGGCATGCGTCGCGTTCGATCCTGAGTTGACGAGGATTCGGCGCCAGCATGATCTTTCGGGCACTGTGTGTGTCGGGGTCGTCGCGCCGCCTATCAAAGTCGTCGGTGACCTGATCGCCTTGACGATGGCCGAAAACTTCGACGCAGCCTCCAAGTTCCCCGCCTTCCTGAAGAACAGAAGTTCGATGGGGGGGCATGAAGGCATACGACGCAAAAGCGGAGATGCTGATCGTCGTGGCGGGTAGAGCCAGCAGCGCAGGGCCGCGATAAGAGCCGAGCAGACCGACGTCGAAATGCACGCTACCCCTGCGCACGCCACTCCCCGCGTTAAATACTTCGGAGCTAAGCAGGGGGATGATCGCACGATTGTGGAGGAAGCGACTCATGGAATACAAGGGGGAGGCGTAGCGCGCGCCTGTCTCGTCCGCCGAGCCTTCGGAGGCAATTCCAGTGCTCGGCTGCGAGTTCGTTTGCGGTGCTCTCTCGTCCGCTCGACCCTCCTCTGCGGCCTCGAGGTTGCCCTGGTGTGTAAGCGACGCCTCCATCGGCTAGAACGCCAGCAGACTCGCGAGCTTCCTTCCCTTGCGCGCTCTCCCGTTCGCGCCCGTCAAATCAGCTGTGCAGATGTCAGGGAGCTTACGAGCATTGCGACAGTGGCCTCCTTTTGTTGGATCGGCGCCTTGCCTGGTGGATGGGAGTCATTCGACCCGCCTTCTCTGGCCTCGAGAAGCGAAAGTCCCGCGGCCCCGCGGGGCCCGCGCTGGGCCCCGAGGGGCCCGTGCAGGACCCGGAGATGCCCATGGTCCCAGATGACCAGCCCCTGAACCCACGGTGCGACCCCTCCCGCATGGTACCGGCCGTTGTGTTTGGCCGCCTCAACTGCGAGGGCCCCCGATATATAGGAATCAGCTCCTTCTGGGGCCCCTCCTCGAAGACTCGAAACAGCTTTGGCAGAAAACGCTGGCCCCCCCGGCCCAGTGAGAAGCCCGCGATGTTCGTGACCTACGACCCTGGCCCCGCCCCGACTCTCCCGCGGCTCCGCCGGTCGTGCCGAGCCCCCCGTGCTCATCTTCAACTTGCGCGAAGGTGCGCGGCAGGGGGCGAAGCGAAGCTGGCCGCAGGTGGTGCGCCCGCCCCAGACCTGATGATCAAGCGTCCCCAGTGCTCTCGCATGTGTCAGAGGCCCAGATGTCTTGCCAACCGCGTTCGCTGCCTACCAGACATGCGCGAAGCCCGCGGACCTCGCGGGTGAACCGCTGAGGTCCTTGAAGTGCCTGCGTGGCTTCAGCGCGTTCAGCCGAAAGGACGCGCTAGTTCGCCACTGACGACCTAATAGATGCCGTGCCCGTCCGCTGCCGATGGCTGAAGGCCTTGCGGGCGCAGTGCCGGATCCCCCTGACCCCCCGGCTCCGCCGCCTCAGCACACATGCCATGTCCCCCCCGATCGCCGATATCTCGAACGGAGTCAAACGAGGTGCCGAGAACGTCCCAGAGACCAGCGCCAACGACGACAAGGAG
Organism: Prorocentrum cordatum; assembly: GCA_963575745.1. Taxonomy (NCBI): domain Eukaryota; class Dinophyceae; order Prorocentrales; family Prorocentraceae; genus Prorocentrum; species Prorocentrum cordatum. The sequence goes on along the minus strand of CAUYUJ010005692.1, from coordinate 42,996 downwards.
GTAACCGCGCCCAATGGCAAGCTCCAGTGCCTGATGTGCCGCCTGCTGCTCCAACGCGAGGCCGCCCGCCAGTCCGCGGCGCGCGACGGCGCCGTGGCGCTGGCCCTGAAAGAAGGCCGCAAGATCGAGGTGGCCCTGGAGGTGTGATTTCAGGGGCACGTCAAGACGGGCAAAAACGCCTGCGAGAGCGACGATTTCAAGGGCCACCCCATGGGCAAGAAACCAGATGCGCTCTTGACGGTGGTCATCGTTCGGGTCGCCGCAGCAGCCGCCAACGGCCGCGAGCAGCTGATGAAAACCATCGGGCAGGGCCCCTACTCCACAGAAGCTGCCGAAGCAGTGGGGGTGCTGGAGATGTGGGGGAGCTACGTTAAGAATGCCGATGTCGTCGTGAAGGCCGCCCGCTGCTTCGAGTTCAAGCCCAACAGCGAGGGCGATGGCGAGGTGCTCCGGGTCTGGGCCTGCAGCCACCACGCCGATTCGAAGGGTGCGCTGGCCGTGCTGCATCTGAACGGAGGCGTGGAGTCGGCGAGTGGCACGCTCAGTCACGATCGCGGCCCGGGGTCGAAAGCCGCCCAGCATATATAGCAGCTCGCTCTCAAAGACAAGCCCGAGGGCGGCGCGGCAGTCGGCAAGCAGAAGTTGCCGAGGAAACGCTGAACCACGGGCTATCAAGACACAGCGCCGCCACTGGACCGCCCAGGCGTGCATCATCACACTTACTTCGTTGGATATGTTCAAACGCCAGGAATTCCATGCTAGAGCGCAGCGTGACGCTCGCAACGTGAATGGCGATCAGTACTCCATACAAATTCCCCTCTTCGTGCTGTTGTGCCTCAGTTTCCACCTCTCCCTCGATGTCGCGACCCACTGGTACTTCGCCCATGAGGGGGCTCTGAGGCTCCGCCTGCCGCTGCTTCCGTCGCGTGCCGCCTCCTGTCCTTTCCCCGCGTTCCCGGGTCTTACATCCTTGAGCTTTTCGAGTTGGGGAATGCGGCCCTATGCCCCAGAAGTGGGGCCGAGGGCCGCGCTCGCTGTGCCGCCTCCGTAGGGGAGGGGGCGCGCGGGTGTGGAGTCATGGCTGCCCCTGTCCCTGTGCGTGCCCCCTTTTCAGAGTCCACTTCATGATGTGGCCATGCATGTCATGCGCCGATGTCGGTCGGCTTTAATTCGACCCCACACGAAGCGTCTGTTCGAGCGAGTTTGGGCGCAGTGCTATTAACAAGAAGGAAGCTCGGCGGAAGCATCAGTCGATAGCCGAGTTCAGGGTTTCAGAATCCGCCACATGGCGTGAGATCCGCGTCCGTGTTGGCGAGATGTCAACCACGGTCAATCACATTTGGGATGCCGCTTCGGGGGGGGGCCTCAGTTTTTCCCGGAAAGGGCGCCGGCCCAGGGTTCTCTTTTAGTATGTAAACATGTCCCCGGTGCCCAACTTGAAGGAGGCCGGCGGATTCTTTCCCTGATAAATATCGAGGTCGAAGGAGGCCGGCGGATTAAAATTTGAGGATGTCTCAGGCGAAACGCTTGTTTTTGAAATCCCGATCGATAAATCACAGGGTGCGGGACACCTCAGCACGACCACACCCCCAGCATGACCACACCCCAGCACGACCACGCCCAGCACGACCACGCCCCAGCACGACCACACCCCAGCACGACCACACCCCAGCACGACCACACCCCAGCACGACCACACCCCAGCACGACCACACCCCAGCACCAGCACGACCACACCCCAGCACGACCCGATCGATAAATCACCGGACCACCCCAGCACGACCACACCCCAGCACGACCCCACCCCAGCACCAGCACGACCACACCCCAGCACGACCCGATCGATAAATCACAGGGTGCGGACCACCCCAGCACGACCACACCCCAGCACGACCCCACCCCAGCACGACCCCACCCCAGCACGACCACGCCCCAGCACGACCACACCCCAGCACGACCACACCCCAGCACGACCACACCCCAGCACGACCCCACCCCAGCACGACCCCACCCAGCACGACCACACCCCAGCACGACCACACCCCAGCACGACCACACCCCAGCACGACCCCACCCCAAGCACGACCCCACCCCAGCAAGACCACACCCCAGCACGACCACACCCCAGCACGACCTCACCACAGCACGACCACACCCCAGCACGACCACGCCCCAGCACGACCACGCCCCAGCACGACCACGCCCCAGCACGACCACCCCCCACCACGCCCCAGCACGACCCCCCAGCACGACCACCCCCCAGCACGACCACCCCAGCACGCACGACCACACCCCAGCACGACCACTCCCCAGCACGACCACACCGCCTTGGTTGAGTGGTTGCCTGTCGTCGTGGAATGTTTCGTGGGGTGTCTCGTGGAATGTTTCGCGGGGTGTCTCGTGGAATGTTTCGTGAGGTGTCTCGTGGAATGTTTCGTGAGGTGTCTCGTGGGATGTTTCGTGAAGTGTCTCGTGGGATGTTTCGTGAGGTGTTGCCCAGTTGGGTATCGTGAAAACGTGTCCATGCTCCACATGTCTATATCCCTTTCCGGGTTCGTGGGTCCATCATGTTGCCGAGATTCGGGGCCCTGCCGTTCCCCGCGTGCACTGGTACGAGTGCCGCCGGCGTCGCGGAGATGTTCGAGACGCCTCGTCGTTCGCCGCCCGCCCATTGCACACCGTTCTCGTCGGAAGATCCAGGGGCGGGTCTTCGACGAAATGAAAGCACTGAGCAAGAGCCAAAGATGGTTCCGCAGGTGTGTTTCGTACCCGTTTCCACGCTCGCCCGTGGCCTGCCGTTTTTCGGTGCCAGGGAGGATGGACGGGAGGGTCGAGATTCGAGGGTCGAAGAATTTTGTCTCTGGCAATGTCTGGCTGTTCTTCGGCGTAGAGATGCGGCGGATGAGGAGAGGGCCTTTGAAGACCATGCGCAAGATGATGAGATGATGACGATGATGATGATATGATGATGACGATGATGAGGAGGAGAGAGGAATGGCTGGGAACAGGATGAGGTGGGCATTTGAGAGCCTCCCCAAATATTTCTTGCAACCGTGCTGGTTCAACGAATCGCTGAAGTATTTCTACCCAAACGACCGGTGCACACTTCGTGCCCAAACACAAACTACAAACACCACAGTACATACGCTGTTTTATCGCCCATGGCGACCATGAACATTCCCGTCGTCCTGAGCGCGGGGCTTCTTGTGCCAATTTGCGGTTGGGCCAGGGGGGCAGGGGACCTTATGTCCGATGTGCACTTGATCCAGACGCGTGTCGTGGACCAGCACGGTTCAGACGCGCCGACGGACAGATCATTGGGCGGACGGGACATGCGCACCGAGCGCATGCAGGCCGCCGGCTGCGTCGACGACGACGCAGGAGCCATCCAGTTTGCAAACGATCATGCACGGCTCAACGACGTCAGCGGTTGCTCAGATGTCGGCCCGTATTGTGCAGACGCGAATTTGTCGAGCCAAGTTTTGGCATTGTGCTGCGGCACCTGCCGGCAGGGCCCTGGACCAAATCCGGACGCTGTGCAGTGCCAAGGTCATTCCGATTGCCAGGTTTCGGAATTCTGCTACGACGGTACGTGCGACAGCTGCAGCCAGTGCCAGTTTTGCTCCGACTGTAACTATGTCGACGAGTGCGGGCATTGCGGGGCAGGATTCCCGACGCAAGAGACGGCCCCGTGCCACTCCCAGAACTATGTGGTCATCCAGGGGGACCGCAGGGTCACGCATGCGTGGCGGAACCTGTCTTCGGATGAGGAGCTGGTCTTTCACGAGAGCAAGTTCGTCGAGCTCGATAAGGACAACTCGTCGACCCTGGACGTGGACGAACTCTTCGGCACCCTCATCGGGCAAGACGTCGCCGCGCTCGAAGCTGTCGCTGGCTCGATCGACGTTAGTCTGGACAGCGTGCTGCTTCCCAGAGCTTCGGTGCAAGACTTCGTGGATACCATGGGCGAAACACACATCCATATCCACGGCCTCGCGGGCCGGGCCCCTGGGCCGCGATCCCACGGATGCGCGGCGGTTTTTGCGGATGCCCCACGCGGAACGTATCCGTGCGATCGCGTATGCGCGGACCGCGCCCCAGAATCCAGTCTGCGAGGGCGCGGATCGGAGGTGGGGGGGTGATATCGAAGTGCAACAGAGAGCCTCCCATTGGAAAGCGGTTTCGGTTTTGGGTTTGCGTCGTAGGTGCGGGCGAGGCGAAGTTGCGTGCGCGGGCTGAAGGACTGAACCTTCCTTGGCTAGGGCGCGGCGAGGACAGAAGTCCGCCCCCCCAGCCGCGTGGCGGGCGGGTGCCGCGGGTGTCCCGCCGTGCAGTCTCGATGGTGATCCGTGGTGTCCCGCGGTGTCTCGACTTTTGTACCGATGGTTTTCTGGTGGTGCGTAGGTGTTGTCATGCGGTGTCCCGCCGTGGTGTCCCGATGGTGTCCCGATGGTGTCCCGATGGTGTCCCGATGGTGTCCCGTGGTGTCCCGTGGTGTCCTGTGGTGCCCCGCCTTGTCCCGCGGTGTCCCGTGGTTTCCCGCTGAGTCCCGTGAGATCGTTGTTGCGAGAATGAGGTCGACAAAGAGGTCGATAGTGAGATCAACAGTGAAACCGATAGTGAGATCGATAGGGAGGTCGATAGTGATGTCGATAGTGCGATCGATAGTGAGATCGACAGTGAGATCGATAGCGAGATTGATTGTGAGATCGACAGACAGATCGATAGTGAAATCGATGGTGAGGTCGATTGTGGAATCGTGAGATCGATAGAGGTATCGATAGTGAGAGGGATAGTTGGATCGATTGCGAGCTCGATCGTGAGATCGATTGTGACACTGATCGTGGCATCTATTCTATAGTGATATCGATGGAGTGAGATGTTGATTCCCCTCCCCCCCTAACCTCCTTATCACCCGAAGGCCGAAGGGTGATCGTATAGATACAGATCTGTTTGCGGCTCGTCAGGAGAACCACAGCTCCAGTGGCTCATTATTCTTGACCCTCGACGAGTGGCTCGGCACAACCGAGGTGAAGGAATCGAGGCACCGAGCCGCATCCCAGAGGGCGCTGCGCGGGCCCTCGTGCACGTTCGAGAGTATCTTCTCGGTCCCCAGCTCCTGCACGGAAACCAGGTGGGTCGACAATTGCGGGAATTCCTGCAGTCAAAGTTGTAGCAGTTGCCCAAGGATGGCGCATCCGAACTCGAGCGCCGCTGTGGAGATCTCCCCACAAGCGAGGTCCAGCGCGGTCGCTCGATCTTCCCAAGAGCTTGAGTTCTGGGGCGGGAGGCGCCGGCGCCGTTGGTGGGACGCCGTCGTCGAGGTTGTAACCACGGTCGTCCAGGTGGTCGTTTGCACCGTGAGTTGTATCACAAATTGCGTGTGGTCGTGCTTTACGAGCGCAGTGGAGTATGTCTACAATTGCGTTGTCGACACGGTCGTGAATGTGATCATGAGCTTCGGAGATTGCTTGTCACAAGTCGTGCAAGCCGTCAACGACGCGGTTGGTAACATGTGCGGTTTCGATCTCATCCCCACAGGCTGCTCCGGCGTCTTTGACTGCATCTCGCAGGGGGTCAACAGCGCCATCTCATTCCTCGAGTGCGGATTTACTGCGCTCTTGGATGTGCTTGAGAACATGGTCATGGTAAATCTTCGCTGCATTCCAAACATTGTTGACGGCATCAGGGCGGCCCTGTTCCCCCCGGAGGCCATCATTGCTACCGCGGTTGCCCAGGCACTGCTCGATTTCGGGCAGAGGGTCATCAACGGGATCTACTCAGAGGCCGCGGCCGTGAGCATCGACTTCTGCTGGCACGACGCCCCCGCGGCCGAGTTCACCGACTGTGGCGCCTTCGACTACGTGGGCAGTATGTCCTTCTGGGACGTGCTTGACATCTTCGGGATGACCCAGCGCTTCGCGGACACTGTTGCGAGGTTGACGAACTGCCTCACCAAGACCACGAGCCTCCCCGGAGTGTCCTTCGGCATCCCCACGCCCTTCCTGCAGGTTGACTGGACGGGTGGCAGCTGGTGCGCACCGAGCTTCGTCCAGACTGCGGCGAAGGGGGTTATCGGTCTGTTCAGGTACGTGTCTTCAGGGCGCATGCTCGACGACCTCATCACCGTGGGCGACAACCTCATAACCAATCTTCAGACAAGGCTGGAGGAGGTGTTCTGCGACGAGGGCGACTTCACAGTAACGTTGGGCGTCCACCTCGAGTGGGCGAATGCTCTGTTTGGAGTCCAGGCCTTGGCTGGATGTCTGAACGGCGGTTTCGCCGCCCACATCGTCGGTTTCGCCACGGGCAGGATTTCAATCTTCGGTGCCCCATACATGCCCACTGCCTCGGTCTTGGCGTTCTTAAGCGTCGATTGTACGGTGGGGCCTGCGGGCGCTGAGTGGTCGTATTGGTCGTCCTCCTTGAACGGCATCATCTCGGCGGACAAGTACACGGCGATGGTGTCATTGCCTCTCTATCCGCAGCCGAAGCTCGAGTTCGGCTACATGTTCTCGATCACGATCTTGGAAGTAACACCCAGGGTTGCTGCCCGCCAGGAGGAGTTCACATCGACATCGCTGCTGCCGTCGCTGCGTGCCCTCTCCGAGGCCACCTCCGACCCGAGCTTCGGCGAATCTATCAGGAGCAAGCCGAGTCCCAAGTCGGTCCTCGAGGGGGCCCGCAACGGGTCGCTTCAGAGGTCCGACATGAAACAAGTTCAGCCCTGGAAAATCGCAATTTCCGTCACGAAGAACTTTTGCTTCACTTGTGACGGTTGGGGGCCGACGCCTGCTTGGGTCACGGGCCTGTCCAACATGGCCAAGCAGTTCAGTTGTGCTGTGGGCCAGGCGATGGCAGGAGCCTCTTGGGGTGCGCTGGGCCTTTCCCAGTGTTTCGCCATGGTGACGCAGTGGGAGCTGGCCGGGAACGCCTGCGAGTACTTGTACTCCGACTCGCCGAACGACGGCGGCCTGGGGAGCACGTGCGCTTGCATGCCGCCCAATGCGATGACTTCTGGGGCTTGCTATGCGCAGGTCGGAAGCAGGGGCAGCGAGGAGTCGTCGGGATTCGTTGTTTACCGGCATCAGAGGCTGACTTGCAAGACTGGAAGCGGTTCGGCCTGCAGGACTTGTGTCACGCCGCAGTCACGAATTGTGAGAGACCATTGTGAGACTTGCAACGATGGCTACATCATGTCTGGCTACATCTGCACAGATACCACGCCATCGCCAACGCCAAGCCCGTCGCCAAACCCGACGCAGTATCCGACGCCAGGCCCGACCCCGTTTCCTACGCCGTATCCGACGCCATATCCGACGCCAAGCCCGACGCCAAGCCCGACGCCAAGCCCGACGCCAAGCCCGACGCCATTGCCACCAGGCGCCACGCATTCTCCGACGGAGTATCCGACGGCGTATCCGACGCCAAGCCCGACGCCGCATCCCACGCCAAGCCCGACGCAGTGGTTGGAGTCGTTGGGGTCATCATCTGGTACTTGCAGCTGCTCCAGCCCACCCTGCGGTTGCAATTGTTGGGATTGTACAGAGGCAAAAAAATCAGCTGGATGCTGCACCTGCGATGGAACCACGAATCATGGGGCTGCGGCGTGGCACAACTGTGGTTATGTGGATGGCAACTCGGGTACAGGTCATGGTTGCCAATGGTGCAACGGTTGTTGGCACCAAGGCAAATGTGGTTGTGCTGCGAACTATGCGGCTGGCTGGCCAAACTACGACGGTTTTGGTCTCTCGTGCTCGGCATCTGCTGGTAACTACTTGTCTTATTACGCACAGACCCAGGCGTCAGGGCCCATGTTTGAATACGCCACCGCACAAGATCAAGGTAGTGGCTCAGTTCCAAATGGACGCACGTTCTCTGTCGTTGGTGGTTTCAGTTTCGTCGGGTGGGTGCAAATTCATAGCTGGACGGGGTCTTATAATCGCATCTGGGATTTCGGAACAGGTTCAACACCTTCGATCCGCTTACACAGAAACTCCGCATCAACTTTGCGAATTGGTTTTGGCGCATGGCTGGGATGGTGTGACTTCCCTAACTATTGGGCCTTATCGACGTGGATCCATGTTGGGTTCACTCTGTCCACTAGCGGTTTGTGCACAGTATACAAGAATGGAGCACATTTCGGCCAATCGCAATTGTGGAGCTTCCCAACTATTCCATGGGCCGTTTCTCCGAATTTCTACGTTGGCCTAAACAATTGGGTTGGTGATACAGATCCCGGTTCGGACATTACTGCTCGGCAGTTTGCTTGGTTCGATGCGGCAATCTCAGCTGCCGATGTTGCCTCTGCTGCCGGAACGAACAGCCCGACGCAGTACCCGACACCAAGCCCGACGCCGTACCCGACGCCGCATCCGACGCTAACCCCGACGCCGTATCCGACGCCGTATCCGACGTCATCTCCGACGAAAAGCTTGACGCTAAACCCAACGCCCACTCCCACACCGAGCCCGTCGCCAAGCCCAACGCCAAGCCCGACGCCAAGCCCGACGACGCCAAGCCCGACCGAAAGTCCTACGGGAAGCCCGTCACCCAGCCCGACGCCAAGCCCGACGCCGTATCCGACGCCGTCTCCAACGTACAGTCCGACAGCTCCGCCCACCTACCCCCCGCTCGGGGATGTGGCATCATCTGGCACTTGCAGCTGCTCCACCCCCCCCTGCGGTTGCAATTGTTGGGATTGCACAGCAGCGCGCACTGCTGCTGGATGCTGCAGCTGCGATAATGGTAATGGTTGCGGTTATGGCGATATGGTGTCTGTGTGCGACGGATGCAATGGCTGCTGGAAGGACGGCAAATGTGGGTGCAGTAGTGATTCGACTACCTGGCCCTACTATGACGTATTTGGTCTCGCGTGCTCGAGCAATTCGGGCAGCTACTTGTCCTACTACGCAGTGCCACCGACGCCAATCCCGACGCCAAGCCCAACGCCACACCCGACGCTACTGCCACCGGGCGCCACGCTGTCTCCGTCCTCAAGCCCGACGCCAAGCCCGACGGCAAGCCCGACGCCGTCTCCGACGCTATCGGAAGCGCAGGCCACTTGCGGCTGCGCCAGCCCACCATGTGGTTGCAATTGTTGGGATTGCACAGACGCGCGTAAGGCGGCGGGATGCTGCAGCTGCGAGACTGGCTGTGGTTTTTTCGACCTAACAGGGTCTACGTGCGATGGTTGCACTGGCTGTTGGCACAATGGCAAATGCGGTTGCAGTAGTGATTCGAGTACCTGGATGTACTATCGAAGACGCCTACGGCGAATCACCGCCGCCCCCTGCCTTTGTGGAAGCGCCTATGTGGCCGAACGTTGAGGCCAGACCTGCCAAGCCATCGGACCATGTGTTCCCCGAGTCGGTTTGGAAAGCCTTCGGGGAACACGTGGGCGTCTTGATGGTCATCGTCGCCGTCTTGGAGGCCTCTTGGGCGATCTTTCGGCGATCTTTGGGGGCTCTTGGGCCGTCTCGGGCCGTCGGAAGGCCGAAAAAAGGGAAATGCCCAAATCCATCAAAAACCTTGGGAAAATCAGTGATTTTGGCATCTTTTGGCCTTCCTGGAGGCCCTCTTGGGGGCCTCTTGGGCCCTTTTGGGCCAGCTTCGAGCCAACTTCGGCCATCTTGGTGGGTTCCTGGCACGTCTGACGCCGTCGGGAGCCGTTTGGGGGGCCTTTCTGGGCCAACGGGGGACCCTCTTGGGGCGCTCCAGGGCCGTCTTGGAGGCCATCTTGGGCGTCTTGGAGGCCATCTTGGGCGTGTTGGAGGCCTCTTGGGCCCTCTTGGGGCCCTCTAGGGGCCATCTTGGAGGCCACTTGGGCCATCATGGGGCTCTCTTGGGGGCCTCTTGGGCGATCTTGGGGGCTTCTTGGGCCGTCTCGAGCCGTCGGAGAGCCGAAAAGGCGCAAATGCCAGAATCCTTCAAAAACCAAGGAAAAATCAATGATTTTGGCCTCTTCGGACTCTCCTGGAGGACCTCTTGGAGGCCTCTTGGGCCGTCTGGGAGGCCTCTGGGGGGCCTCTTGGGCCGTCTTGGGCCGTCTTGGACTCTCTTGGGCCGTTTTGGAGGCCGTCTTGGACCATCTCGGGCGGACTTGGAGGCCATCTTGGGCCATCTTCGCGATTGTTTGAGGATGTCCCGAGCGAAACGGCCGTTTTTGGAGGATTTTTTGCGGTCGTTGAGCACGTTTGGGGAAATTCCGGGTGGCCGGCGGGTTCTGCCGGAGCCCACTAGGAAGTTCTTTTTGGAAAAAGAACCAAAACCAAAACCTGAATCATCCAGCACGCCGTGCACCTCTGCAAGCAGGGGGCGGCGGATATAACTGCCTTCGGCCCATCCCGCCACCGTGCCTGGGTTGGGGTCATAGGCCTCTAGGATGTTCGTTGGGGTGTCGCGGGAGGGGGGCCGTTTTGAGGCGTCTTGGGGGCCGTTTGGGGGGGCCTTTGGGGGCGTCTTCGGGGCCTCTTGGGGGTCTCTTGGAGCCGGGGGCCTCTTGGGCCGGAAGGCCTGGATTTTTGGTTCGTGTTCCCTTTCTCGAGCCCTTCTTGGGGCTGCTTTTGCGGCCCCCTTGCGCCGTCTTGGGCGCCGTCTTGGAGCGTTCTTGGGCCATGTTGGGGCCCTCCTGGGGGCCTCTTGGGGCGGTCCTGGGAGCCGCTTGTGCCGTTCTGGAGCGTCGGGAATTCGAAAAGCAGGACTCCAAAATAATTGAAAAGTCAATGGGCAATCTGTGAGTTTTGCGTCTCGGAGGCCTCGTGGGCCGCCTTACAAACATCTTGAGCGTCTTGATGCGGTCTTTGGGCGTCTCGGGAACCCCCTTGGTCCGTCTTGGGACCCTCTTGGATCCGAAAACGTTATGCTGAAAGCCGCCCCAGAGCCCAGGAGCACGCCGGGAGCCCCAGTAAATTTGAGAATTTGGAGTCTGGGCCCATTAGGTTTGATGAGGTCGCTATTTGGGAACAAAGTGATGGCATTGATGATGTCGATGATGAGGCTGCTGACGATGATGATGACGATGATGCTGATGATGATCATGCTGATGATGATGATGATCATGATGATGATGATGATGATGATGATGATGATGATGATGATGACGATGACGATGAGGATTATGATGATGCTAATGCTGATGCTGATGATGATGCTGCTGATGCTGATGCTGATGCTGATGCTGATGATCATGCTGCCCATGATGATGCTGATGATGATGATGTTGATGATGATGATGATGATGATGATACTGATAATGATAATGATAACGATAATGCTGCTGATGATGGCGATGATGGTAGTGGTGGTGATGATGATAATGATGATGATGCTGCTGATGCTGATTATGATGCTGATGCTGATGCTGATGATGATGCCGATTAGGATGATGGTGATTATGCTAACGAGGACGATGATACGGATGATGATACTTATGATTGTGATGATGCTGCTGCTGATGATGATGCTGATAGTGATGATGATGCGAATTCTTATGATCATTGCTCTGCTGCTGGTGATGACGATGAGGAGGAAGATCATGATGCTGGTGCTAATGCTGATGCTGATGCTGATGATGGTGCTGATGCTGGTGATGATGGTGATGGGGATGGTGATGATGTCGATAGAGATGGTCATGGTGATGCTGATTGTGATGATGAATATGATGATGATGATGATGCTGTAGCTGACGATTCTGATGACGATGCCGCTGCTGATGCTTATGATGCTGCTGCTGCTGATGATGATGATGGTGGTGCAGGTTGTGGCTGTGATGATACGGATGAAGCGGAGTGAGAAAATAATGATGATGATGATGCTAACGTTGATGCTAACGCTGATGATGATGATGATGATGATGATCCTGATTCTGATGCTGCTGCTGATGCCGCTGCTGCTGCTGCTGATGATGATGATGATGAAGATGCTGTTGGTGTTGGTGTTGATGCTGACGGTGATGATGGTGACGATGACGATGTCTCACTTTGTCCTCCTGATCCCCCTTCTCCTCTCCCTCTTCATCCCCGCTCCCCCTCCTGCGCCCCCCTTCTACTTCCTCATCCTTGCACCTGGCGTTCGCCGCGCACTTGTTCGCGGTCCCCACGTGGTTCAGCAGGCCGCGCGTCGCGGGCCAATGCTTCACCGCGGCCGCCGCGCCGAGTGCTTTCTGCGCGCAGATCCTCAGCGCAGGAACAGACGCCGATACCGCTGCCCCGCCACCATGCTGGCGCCCCTGGGCCCCCTGGAGCTCCCTCGCTGCCGCGGCCGGATGTTCGCCCTCCTCCCAGGTCCAGCTGCGCCCAGGGAGCAGCGGCATCGGTGCATGTTCGCCCCCCTCACCAGGTCCAGCAGAGCACCGGATCAGTGTCGGCGGATCACAGGGGGCGTGCCGACCTCGCGCGCGAGCTGGTCGCTGGCGGCCCAGAGCCAGCACCAGAACTGCGTGTGCCCCAAACGCCCCCCACGGCGCCACAGATGGATCGTGGCCCTGGGAGCGCGGACGCAGTGTAATTTACAATGGATCCGCGCGCTGGGGGGCGGGATACAGCGTCACTTTCTGGGGAACGTGTGGCCTTGGGAGCGCGGACGCGAGGGAATTCACGACCAGGGAGAGCGGACGCAGCGTAATTGACGAGGGACCCTGTCCCTTGGAGCGCGGATGTTGTGTAAATTTACAATGGGTCGTGGCCCTGGGAGCGCGGACGCAGCGTAATTTTCATTGCGCGGAATCGTGGCCCTGGGTCAGGGACGTCCCGTGGCACGTTCCCTGACGCGTTCCCTGGCACGTTCGCTGGCGCGTCGCCTGGACCGTTCCCTGGCACGTTCAGTGACGCGTTCCGTGACAAGTTTCCTTGGCACGTCGCGCAGCACGTCCCGTGGCACGTCCTGTGGCACGTCCATTGGCACGTTTCCTAGCGCGTCCCCTTGGCACGTCCCGCGGTGCGTCTCATGGCACGTCCCCTGACACGTCCGCTGGCGCGTCCCTTGGGACGTTGCGCGGCGCGTTCCCCTGGCATGCCCCCCTGGCATCGCCCAGTTGCATATGCAATTGAGGTCCTCAGGAACGGTTTCATGCCTCGCAGTTCTCAATCCTTTTCTGGGTTCGTGGGTCGATCATGTTCTCCCCCATCCGGCTATTCGACATCCCTGTACCATTTACTTGAATATTGACCGTCATGTTTTGGAGCTACCCGTTCAAACTCAAACACTTGCAAAAACCGACGGACAATCAATGATGTTTGCCTTTCGGGGCTCTGGGAACCGTGTTGGAGGCTTCTGGGAGCGTCTGGGAGGCCTCTGTGGCCGTCTGGGTGCCATCTCGGGCGTCATGGTGTTATCTTTCGGCGACTCGGGGCCGTCAAAGTCACGCAACAAACCGCCTGGAACCCCCAGGTAGCACGCACCAAGCCCAAGGAGTTTGTTTCTTTATGGTTTGGGGCATGACTGGCGCCATGCCCCCCCCGCCCCCCCCGTAAAGCCGGGCAGTGCCGCCGTGCGCATCGGGATCTGCATTGGTGTCCGCATAGGAATCCGCATTGGAGTCTGTTCCGCAGTCGTCGTCGTCGTCGTCGTCGTCGTCGGTCGTCGGTCGTCGGGAGTCGTCGCTCATCGTCGTCGTGTGCGCGGGCGCGGGTGGAGCCTTTTTTATGCAACAAACATAATTATCCCGGCAAAGCAACCTAACAGCGATGTGTAGGAGCATATCTGGAAGCATTCCCCTTAATATTCAGATGATAATCCAGTTGTAGAATTCTGCTGTTCTCGCAGTCGTAGTCGCATTCGCGATGACAGTCGCAGCGGCCTGCACCAGCCTCAGCCTCAGCCTCAGCCTGTCTCAGCATCAGCCTGCCTCAGCCTCAGCCTCAGCATGCCTCAGCCTCAGCCTCAGCCTCAGCCTGCTTCAGCCTCAGCCTCAGTCTGCCTGCAGCCTCGGCCTCAGCCTCAGCCTGCCTCAGCCTCAGCCTGGCCTCAGCCTCAGCCTCAGCCTCAGCCTCAGCCTGCCTCAGCCTCAGCCTCAGCCTGCTTCAGCCTCAGCCTCAGTCTGCCTTCAGCCTCGGCCTCAGCCTCAGCCTGCCTCAGCCTCAGCCTGCCTCAGCCTCAGCCTCAGCCTGCCTCAGCTCAGCCTGCCTCAGCCTCAGCCTCAGCCTGCCTCAGCCTCCCTGCATCAGCCTCAGCCTCAGCCTCAGCCTGCCTCAGCCTCAGCCTGCCTCAGCCCTGCCTCAGCCTCAGCCTCAGCCTCAGCCTCAGCCAGCCTCAGCTCATCAGCCTCAGCCTCAGCCTCAGCCTCAGCCTCAGCCTGCCTCCTCAGCCCTCAGCCTCAGCCTCAGCCTGCCTCAGCCTCAGCCTCAGCCTGCTTCAGCCTCAGCTCAGCCTTCAGCCTGCCTCAGCCTCAGCCTGCCTCAGCCTCAGCCTCAGCCTCAGCCTCAGCCTCAGCCTCAGCCTGCCTCAGCCTCAGCCTGCCTCCTCAGCCTCAGCCTCAGCCTCAGCCTCAGCCTCAGCCTCAGCCTCAGCCTCAGCCTCAGCCTCAGCCTCATCAGCCTCAGCCTCAGCCTCAGCCTGCCTCAGCATCAGCCTGCCTCAGCCTCAGCCTCAGCCTGCCTCAGCCTCAGCCTCAGCCTCAGCCTGCTTCAGCCTCAGCCTCAGTCTGCCTTCAGTCTCGGCCTCAGCCTCAGTCTGCCTTCACGACTACCACCAATCTGAGCTTTCCAACCGAATTGCAATGGGATGGGGCGCGTTCAACAAGCTCCACGACGAACTAACAAGCAGCCGATATCCTCTCCATAGCAGGCTAAGACTTTTCAATGGTACGGTGACGCCTACTGTCATGTATGGCTGCACCTCGTGGACGCTCACCAAGGACATGCTCTTAGCACTGAGACGCACCCAGCGACGCATGTTACGTCTCATCGTGAACACCCCCAGACGACGAGTGAACAACCAGACTACACCAAGCGGCGACGGGACCAGCTCCGACACAGAGCAGCCCGACGTCGGACCACAAACAAACTCCAACGACATCTAGCGGCATCTCAACTTCGACGACGCCGACAACGACTCTGACCTCGAACCGTGGGACGAGTTCATACGCAGAGCGACCCATGCAGCTATGGATCGGGCAACGCGCTCTCATTTGGAAGATTGGACGACGTTGTACCACAAGCGGAAATGGCGGTGGGCAGGACGCATAGCAACGCAGTCCCGCCAGAGATGGACTTGGCTCGCTGCAGCCTGGAACCCCGACGCCCATGACCCACGTCAAGCTTGCCGCAGACATGGTGGACAGCGAAAAAACCGGAGCGACGACATCACACGATTCATACACTACACCACTGCCGGGGATATCACAACAAATTGGGTGGAACTTGCAGCAGGCACTGAATTTTGGCAGTCGCTGGAGAACGACTTCGTTGCCTACTCCAACGTCTAACTACCACGGGCCCCGGCCCGCCCGCGCTGGCCCCCCGGGCCCCGCCAGCCACCGGCCGGCGGACACGCGCGCCTCGCCTCGCTTCGCCTCAGCCTCAGCCTGCCTCAGCCTCAGTCTGCATCAGCCTCAGCCTCAGCCTCAGCCTGCCTCAGCATCAGCCCGCCTCAGCCTCAGCCTCAGCCTGCCTCAGCCTCAGCCTCAGCCTGCATCAGCCTCAGCCTCAGTCTGCCTTCAGCCTCGGCCTCAGCCTCAGCCTGCCTCAGCCTGCCTCAGCCTCAGCATCAGCTTGCCTCAGCATTCAAAATGTGGCCCGGGAATGGAATTCTGGGAACTCGAAGAACACGAAGTGGCCTACAGTTGGCTCCGGGTATTCAAAATCATGCCCAGGAATGGAGTTTGGGGAATTCGAAGACCACGAAGGGGCCTACGGTTGGTTCCGGGCATTCAAAATCATGCCCAGGAATGGAGTTCTGGGAACTCGAAGACCACGAAGTGGCCTACAGTTGGCTCCGGGCATTCAAAATGTGGCCCGGGAATGGAGTTGTGGGGCATTCAGAATGTGGCCGGGGAGTGGAGTTTTGGGACCTCGAAGACCACGAAGTGTTTAATTCTCTGCTTAAAACGACATCTGCGGTTTCTCCCAGGGGTAAAAAAGTCCAGGCCGATGACGACAATCATCCGGGGGGGGTGTGGAGGGGGCCGATGACGTTGCGTTTCGCGCCGGCGGCGTATGGGAATGCCTAGGAATGACTGGGGACGGGTCGCAGCAGGATGTATCGGGGGTGGACAGAACCCCCAACAGTGACACGTCGATTAGTGAATTGTCCGTTCTCGGTTCTCGAGAGGGCGCCGTGGCCGTTATTTTCCAGGCTTGCGCCCGCCAGGTTTGGGCCTCAGGTCGTTCTCACTAAACCACGTTTTACTAAAGGGAGGTCTGTCCATCCCCGAATGTAGGTAGCGATCTGCATTACAACGTCTGTGTACACCACAGTGCCTGCGTGCACCACAGCGTCTGTGTACAACACGGCGCCTATGTACACCACAGCAGCCGCGTGCAACACAGCGCCAGTGTGTACCACATTGCCTGCGGGCACCACAGTGCACGTGCACACCACGTTTGTGTACACCACGGCGCGTGTGTGCACCGCAGCAACCGCGTGCAACAACATACCACGGTTGCATATCGAATTTTGGAATGAATCTTTTTGACAAAATGGAACGCCTGTGGATTCCATCGAAAACTATTGTTTTATATCGGATTTGGAACGGAATCTGTATGGAGAAAGGAGCGCCGCTGGGATCGAGTTTCCCGAGTCCGCCCGCATCATCCTAACTCCTCCCATCTGCGTTCAGGGGCCTCAAGCAAAATTGGCCGTCCGAGAACCAAGTGGGTTGATTCAATAAACCATTACGTGGTGCACGCTGCGACGCGCACGTGCGCTGTAGCGATGACCCTCACGACAGGGGGGAAGGGTGAGGGAGGAGAAGGAGGAGGTTTAGGAGGAGGAGGAATGGGAGGAGGAGTAGGAGGAGGAAGGGGAGACGACGAGGAGGATGAGGAGGATGAAAGGAGGAAGTGGAGGTGGAGGTGGCGGAGGTGGGAGGAGGGAAATATGTCGCATTCTATTATCAGCACTTCCTTGGCGTGGCGTTTAGCTGTCCGCAGCAGATCCTCACCGACATGCTTCTTCTACCTCTCGTGTGCGCGCGGGCACTGTTGTTTACGCCAGCGCTGCGCAGCACGCGGATGCGGTGGTGTAGACAGGCGCTGTGGTGTGCACAAGCGCTGCGGTGCACGCGGCGTGCATTGTGGTGTACACAGGCAGTGTGTTTCACATGGATACTGCGGTGTACACATTCGCTGTGGTGTACACGGGCGCTGTGGTGCACGCAAGCATTGTGGTGTACGCAGGCGATGCGTTGCACACGGCTGTTGCGGTGTACGCAGGCGCTGTGGTGTCACGCGCGTTGTTGTGCACGCGAACAGTGTGGTGTACACAGTGTACACAAACGCTGTGGGGCAGATCGCCACCTACATGCTGCTCGCTCGTCGCTCGTCGCTTGTCGGTCATCGTCGTCGTGCGCGCAGGCGCGCCTATGGTGCCAGAGCCACACGGCGGGGGGGGCGTTACGTCATAACCCCTCCCCGCCCCCTCTCCCCTCCATGACGCCTGCATCGCCGAAATTCAAGAAACGCTCTGAAGGAAACGTGCGAATTCGAGGACCGTGCCCCTTCAGAGTCTTCAGGGTCGAGGACGGAAACTCAGGGGATGATACACAGGACTTCAGGACACGCCCATTCCGTGCCCAGCGGCACGGTGGCGGATCAGGCATTCGGTCTCGCGTGCTCGAACGAAACGGGCAGCTACCTGTCCAACTATGCAAAAATTGTTGGCGAGTACACCGCGGAGGAAGCTCTTCCAGATGGCGTGACAGCTGATGACCTCATGAACTCCACTACCTACGTGGCCGCTAAGCAGACGGGCCTGGCCACTGCTCTGCAAGTGTCCACCTCCGACGTCACCATCACGGGTTTCACCATCACGCCCCATGTCGGTCGGCGCCCCGCTTCTGTCCGTCGCCAGCTCTCGTCACACGTCAGTGTGACGACGACCTTCGCGGTGAACATCGCTGGCGGCAACAGTGCTGACAGCCTTTCCGCCTCGATTGCTGCTGCGTCTACCGCTATCGAGGCCGAGACGAACACTGCTATGGCTGCCGCCGACTGGAGCAGTGAACCGATTCTCACCGCGGCTCCGACTATGGCGGCTCCTGCGATGGGCGCCGCAGCCTCCACTGCGGCAGTCACCGAGGCTCCCACGCCGGTTCCCGTGATCATTGGGGCCGGCATGGGCACAGTCGCGGGCACCGGCGACCCGCACCTGCAGAACATCTACGGCGAGCGCTTCGACCTCATGCAGGCCGGCAGGCACGTCCTGGTCCACATTCCGAGGGGCGCGTCCAAGGAGGGCACCCTGCTGCGCGTCGAGGCGGAGGCGCAGAGGCTCGGCGAGCAGTGCGCCGACATGTACTTCCAGGAGCTGAACCTCACGGGGAGGTGGGCGGAGGCAAGACAGGCTGGCGGCTTCCAGTTCCGCGCCTCAGAGGCCGTCGTGCAGGAGCCTAGGTGGGTGACGCTTGGGAGGGTGGACGTGAAAGTTGCGCACGGACACGCGCTCGAGGGCACCCGCTATCTCAACGTCTTCGTCAAGCACCTTACTCGCGCCGGGTTCACGATCGGAGGGTTGCTGGGCGAAGACGATCACCGCCATGAAGCGACCCCCCCCGCAGACTGTTTACATCATCGGTTGAGCATTTGAGCGTGGAGGCATGGTCGAGCCAGATCGAGCACGCCCGCCATCTCTGCAAACAGCATTCACTTTTGCATACGAATGGTCTCTTTAGCAAGTTCCTTTTGCTAGCATCATTGTTCTCATCACGTCGTCACCCGTTTTCTCTTACTACCTCCTTCTAATCGACCCTCAGCTCCCCCCATGCCTGTAGGAACCTCCGCAGGGCTGGGCGATCCAATCATTTGATGTTTCTTTCGGAGCGCCTACTGCCGGGCTGTAGTGGTCAACTGCGTACACTTGCGCCGAGTTGTGACTCAGACAAGATTGTGTTCTCGTAATCGTCCTCTCCTTCGCCACCCGCCTCCACTTTATTTTACCCTCATCGTCGACATCATCACTCCTCAAACCGCCAGCACCCACCTGTTCGGAGGGTTTTCTCCTTCTCGTCTCCATCCTTTCCCATTCCCCCTCCCTTCTCGACCCGCTGCGCTCCACTCCCCCTCCATCCCTCCGGCCCAGACACCTTCCGCGAAAGGACGTGGGCCCGTGGTTCTCTTCCAGTTGGCTTCACCCCGGGGGACGACTTGAAGAGGGCCGGCGAATTTCCGCTCGATAACAAACAAGGTGAAGTCAAATTCGGCGTGGAAATAATGAGTTTCGCGCGTGCCCTCTCGAGGGAAATGTGCCCCAAATCTCGGATCTTCGAAAAATGACGGGGTCCGCAGACACATTTTCTCCCTCGTTCGAAAATTGTGTACGGATCTTTCTGCGCATAATCCGAGAACAAACACGATGTCTGGATGCTTTGAGTTTTTGTTAGACAGTGAGAGCAAGTCGACTTTTTGCGTGCCTGCTCGAGGATGGCGCGCCCTGCGCGCTGAATATTTGAAGATGTCTCGATCGAAACGCTTGTTTTGCAGAAATTCAGCGGCCTGGGCGCCCCAGGATGCCCAGGTGGTTCTGGGAGCCCGGACACAAAATAATTCACAGGGGAACTTGGCCCTGCGAGCGTGGACACAGTGCAATTCACGAGGGAGCGCGGCCCGCGGAGCGCGGACGCAGCGTAGTTCATTTGAAATCGTGGCCCAGAGCGCGGATGCAGAGTAATTTACGAGGGATCGTGGCCCTTGGAGCGCGGACGCAGCATAATTTACGATGAATCGTGGCCCTGGGAGCGCGGATGCAGCGTAATGTTCAAGGGATCCTGGCGCTGGGGGGGCGGACACAGTGCACATTTACTGGGGAATATGGCCCTGAGACCGCGGACGCAGCGCAATTCACGAGGGAGCGCGGCCCTGGGAGCGCGGACGCAGCGTAGTTTATTAGGGGTCGTGGCCCAGGGAGAGCGGACGCAGCGTAATTTACGAGGGATCGTGGCCCTGAGAACGCGGACGCCTTGGAATGTACGATGGATCGTGGCCCTGGGAGCGCGGACGCAGCGTAATTTTATTAGGGATCTTGGCCCTGGGTCAGGAACGTCCGGTGGCACGTTCCCTGGCTCGTTCCGTGGCGCGTCCCGTGGCGAGTCCCCCTGGCACGTCGCGTGGCGTGTCCGTTGGCACGTCCCGTGGCGCGTCCATTGGCGCGTTCCGTAGCGCGTCCCCTTGGCACGTCCCGCGGTGCGTCCCCATGGCACGTCCCCTGGTACGTCCGCTGGCGCGTCCCTTGGGACGTTCCGCGGCGCGTTCCCCTGGCATGCCCCCCTGGCATCGCCCAATTGCATATGCAATTGAGGTCCTTGGGAACGGTTCCATGCGATTCCGAAGTCACACGGCCGCCGTCGCCTGCCCTCCAAGCAGCCTGCGCCGCGCAAGCCGCCTGTCGAAGGCACGCCCCATCATTGCAAGCAGCTGTCTGTCGCCTCGCTCGTCAAGAGCGGATACGACGGCGCCACCCAGGCGTACAACCTCCTGGCGCGACACCACGTCGAAGACCTGCAAAGCGCATTCGACAACCACCAGCACGACGCCAATAAGGTGAGGGCTGCCTTGGCGCGCCTGTGTGCGCCCAACGGTATCAGCTACACATACGACCAATTCGCACACACCAAGCAACAACGAGCTTGTACCACAACCACCCCCGACCGCCAAGCGGCGCGCTCGCAGGCTGCGGCTTGAGCAGCCAGCCCCCTACGTCAGCCCTGCCACCGGCCATTGGTCTGTCCCGGTCACCTCTGCGCCCACCAAAGGCGCCGACGTCACCGCGTACCCAGACGGCATCTCCCTTCATGACATCGACGACGGCGAAAAGATCTTCGAGCAAGTGCAGGACCAACCGCCTGGAGGTCGCCGAGGCCATCGCCATCCTCGGCCCGAAAGCCCCACTTACGCGGCACCGCCTTCGCGATCCCAATCCTTAAGCGGGGGCTCCCAGCACACATTGACGGCGCCATCTACAAGCTTGGCACTAAGGAGGTCCAATGCAAACAAGACGTCGCCCAGATCCAGCTAGACCCAGAGCATCACGTGACTTGGATCCGCGTCACCTTCCACGAGACTGCAGCTATCGCCATGGTGCCCTCACTCCACCAGCCCTTTGAGGACCAGTTCTCGGGTGCTGCCCCCGTTAGAGGCGGGCCCCGGGCAGCAGCGCCCCAAAGGGGGTGGCTCCGCCAAGGACCGCGCGCGGGAAAAGAGCAAACATTCCAAGAAGGACGAAAAGCGCCGTCAGCTCGACGGCGACCTACAGGACACCTTCACTGCTCTCTTCCACAACCACTTCTGGCCTGTCAAGATCCTTGAGCCCTGCAAGGCCCTCGGGCGTTTGGTCCCAGGATTTGGCAAACGGTCCCTGGCCGCGACCTTCGGACTTGCGCAGCAGGGCGCCGCCGCGATTCTGCGTGCCTCCGGGGTCGCGAGGGCCACGTGCGAACCCAACAACTACGGCGGCAAGACGCCCACCGTGGACCAGTGCCAAACCATCGGGTACACCGAGGACCACGCGTGCATTCTCGCCGAGGCACGCGCCACCTCGTCCGAGATCACGGGGTACGGCGGGATGCGGAGGCGGAGGCGGCGGCGGCGGCGGCGGCGGAGGCGGGAAGAGAAGGAGGAAGAGGACGAGGAGGAGGAGGAGGAGGAGGAGGAGGAAGAGGGGGCGGATGCGGAGGCGGAGGCGGAGGCGGAGGAGGAGGGAGGCGGAGGCGGAGGCGGAACCGGGGGGGGAGGAGGAGGAGGAGGAGGAGGAGGAGGGAGGAGGAGGAGGAGGAGGAGGAGAAGGACGAGGAGGAGGAGGAGGAGGCGAGGAGGAGGAGGAGAAGGAGGAGGCGGAGGAGGAGGAGGAGGAGGGAAAGGAGGAGCAGGATGACGAGAAGGAGGAGCATGGATGATGATGATGATGATGATGATGATGATGATGATGATGAGGAGGAGGAGGAGGAGGAGGAGGAGGAGGAGGAGGAGGAGGAGGAGGAGGAAGCGAAGGAGCCTGAGAATGAGGAGGGAGGGAGGAGGAGGAGGAGGAGCGGAGGAGGAGGAGGAGGAGGAGGAGGAGAGGAGGAGGAGGAGAGGAGGAAGAGGAGGCGGAGGGGGAGGAGGAGGGAGGAGGAGGAGGAGGAGGAAAAGGAGGAGGTGGAGGAGGAAGAGGAGGACGAGGACGTGGACGATGCGGAGGAGGAGGAGGAGGAGGAGGAGGAGGAGGAGGAGGAGGAGGAGGAGGGGGCGGCGGAGGCGGGCGGAGGCGGAGGAGGAGGAGGAGGAGGAGGCGGAGGCGGAAGCGGAGGCGGAGACGGAGGAGGAGGACGAGGAGGAGGAGGAGGGGGAGGAGGAGGAGGAGGAGGAGGAGGAGCAGGAGCAGGAGGACAAGGAAATCCCAGGGTTCTTTGCCTCGTGCCCGGCAGCCCCTTGGATTGTCGTCGCAGAGCCCTCGGCGGCCCCTCGGGGGCCCTTGGAGGGCTCTCGGAGGCCTTCGGCGGCGCGTCGTGTGGCCCTCGGAGAGCGTTCCGAAGGCCCACCGCGTTCCGCGCGCGCTGCCAGCGACCCAGGCGCGGGGCGATGCTGGGACGGGCGGCTGCGGTGCCGCCGCCGCCGCGCTGGTGGCGCCGGGCGCAGGCTGCGCACCGCGGGGGGGACGGTCGCCGCTGGTCGTCGTCGTCGTCGTCGTCGTCGTCGTCGTCGTCGTCGTCGTCGTCGTATTCGTCGTCATCGTAGTCGTCGTCGGCCTCGTCGTCGTTGTCGTCGTCGTTGTCGTCTTCGTCGTCGTCGTCGTCGTCGTCGTCGTTGTGGTCACTGGTCGTCGTCGTCGTCGTCATCGTCGTCGGCGTCTGCGTCGGCGTCGGCGTCGGCGTCGGCGTCGGCGTTGGCGTCGGCGTCGGCGTCGGCATCGGCGTCGTCGTCGCCGTCGCCGTCGCCGTCGTCGTCTTTGGCGGCGGCGGCGGCGTCGGCGGCGGCCTCGGCGTCGGGGGCAGCCATCGTCGGCGGCGAGCGGAGGCAAGAACGTCACGGGCACGCCCAGAGGGGAGAGTGCATCGACCCCCAATCGGCCATTCGTCGCCGATAGGGGCGTGTTAGCCCACCGCCTGATAGCCCGCCTTGCGCAGGAACGTGCGGATTTCGAAGCGGGCGCCTGCCGACGATCTAGCGGCGATCCAGTGTTGATTCCATGTCGATGTCCCCCCCCCCCGACTGAAGGCCGTTGTCAGGGGCCACGACAGGGGGGGATAGGCTCAGAGGGCCTCGTAGCCCACCCCGACCAGGCACGTGCGGTCTCGCTGTCGAGGTCCCACTCTCGATCGCTCGGCGATGCATCGCTGATTTCAAGTCGATGTTTGCCCACCCCTGGGCCAGTCACCCCGGTCGTTCACCCTCGCGTTGACGGCGTTTGGATCGGGGTCAGCGTCGGCGGAGACGTCGTCGTCGTCGTCTTCTTCGTCGTCGGTGGCGGCGGGGTCGGCGTCGGCGTCGGCGTCCTCGTCGTCGTCGTCTTCGTCGTCGGTGGCGGCGGTGTCGGCGTCGGCGTCGGCGTCGGCGTTGTCGTCGTCGGCGTCGTCGAGGCCTTCGGGTTGCCCCTGGCGTCGTCTCGGCTGGACGCGGCCCGAACAACAGGGTTTGATTGTGCTGCTGGGGGCGTGCTTGCGCCAGTTTCCTAGCGGAGGCTGTCTTGGACGGAGGGTCGACGGACGGATCCCGTCCGGGGGCACGTGTTCACATTCGAATATCATGGCGGGCCGCGCGAGGCTCCCCATCCCGCAGGAGCCCCTCGGGAGCTCATGACTCGGCAGTGTTTTTGCAGGTGTAGTCCCGCCCGTCGGTGTGCCAGAGCCCGTTGTGGCCCATGTGTGCTATCTGCTTCAGCCGCGGCTCCACAGTGTACATAGCCATGCTTGACGGGTCCTTGAGTGATCGTACGGATCAGGATGTCGAAAAGGAACATCCTGTCGCCATGCGGCCGGAAGCCCCCGTGGTGCCTTGTGGCCAGGAGGCACTGGACGTCGCCGTGATCGACCAGCTGGACAGTGAGCGTGACAGGGAGCTGGTCTGCATCTCGGGAGTGCCTCACTCGAACGATCTGAACAGCTATTCCATCTTTGACAGGGTACCCCCGGCGACGAAGTTGGCGCTGATCAAGGGCTCCCCAGGGACCCCCGTCCTCAAGCGAGCAATGGGATCGATGTGCGGGATGGCGGTCGGGGACGCCATGCGCCACCGATTCGAGTTCATGCCGGCGCAGAACGAGCCAGACGAAAGCAGATTCGACCTCCCAGAGTTGCAGTTCTATGGTGAGTCGAATTGCTTCCGCCTCTGCCGCGGGCAGTGGACGGACGACGCTGCCATGGTTCTCTGCATGGCCGATTCGATCATCATGAAGCGAGCTTTCGACGGTAGCGACATGTGCGTCCTGTTCTGGTGCTGGTGAACCCGTGGCATGAACAACGCGTTCCGCCTCGTCCCCAGCAGGACAGTAAAATCCGCGTTCGGACTTGGTGGAACTGTCGCGAATTCACTGTAGGACGTCTTCCTCCACAAAAAAGGGTAAACCGTGCCTCCTACATGTTGTTGCGATGGTGAGGATGCGGGAAATGGCAGCTTGATGCGGCTCGCTCCGATTGCCCTCTATCTCTATTCGGCGTCCTGGGACGAGTTGTACAACTATGCCAGAATGCCGTCCTACACTCATCCAGGGATCATCGTTACCGAGGCGTGCTCATTCTTGGTCCACATACTCTTGAAGGCCTTGCGGTTGCCATGCGACCATGTGATTGTCAGGCCCCTGCCAGCCTCTCTTCTTCCTGCGCCTCTCTCTGTGCTCCCTTGGGCGACGCCGTATCGGTTCACAAGGGCCCTTGAGCTATCACGGCGCGCTGGTGACGGACGCGCCCACGCCTCCGTAAGAGGAAACAGAACGTGCTTTCTTCTAGCACGGGTCCCCCTATTTGTATCTCGTGTCTCCCTGTGTCCATACATTCATCCCCGTACAATCCACAATGGCAGCGGAGCCTGTGGTTGAGTTCCACGAGGGGAGTCAGGACGACTCCCCTGTCATTCGATTCTCGGGCGACATACTCCCTCTTCCCCAATGCACCGAGCGCCGCCATGGGTTCCCCGGACGACGCTCCGCTTCAAGAGTTGAACTTCAAACATATCGGTGGTTACAGCCAGGCTTGGGTTCTTGGGCAGTAGCTGGAGGACGAGAAGATGTTTCTTGGGAAGGTGATGCCCATGTGGACTGGTCAGATCAGGACTGGGCCCGCTGGTTATCACAGTCCCGGGAGGCGACGCAGTCCAATGTTTGACAATACTCATCAGGTTGAACTGTGCGGGGGCGTGGTTCGCCAGCTGCGCCGGATTGGCAGAATGCGCCTCTGCGAGGACAGGCTACGCCTTTTACCATGTTTGGTCCGACCTGTTGGGGCGATGCCATTGCCAGATTCTGCGATCGCCAACGGGGGCAATTTTCTGAACAACCGGGGGGCCCAACGGTGCCAAACGACCTACTTCCTACTAAAGATGGAAAAGAGCCGGATACTCGTCTAGACCCTTCGATGAATGAGCTGCATCTATGGCTCGCTACTGCCAGAACTTTGAGAACGCAGCACGGGTACTTCATTTATTGTTATGCCACAGACGACCTTAATATCATGATTCACGAACTTACCCACCAGCTGTCAGCCGAGGACGGCGGGCAGGTCGTGGTGAACACTTCCAGAGGGATTGTGCCGGGCACCAAGACCGCAGGATGCCGAAGGCTGTCGGGAAGTTTTCCTACCCGGAAGACACCAGGCGCAAGCGAGATTAATCCCTGGTGGATTCTATGGCGCGTGAGCTCGTGCTTCTTCAGGGAACTCGAGAAACGCGCGGTCCTGCTTCAGGCGCCGATGAAGATAATCCAAGCTCGATGAAGAGCAATGGTGCGTGTCCTGAGATACTCCAAGCTTGATGGCGCCGCGTGGGATGCGGTTTAGCGCTGGGCAGTGGGATCAGGCGACGTCGACTTGGCGCGTGAATAGCCTCGGGCGCTTGAACGACCATTGTCTTGGGGCAAAGGCTGTCATCGTATCCATGGCACGATGTCCGCTTCGCATTTTGTCGGATATCAGGGGGGGCGATGGCGGGTGCGAGGACCTGGAGTTGGATCGCGTCGATTCCCATTTGATCATCATGCAACAGTCTTCGTTTACTTCCCCCGAGTCCTATCAGGAATATGATGTAAGAGCTGAGGCCACCAAGTGCATGGGCGATGACAGTGCACTCGTCGCTGCTGGAGACCTGCCCGACGACGTGGTTCTAGAAGAGGATTGGGCCATCGCCGTCTATGCTGATTTCAGCCAGGCACGACAGCACTTGCGCAAGCGGAAGCATGGGGGATGCTCTTTCAAACAGCAACCCCCACGGGGCAAGTCCAAAGGTCGAGGGTAACGCGCGGGGCATGCCCGGCCGAAGCGGTGGACCCACAGTAAATTGACGCGTCGCTCAAAGTGCGCCGGGCGTGGGAGGATGGAGCCGCGGGCTCGAGACAGTGCGATCGGGCCAGACGAGCCACGGCGCTAGCGACGAGCAGGGTTCGGCGGCTTCCAAGCAGTTCCCCTCGAAGTAGAAGATGCTCTGCGTGGCGTTTCCCAATGGGGGCCTACGATCCAGACTGGGGTCAGTTCCTCCGCATTCGCTGGAGGTCATGTTCTCACTGGACTTCATCCTCAAATGATTCTCGGCTCGGTGGGCGCCGGAGCTCAGAGCGGAGTGCGTGGCCAACGTCAGCGTGAGAAAGTGGTGAAATTTCCTGGGGGGGGGGGGGGGGGGGGGGGGGGGGGGGGGGGGGACGCGGTCTGGGGCCGCGCAGTTCCCTGCTTCGACCATTGACGCCGTGGGCGTTGGAGGACCAACCGAATTTCTCCAGCTCGACACTGCCTGTTGCCATGGCAAAGATTGCGGGTCCCCTGCGGCGCATGGCATTGCCTGTGGTGTGCCCTAACTACGCCCACTGGAGATGCTCAGACAGCTGGGCGTGGTTCAGAATTTGGCAGTGGCGTTATCGCTTGGAAGGCGCTCGACGGCAGCCAGTCGAGAGCGTGCGAGGTAGGGGCAGGAGAACACGCTGCGATCAACGTTTTTGATTTGCCAGAGGAAGGTCGGCAGAGAAAGATGATCATCGGAACGGTCTCTCTCAAGACTCAGGGGTGCTATCAAGTCGTTGAGCCTGAGGGCGCCGTATTTCATGTGAACCCGCAGGCGTCCTCGGCTCAAATATGTCTTTCTCCGCCAACTGTGCACTTTCCCGACGCGATGCGCGATGTTGAACCGCGCGGGGCGCATCCTCGCCAAGGAGGGGCCGCAGCCGGAACCTCCGACAAAGTCCAGTCAGCCCGCGATGACCCCGGAGAAGCGGACGTGGGAATGAAACCAGTTATGTTTGAAGTTGTTCCCCAGTCTGGGCCGCGCGGTCACGGGGCGCCGCGCGGGGGCCCGCGTCGGGGCCAACGCCTTCAAGAACCTGCTCAGGGACGCCACGACCCACGACTTGTCTTCCTTGTTCTGAAGATCAGCAGCGGGGAGTGGTTCGCGGCGGGTAAGCGGCTGGATCCCGACGGCTCGGGCTCCGAGCAGACCGACCAGGCCGCGCGCGCGCCGCGCGGGCAACATCGAGACCGAGTGGTGGACGTGCGACGACTGCCATATGCGCTGGGCGAGGCCCTCGATCGACGGCTTCACCAGCGCGGGGGCCCCACGCGACCAGGGGCGAGCGACGTTCGGGAGGTCTGCGGACTGCGCCTTCAAGGGGGTCTGCGAGACGGACTTCCAGCGCTGCGAGTGTTGCATGGGGACCCACGAATCGGGCGACCCAGCATCGTGCCAACGCTCCGACGTTTGGCCACGCGCGCGGTCGAGTGCAAGATGCGCGAGAGCATCGTGCGCTGGCGCGGCTTCGAGGCGCTCGTGGTGGAGCTGCTCCTCCACGAGCGCTTAGTGGGCCCTGGCAACGACAGGGCAGTTTTTTTTTCACCGGTTCCGTTTTGCAGTTTTTTTTTCGCCAGTTCCGATGCCATTTTTTTATAGGTTCCGTCGCCGTTGTTTGACCGGTTCCGGCTCCGGTTCCAATCCTGGAGCCGTTTGTTTGCCGTTTCCGGTCGCCGTTTATTTGCCTTTTCCATTTTCAAGGGACATTTTTTGGAAACGGCGAAGAAAACGGCCCTGCCGTTTCTGGGGCCCACCAAGGTGGAGCACGACGTCCGACGGGTTCGCGGGCAGAAGTTGTCTTCAACGGTCGCGGGGTACGTTGCGTGTCCGAGTGCATCGGTAACTCCGCGACGCCCTCCTCAATCCCTCCGCGCCCGTCGGCCCCCCATTTGCATATATTTTGCCGACGTGCGGGTGACAGAAGTTGCCTACTCAGATGGTACTGCCGAAATTGGGATGCGTGGTCTAAGCCGTCTGCTGTCCGTACTTTTAACATGCAATGGACTAGTCGTGCTCTGTTTCATCGCGGGGCTGCTGCCGACGAGGCGTTCGCTAACGCATTGCTGGCAAGCGTCTGTCCTCAGAACACTTATCTTGAACCGGTTAAGCAACTAACTTCCTCGGCGTTGCCGATGTGAGCTTGGCTGGTCCAGCATTCGGTGAACGCATGGCCGCGTTTCGAGGTGCCCCAGGTGGCCCCTGGCAGTCCAGCGCCCCGCAGGATTCGGTCGAAGCGGCCGGGGTGAGCACGGGGGAGTGGCGACTGATTCTGTGACAGACAACCAGCGGTGCGCGCGCTGCATCTTTGGAGTCCGATCAGAGGGGCATTGGAGCGATTCCCTATCCATTGCAGGCCAGGGCCGGCGCCGCTATCCTGGTGAATTTCTGGATTTCTGGAATTTCTAGAATTTCTGGAATTTCTTTGTTTGAAGTGTGCGTTCCAGAAATTCTAAAAATTCAAGGAATTCCAGAAATTCCAATGAAATCCAGATAATCTAGAAATTCCAGAAATTCACAGAAATCCAGAAATCCCAGACAATCGCGAGATTCCTTCGAAATCCAACAATTCCAGAAATTCCAGAACATCAGACGATATTCAGAAATTCCAGAGATTCTTGAAATACAGCAAATTCAGAGAAAATCCTACAATTCCAAACATTCCAGACATTCAAGGGGAATCCAGAAAATTTAGAAATCCCCAAAAATAGAAAATCCAGAAATTCCCACAAAATTTAGAAAATCCTCATTCCAGCAATTCCAGAAATTCCTGGGGAATCCAGAAAGATTTAAGAAGCCCAGAAATTTCAGAAATTTTGGAAAAACCAGAAAATTCAAAAAATCAAGATATTCCAGAAATTCCAGAAACTCTTAGGAAACCCAGAAAATCCAGAATTTCCAGAAATCCTGCAAATGTCCGGAAAATCTAGAAATTCCAGAAATTCTACAAATTCCATTATATATATATATATATATACACACACAAACAAATGGGGTTTCTGGAAATTTTGGGATTGTCGAATTTCTGGCATGTCTGCATTGTTTTTTTGAGTTTCTAGGATTTCTTTTTTTTGAAGTGTGCGTTCCAGCAATTCCAGAAATTCACAGGAATTCCAGAAATTCAAGAAATTCAATATAATCCTCGAACGTCCATAAATTCAAGAAATTCAAATGAAATCGAGATATTCCAGAAGTTCCAGAAATTGTAGAAAATCTCAGGAAATCAATGAATTCAAGAAAGTCAAGAAATTTCGCAAATTTCCGGGAATGCCGGAATTCCTGAGCTTCCAGACATGTTTTGGAAATACAGAAAATCCAGAACTTCCAGAAAATGCAAAACTTCCAGAATTTCCCGGGACATCAAGAAAATTCAAAAATCCCAGAACTCCCAGAAATTCCTAGGACATCCAGAAAGTCCTAGGACATCCAGAAAATCAAGAAATTCAGCAAAATCTAGAAATTCCAGAAACTCTAGCAATTCCAGCAATTCCAGATATTCCAGACATGCAAGAAAGTCATAGGACATCAAGAAATTCCAGATATTCTACAAATGTGATGAAAATCTAGACATCCCAGAAATTCTAGAAATGCAAAAAAAACAATGAGGGAATCCAGGAAATTCGAAAATTCAAGAAAACTTAGAAATTCCACACATTCCCGGAACATCCAGGAAAACAAACCATCACAGAAATTCAAAAAAATCTTAGGCAATCCTGAAAATCCGAGGACATCCAGAAAATCCAGGAATTCTGAAAAATCAGAAATTCCACGAAATCTAGAAATTCCAGCATTTCCAGATATTTCAGATATGCCAGAAAATCATAGGAAATCAAGAAATTCCAGATATTCCACACATTTCCGGAAAATGTAGAAATCCCCAAAAAATACAAAACATCCAGATCGTTTTCCCTGTGTTCGGGTGTAGTTTTTTTTTGGTTGGGTCTAATTTTTCCTTGGTCGGGTTTGCTTTTCCCTGGTCGGGTTTAGTTTTCCCCTCGGTCGGGTCTACTTTTTCCTTGGTCGGGTGTGGTGTTTCCTTGGGTTTAGTTTTCCATTGGTCGGGTCCTAATTTGTTTCTTTGGTGTGGTTTAGTTTTTCTTTGGTCGGGTCTAGTTTTTCCTTGGTCGGGTTTAGTTTCCCCGTGGTCGGGCTTAGTTTTTCTTTTGGTCGGGTGTAGGTTTTCTTTGGTGGGGTTTAGTTTTTCCTTGGTCGGGTTTAGTTTTCTCTTGGTCGGGTCTAGTTGTCCCTGTGGTCGGGTTTAGTCTTTCCTTGGTAGGGTTTAGTTGATCCTTGGGTCTAGTTTTCCCTTGGTCGGGCCCGAGTTCTTATTTTGTTCCGGTCTAGTTTTTCTCTGGTCGGGTTAAGTTATCCCGTGGTCGGGTTTAGTTTTTTCTTTGGTCGGGTCTAGTTTTTCCCTGGTCGGGTTTAGTTGTCCCGTGGTCGGGTCTAGTTTTCCCTTGGTCAGGTCTAATTTTTTCATTGTGGTCGGGTGTAGTTTTTCCTTGGTCGGATCTAGTTGTCCTTTGGTCGGGTTTAGTTGTCCCGTTGTCGGGTTTAGTTTTTTCCTTTGGTCGGGTGTAGTTTTTCCTTGGTCGGCTCTAGTTTTCCTTCGGTCGGGCGTCGTTTTCCCTTGGTCGGGTTTAGTTTTTCTTTTGGCCCGGTCTAGTTTTTCAGTTGGTCTGGCGAAATTGCCCCTTGGCCGGGTTTAGTTTTTCCTTTGGTCGGGTCTAGTTTTTTTTCTGGTCGGGTTTAGTTTTCCTTTGGTCGGGTCTAGTTTTCGCTAGGTCGGGTTCTAGTTTTCCTTGTGGTCGGGTCTAGTTTTTCCTTGGTCGGGTCTTGGTTTCCTCTGGTCGGGTTTAGTTTTCGTTTGGTCGGGGTTAGTTGTTCCTTTGGTCTGGTATAGTTTTCCTCTGGTCCGGTTTAGTTTTTCCATGGTCGGGTCTAGTTTTCCCGTGGTCGGGTTTAGTTTTTCTTTTGGTCGGGTTTAGCTTTTCTCTGGTAGGGTTTAGTTTTTTTGTGGTCGGGTTTAGTTTTCCCATGGTCGGGTGTAGTTTTCCTTGTGGTCGGCTCTAGTTTGTCCCTGGTCGGGTTTAGTGTTTTTTTTGGTGGGGTCTAGTTTTCCCCCGGTCGGGTCTAGTTTTCCTCTGGTCGGGTTTAGTTTTCCTCTGGTCGGGTTTAGTTTCCCCCTGGTCGGGTATAGTTTTCCCCTGGTCGGGTATAGTTTTCCCCGTGGTCGTGTTTAGTTTTTTCTTGGTCGGGTTTTGTTTCTCCCTGGTCGGGTTTACTTTTCGCCTGGTCGGATTTAGGCTTTCCTTTGGTCGGGTATAGTTTTCCATGGTCGGGTGTAGTTTTCCTTTGGTCGGGTCTAGTTTTTTTTTTTTGGTCGGCTCTAGTTTTTCCTTTGGTCGGATCTAGCTTGGTCGGGTCTATTTTTCTCTTGCTCGGGTTTAGTTTTCCTTTGGTCGGGTTCAGTTTTTCTCTGGTCTGGTCTAGTTCTCCCTTGGTCGGGTCTAGTTTCTCCTTGGTCGGGTTTAGTTTTCCCGGTGGTCGGGTCAAGTTTTTCCGTGGTCGGATTTGGTTTGCCTTCGGTCTGGTCTACTTGTCCCATGGTCGGGTCTACTTGTTCCTTTGGTCGGGTCTGGTTTTTCCTTGGTCGGGTCTAGTTTTTTCCCGTGGTCGGGCTTAGTTTTTCCTTTGGTCGGGTCTAGTTTTTCCTTTGGTCGGGTTTAGTTTTTCCCCTGGTCGGGTGTAGTTTTTTCCTGTGGTCGGGTTTAGTTTTTCCGTGATCGGGTTTAGTTTTCCACTGGTCGGGCTTAGTTTTTCTATGGCCGGGTCTACTTTTCCCTTGGTCGGGTGTAGTTTTCCTTGTGGTCGGGTCTTGTTGTTCCATGGTCGGGTCTAGTTTCCCCGTGGTCGGGTTGAGTTTCTCTTTTGGTCGGGTGTAGTTTTTCGATGTTCCTTGGTCGGCTCTAGTTTTCCTTTTGTCGGGTTTAGTTTTCCCTTGATCGGGTCTAGTTTTTATTTTGGCCCGTTTTAGTTTTTCATTTGGTCTGGTGTAGTTTTCCCTTGGTCGGGTCTAGTTTTTCTTTTGGTCGGGTTTAGTTTTTCTTTGGTCTGGTTTAGTTTTCCTTTGGTCGGGTCTAGTTTTCGCCTGGTCGGCTCTAACTTTCTCTTGTCGGGTCTAGTGTTTCCCTGGTCGGGTCTAGTTTTCCTTTGGTCGGGTGTAGTTTTCCTTTGGTCGGGTTTAGTTTTTCTTTTGGTCTGGTAAAGTTTTTCTCTGGTCGGGTGTAGTTTTTTTCCATGGTCGGGTTTAGTTTTCCCGTGGTCGGGCTTAGTTTTTCTTTTGGTCCGGTATTGTTTTCCTTTGTTCGGGCTTTGTTTTTTCTTTCGGTCGGGTCTAGTTTTTCTTTTGGTCGGGTCTCGTTTTTCCTTGGTCGGATCTAGTTTTCCCTGGTCGGGTCTAGTTTTCCCCTGGTCGGGTTTAGTTTTTTCTTTGGTCGGGTTTAGTTTTTCCCATGGTCGGGTGTAGTTTTCCTTGTGGTCGGGTGTAGTTTTTCCGTGGTCGGATTTAGTTTTCTCTGGTCGGGTCTAGTTCGCTTGGTCGGGTCTAGTTTTTCCTTGTGGTCTGGTCTAGTTTTCCCTTGCTCGGGTTCAGTTTGCCTTGGGGTCGGGTTTAGATTTCCTTTGGTCGGGTTTAGTTTTTCCTTTGGTCCGGTATAGTTTTCCTTTGGTCGGGTTTAGTTTGTCTTTGGTCGGGTCTAGTTTTCCATGGTCGGGTTTAGTTTTCTTTTGGTCGGGTTTAGTTTGTCCTTGGTCGGGTTTAGTTTTCACTTGGTCGGGTTTAGTTTTTCCCTGGTCGGGTTATAGTTGTCCTGTGGTCGGGTTTGGTTTTCGCTTGGTCGGGTCCAGTTTCTCCTTGTGGTCGGGTTTAGTTTTTCCCTGGTCGGGTTTAGTTGTCCTTTGGTCGCGTCTAGTTTTCCCTTGGTCGGGTCTAGTTTTCCCCTGTTCGGGTTTAGTTTTTCCTTTGGTCGGGTCTAGTTTTTCCTGTGGTCGGGTGCAGTTTTTCCTTGGTCGGACTTAGTTTTCCTTTGGTCGGGTATAGTTGTCGCTTGGTCGGGTCTTGTTTTCCCTTGTGGTCGGGCTTAGTTTTTCCTTTGTCGGGTCTAGTTTTTCCTTTGGTCGGGTTTAGTTTTTCCCCTGGTCGGGTGTAGTTTTTTCCTTTGGTCCGGTATAGTTTTCCCTTGGTCTGGTTTAGTTTTCCCTTGGTCGGGCCCAGTTTTCCCTGGGGTCGGGTGTAGTTTTTCCGTTGTCGGATCCAGTTTTCAGTTGGTCGGCTCTAGTTTTTCCCGTGGTCGGGTGTTCTCCCGTGGTAGGGTTTAGTCTTTCTTTTGTTCTGGTTTAGTTTTTCTGTGGTTGGGTTTAGTTTTTCCCGTGGTCGGGTATACTTTTCTTCTGGTCTGATTTTTTTTGTTCTTTTCTTCCTGGTCGGGCATAGTTTTTCTTGAGTCGGGTCTAGTGTTTTTTTTTTTTTTTTTTTTTTATTTAAAAAAAAATGGTCTGGGTTAGTTTTCTTCTGGTCGGGTATACATGTTCCTTTGGTATGGGTTTAGTTTTTCTCTGGTCTGGTCTAGTTTTTTCCTGGTCGGGTGTAGTTTTTCCCTGGTCGGGATTAGTTTTCCATTGGACGGGTCAAGTTTTCCCATGGTCGGGTTTAGTTTGTCTTTTGGTCGGGTCTAGTTTGTCTTTGGTCGGGTCTAGTTTTCGTGTGGTCGGGTCTTGTTTTCCCCTGGTCGGGTTTAGTTTTTCTTTTGGTCGGGTTTAGTTTTCACTTGGTCGGGTCTAGTTT
Source organism: Prorocentrum cordatum (assembly GCA_963575745.1). Lineage (NCBI taxonomy): Eukaryota > Dinophyceae > Prorocentrales > Prorocentraceae > Prorocentrum > Prorocentrum cordatum. Next base: position 8,547 of record CAUYUJ010005692.1, on the reverse strand, counting down.
TCCCTTGGTTGAGGCGTAGTTTTTCATTTGGTCGGGTTTAGTTTTTTTCTGGTCGGGTCAAGTTTTCCCCTGGTCGGGTCTTGTTTCCCCCTGGTCGGGTCTAGTTTTTCTTTTGGTCGGGTCTAGTTTTCCCGTGGTCGGGTCTAGTTTTTCCATGGTCGGGTCTAGTTTTCCCTTGGTCGAGTTTAGTGTTCCTTGTGGTCGGGTTTAGTTTTTCCTTGGTCGGGTTTAGTGTTTCCCTGGTCGGGTCTAGTTTTTCCTGTGGTCAGGTAAAGTTTTCGCTTGGTCGGGTCTAGTTTTTCTCTGGGCGGGTCTATCTGTTTTCCCCTGGTCGGATCTAGTTTTTCCCGTGGTCGGGTCTAGTTTTTCCGGTGGTTGGGTTTAGTACTTCCCTTGTCGGGTTTATGTTGTCCCTGGACGGGTTTAGTTTTCCCCGGGTCGGGTCTAGTTTTCTTTGTGCTCGGTTCAGTTTCTCCCTGGTCGGGTCTAGTTGTCTTCTGGTCGGGTCAAGTTTTTCCCTGGTCGGGTCTTGTTTTCCCCTGGTCGGGTTTAGTTCTTCCGTTGGTCGGGTCTAGTTTTCCCATGGTCGGGTCTAGTTTTCCCTTGGTCGAGTCTAGTTTTCCTTGTGGTCGGGTCTAGTTTTTCCCTGGTCGGGTTTAGTGTTTCCCTGGTCGGGTCTAGTTTTTCCTCTGGTCAGGTTTAGTTTTTCTTTGGTCGGGTCTAGTTTTTCTCTGGTCGGGTTTATGTGTTTCCCCCTGGTCGGGTCTAGATTTTCCCGTGGTCGGGTTCAGTTTTTCCTGTGGTTGGGTTTAGTTCTTCCTTGGTCGGGTTTAAGTTTTCCCTGGTCGGGTTTCGTTTTCCCCGGGTCGGGTTTAGTTTTCCTTGTGTTCGGTTCAGTTTCTTCCTGGTCGGGTCTAGTCTTCCCTTGGTCGGGTCTAGTTTTCCCGTGGTCGGGTTTCGTTTTTCCTTTGGTCGGGTTTAGTTTTTCCCTGGTCGGGTGTAGTTTTTTTTTCTTTTTCGTCGGGTGTATTTTCCCTTGGTCGGGTCTAGTTTTTCCTTTGGTCGGGTCTAGTTTTTTTGTGGTTCTAGGGGGAAGCGCGACGAAAGAGGAAGCGTCGGAACTCGCTTGCCTCCGAGCCGTCGCTTCGCTCGTCAGCGAAAACCCACGCCAGTTTGCGCTCTGACCGAAGCACTGGAAGGTACCTCCCGACGAGCTCGTGGCCACTATGCCCGGCGCCGCCGCCGACCCTGCCACTGGCGGGCGCGCGCTGCCAGCGCGCGCCCCTGCGCGCCTCCAGGGTGCGGGCTCGGAGGCTAACGCGCCCGACGCTGGCGCGCGCTTGGTTGAACTAGTCCGCGACGCTCTCAAAACGCACGGCGGCGAGTTCGATCCGTCGCGGATTTCCCGCGACAAGTTGCGGTGGCGCGACGAGCGCGCGTTCGAGACGTTCAACAAGCTTTTGGCGCCTGAGGGGTTGAAGGACTTCCTGGGCAGACACTCCGACGAATTCTAGACGCTTCGCGTATCCCCACCAGGAAGGTCCCACCCGTCGCTGGCCCTCGTGCCTGCCACACAGTGAGGACGGCCCGCCAGTCAGGCTGGGCTCTCGTGTCTTTCTTGCTCGGTTCTGTCCCTGGATGCGTTGGGCCTTCTTCAGCGGCGTTGGGCGCTAGGGTGCGAGATCTGCCAGGAGCTGGTGGACGACACTGAGCACATCCTGAGCGACAAGCACTACGACATGTCGCTGAGGCGCTACAACGACGGGTGGCCGGACCCAAGCACCTTTGTCTCCCCTGGGAACCTGTGGTGCATGTGCGGTGGAACGACCTGGGACGAAGTGCACCGTGTGCGTATCGAGCGGAGGGCCTGGCTAGGCTGGAAGCCCGTGCAACCCTTTGTATCCCACGACGGCGCCCGCTCACTCCTGGTCTGGTGGTTCCGGAAGACGCGCTACATGCGCCCGTCATCTACCCTCTCTGGGGCGACGACTGGACGCGCAGTAGCCCGGGAGGCACGATAATCGACCCAGACCACGCGAGGTCGCCCCAGATGTGCGTCCGCGAGGCTAGACAGGCAGGCGCCCGAGGGCCTGACGGTGGCGGAGGGGCTAATGCGTTGGCAAAGTCCTCCGCCGGGTCACTGCCCGCCGCGCCTGGGCAGCCCCCAGCATCCTCGGGCACTCCTTTGCCTCCGCCCCCGCCGCCCCATCCTCCGACCGCTTGGGGGCAGCCTAGCCAGCAGCGGGTAGTGAGATTGGCAACCGAAGAAGAGGCATCACAGCCAGGCCCTCCGGATCGGCAGCTGGACGAGTCGCTGGCGGTCCAAGCGGCCGCCGAGGTGCGCAGTCTTTACTCTCTGCCCCTGGATTCACCACACTCGCGAGTCCACCCCAAGGCGGCGCTGGGGGATCTGCCCGATGCCGTCCTGCCCCCCCCCCCCAGTGGCCTTACACCCACCGGGGTCGTGGGCAGACACATCGGAGAATCGCTTGGGTAGAGAGCCAAGCGTCGGTCGAGACGGTGGACAACGGGAAAGAGGCCACGCGCGAAGACCTGGCCAGGAAAGGCAACTGTGCTCTCGATGTCCGCGTCACCAAGATCGACGGCGACACGCCCCTGGACGACCTGGGCACCTTCCAGTTGCGAAACGCGATGGACCTCCCAGAGGGTAGGGAGCTCTACCTGTTGGAGTGGCCCTCCAAGTACAGGGTTGGATCCAGAACCCAGGAGGGGGACAAGGAAGGCAAGGATCTGTACATCTCTGTCACCGGCCACACAGTGGACAAGATTGCGAACGTCACGATCTGGTGGCCACCCTCCCTGGGCGGCGCCATCCACCCAAGGGGCGCAAGAGTGCTCAACCATCAACCCGGCCACCAGGTACCCCTCGGACAGGTGCACCGTGCAGTGCAACAGCGAGACGCGGGGGCCATTCCATGGAGATGGTACCAAGGCGAGACGGCCCCCAAGCGACGACGTTCCCTGGTACAGAGTGGACGAGGCCCCCTCCGACATCCAGTACTGGCGCCAGTGTTGGGCTCTTGACCAGATTTACTACCTCCGGCAGAATGCGGCGGATCTGTTCGCTCGCGCAGTGTCCCCCCTGACGTTTCTCTTGGCTTTCTTGCGCGCTCCTCGGGCCGACCAACGCGCGGCCAACGACTTCCATTGTGCCAGCGCAGTCGGCTCGAATCTGCTGGCTAGAGCCGCCGCTACACTGGAGATGGACGTCCCCGATGCTGACCTCACCCAGGCTGTCCGGCATGGCCTTCTACAGCAGGTACCGCCGCTTCCCTTTTGTTTGACGGCGTTTTCGGACGACGAACTCTCAGACTCGACGGGGTCAGTTTTCCAGAGGGTGCGCACCGCGCCCAGCCAGGCGACCGTTAACGAAAGTGTGGACAAGCACAAGCCAAACAACGACGCGATCAGAGCTCTTCAGGCCACGCTGCGTCACCATGCCGCACTGGTGCACGGACCCCCTGGGACAGGCAAGACCACCTTCTTTGTCGCCTGCCTGGACATGTGGGGATGCTGCCTACGTTCGGGCCAAGCAGTTGCGCTGGCAGCCGGTTCGAACACTGCGGTCGACCAGCCCGCCTTGGCAATGTCCGAAGCACATCGACGGCGCCGTCTCGATCCCGACACGGGGTTTCCTGGGAGATTCGTGCGCCTGGCCAGAAAGGAACGCGTCAACGATGAGCTTGTTGACCTGGCCCCAGAGGGCCACTACAAGAACGCCTACGGTGACTTCCTGTTTCAGGATGGGGACAAGAGCCCTGACTTCAAGCCCTTCAAGGCCAACCTGCTCCGGGATGCCAGGGTGATCATGTCCACGCACGAGGCAGCCGAAGCCCTCGGACAGAAGGACAGCCCGCACATTGTCCTCCTGGTGATCGACGAGGCCGGACAGGCCACGGAGCTGCATGCGCTTATGTCTATGGTGAACGTGATCAACAGTGGCGGAGTCCTGGTGCTGGTGGGCGACCCGAACCAGTTGCCCCCTACGGTTCTCTCAAAGCTTGCCAACGACCTGGGTCTCTGTGTCAGCATATTTGACAGGATGTTTCACGCCCTCCGCGGCCAGGACACGGCGGTGGTCCACCTGACGATTTGCTACCGCATGCGTCCGCAGCTGCTCGCCTTTCCGAACGCAGCCTACTATGGCAAGGGTGTGACGAGCGGCATCATAAGCCCGCTCCGAGACAGGCCCATAGTTGACGGCATCCCATGGAGAGACATCTCACCCTGGGAACCTGGGCGCCTGGCGGAACTCGCCAAGCTCACCAGTTCCAACGAGGCCGACCTCAGCGCGACCCTCAGGCAGTTGGAACCTCCGCAGGACGGCGGCAAGCACCCCTTCCTGCTAGTCGACGCACCCTCGTGGGAGGTTTCGTCCGGCCTCCAGCCAGGCTACGCCAACCTCCCCGAGGCAGCGCAGGCTGTGGACATCGTGCGGGCACTCCTTCCTGAGCTTGAAAGAGGCACCACCGTCCGAATCGTCGTTGGCTACCAGCTCCAGACGGCCATCCTCAAGGATGGCTGGCCACAAGGTCCGCGCCACCTCAGCGGTGTCCTTCGGAACTCGAAGGGTGGCAAGAAAGGGAAGTCCGGCAAGGGAAAAGGCAGTGGCGGCCGCGGCGGGCAAGACATCCCCGCCCCTGGAGCAGACTCCCAAGAGCAAGAGGTCGACACTCACCGCTGGGAAACCGTCTTTCGGGAGGATCGTAACGACTACACAGCCATCGGCGCAGCCTTCCCTGGTCTTAGGCAGATTGCAGGCAAGTGCCTGAAAAAATGGGGCCCTCAAGCTCACTACCATCGACTCCAGCCAGGGTGGGGGGGCGGACGTCGTGATTGTGCTGACCTCCAGGAGCAATGGGATGCACAAGTGGGGCTTTGTCGATGACGCCACGCGGTTGAATGTGGCGATCACGAGGGCCAAGCGGAACATCGTGATGTTGGGGGACGGGCGTATGTTCGCCAATGCCACGTGGTCCCAGCTACGTGTGCTTTCCGAATATGGGCGCTTGACCCGCCTTTGGGTCCGGCTCGGTGGCGCCGGACCTGTTGGCGGCCACAGGCGATCCCCGGTCATAGACGAGAGCTTTGGCCCACTGCCCGACCTCGCCACCTGGGCCCCCTCCCCCGTTGCCTTGAGTTGCGACGCAAAGGGAGAGGACGGGCGCAGTGAGCTCGATGCGGCCAAGAGAAAAGCCCGTGACGCTCAGGCCAACAGCTTCGCCGATCGTTACAACACCCCACTGGCTGAAGACTTCGACTGGGACTCCCCGGGCAAGTTCATCTCTGTCGGCTTGAACGAGATCCTCTCGACGCCTGCCTTCCATGTGCTCATCTTCCTGGTGGCGGGTCTCCGCCCGCATGAGTTCTCGCTGTCTGAGACACCGCGGCAGCCTGGCAGACTCGACCGGAAGGCATGGTCGCACCTGGGCTTCCTGTTCGACATATCCATGGGTCTAGACACAACCAATCAGGTCTACAACATGCTCTGGGCAGCCATGGCATGGTGTGGTCACTCGGCCTTGGCACTCACTGGGAGGACGCAGACCACGCAGTGTGCAACGACTCCCTCCCCCCGGTGCCGCACGTCAAGGGCAGACGTGCGACGCTCTGCGGTCGGCGCCAGTGCGCCCCCAAGGGCCTGTTCCGGCAGGTTCCCAAGGCGTGGAGTGCAACAACCAGGGATTGCTGCAGACGCAGGAAGCACCCTGGGATGGATGGCCTGCAGGAGATCGTGCGCAACGCCTCCGTCGATCCAACCTGGGTCAAACTCCGGGAGGAGATCAAGGACTCAGGCCTCCCCATGGAGTCTTGCAAGACCCGCTCGCTCTTGGTGGTCATGATGTTAATGCTCCGCAAGCCGCGCGTGTTCTTGTGGCCGTTCCCTCACGCCGAACAGGCTGGGGGCGCGATTGAAGCCATCCTGGGTTTCTGTGCTCCGTGGCGGGAAGCGCATCGAGGGTTCCGGCAGGCCTTCGCGAGCACCTGGGGCCTCACGCTGGAGGACCTGGCCGATCTTCACGGCCGCATCGAGGCAATCCTGCCCCGCATCTCCAAGCCCGTTGCGGTGGCGCACCACCACCCCGAAGCACAGGCATCTGGCTGCCCACAGACCTGGAGTGAGATGGACAGGCATGACTTCCAGCAGAAGGCCCCGATGCTCGTCCTCGAGAAGATCGTCCCAGCCGCCTCACTGGCCCCCCTGGGTACGCACCGCTGCTCCGTGTGCGCGCTGCACACCGCGCTTGCTGGCTCGGGCGCCTCCCTGGGTAACGACGACCGGGGTGCTGGGCTCGCCTGCGTCGGCGGCGGATTCGCGCTCTCCAACACCGATCTGGACGCCCCCACGCCGTCTGCCCCTGCTCCAGGTTCCAAGCAGGACCCCCCGCACATCTCCGACGACAGGCTGATTGCTGAGCAGAAGCATGGCAGGTTCATGCGCGACAGATGCGGCAAGGATCATCTACGCTCCACAGACGGTACATGGATCTCAGACGATGCACGCCTGCTGGTAGCGCAGAACCAGCCCCAGGCCTACCTCGACGGTACAAACATGGGATGGCACTGCGAGATCTGCTGGATCCGACACCTGGAGGAAGAGGGCATCCCAGCACCAACTGGTGCAACAGTCGCGGATAAGGTCAAGGAGTACGAACATTGGAGGACAGGTGGCGCAAGTGACAGGAAGGCGGTTGCCCTCCTCTCCCCGGGTCATCCCCCACTTGGCTTCGGATGCAGCCCCCACTCGGACACGAGGACACTGGCGGATCTCATCATGACGCCGACGGGCATGCACATCCCCACGCGCGCCAACTTCGCTAGCCCCATCCTCCGGGTCAGAGATGGGCGGTTCGGCATCAAAGCTGCGGAGAACAATGTCTACTCAGCTCTGTTCGACACATGCCCTCCAGGGGCACCGCTCCTAGTCTGGAAGATTGGAGCACCTCCCCTGGGCTGCTTCATATGAAAGCCAAATGAAGGAGTGGGTGTGCCCGAGCAAGCCGGGCTGCCTCCCATCGAGCGGCGAGCCATAGCCTGGTGGGGGCGCGACTGGAACGCCACGTGGTGCTGCCGGCGGTGCCTGGTCACCATCTGGAACATCGGGCCCGCGACCCTGGACCACATCATTGGGAGAGACTACAGGGCACTTTATCCAGCTGAGGCCCGTCCTGCCAACGCTCAATAGCCAGATTGTGGCGGATGCGCCAGTGGATATTCTCAGCACCCTTCCCTGGATGGGCGCTGACGCCAAGGCCCCAGATCGCTTCACCAAGACAGGAGCGGCAAACCTCCCTGGGTTCAGCGCCTCGGGGACAGCGGCTCCCGTGGCCGAGTTGGCCCCCAGGACTCTCTCGCAGCTCATGGAGCTCCTGCCGGAGCTGCCAGTCCCTCAGTGGCCGCTCCTGGACAGCAGGGACGTCACCAACCCCGCGCTCAGGCCAGACGACCCCAGAAGTGAGTCTGGCAACGGAGATGTGGTCGTTCAGCAGCTCCTCGTGACCTACCTCCAGGATTTCCACCCTGGATTGGACTACATGTGGCGGCAGTTCTGTCACGGCCATTGCGATGATAACTTCCCAGAGCCTAAAAACGAAGAAGCCTCTTGGCCAGGCAGTCGGTTGACAAGCTTTCTCAGGGCGGCGTACGGCGACAACGTCCCGAAGGATTGCTCCCCGCTCAACCAGCCCTGGGCAGGCAAGCGGCTGGCCGCCGCACGAGTCGTCTCCCACCTCACCAACGGCGAGAAACACTAAGAGGCCTGGGAGCGGCACGTCTCGACCCTCGCCCCGGAGACCCAGAGGATCTCCATGAAGGCAAACGGGAGGGGGTGTCATAATCGATCGGGCCCGGTCCATTTGGTTTGATGGATTTAGGAGCCGGTCCCGTTTGCGTCATCATCATCACCATCATCATCACATAGTTTTCGCGCACATTCCTATCTCGTGTTTTTGCCTCAGCGATCAGTTGTTATTCTGTTTTTTTCTGTCTTCACCAATGATTTTTCCATGTAATTTTAACTAAACGTGGCAAAGGTAGTCCAAATCAAGCCTTTCCTCGACTCGCACCTGCTTTGTGCAAGCTAGCGCGAGGATGTCTCAAGCGACATATACTGTTTAATATTCCCTCTCCTCCTCGTCCTGCCCCCTCCTCCTGCTGCGGCTGTTCCTCCTGGTATCATCATTATCCTCCTCCGCCTCCCCGTGGACGTCGTTTCCCTCATGCGCCCCATCTTCTTGCTCCTCGCCATCATCATTGTGTTTCTCGTCGTTTTTCGCGTATCATCTTCCTCCTTTCTTCCCCCTCATCCTCCGTCATCTGCCTCTCCGCATTTGTTCTCTTGATCTTCGTCCTCTGTTTCGTCGGCTTCATGATCCCACCGCTCTTTCCCCCCTCCTTCCTCCTCAGTCCACCATCGCCCTCGCCCCCCTCTCGTCCCCTCCTTATTTCGAAAGAGCGTGTTCTACCGCTGCCGGCGGAAAACCGGGGGGGGTCACTACCGGTTCGAACCCCTCCCCCCCCCCCCCC
>CAUYUJ010005691.1:50000-59397 GCA_963575745.1 Prorocentrum cordatum | reverse complement strand
CACTACCACTACCACGACCACTACCACGACTACTACTACCACTACTACTACTACTATTACTACTACGACTACTACTACTACTACTACTACTACTGCTACTGCGACTCCTACTGCTACTGCTACTACTACTACTACTACTACTACTACTACTACTACTACTACTACTACTACTACTACTACTACTACTACTACTACTACTACTACTACTACTACTACTACTACTACTACTACTACTACTACTACGACTACTACTACTACTACTACTACTACTACTACTACTACTACTACTACTACTACTACTACTACTACTACTACTACTACTACTACTACTACTACTACTACTACTACTACTACTACTACTACTACTACTACTACTACTACTACTACTACTACTACTACTACTACTACTACTACTACTACTACCACTACTACTACTACTACTACTCTACTACTACTACTACTACTAGCTACTACTACTACTACTACTACTACTACTACTACTACTACTACTACTACTACTACCCTGATCACTCGTAAGATGAAATAATTATACGACGACTGCTACAACTATTTCGATGGCGACGACAATCAAAACAACGGATACTGAAAGCTCGAGCGAGCGAAGACGATGGGGCTTAGGAGCGCGCGCGCAGTCCTCGGACCGCTGAGACACCGCGCCTCCCGCGGGCGAGCTTGCTATCGCCAGCGCGCAAACCACCGCGGCCAGGCGGCGGAACACCCAGCCTGGGCCAGCGGCGGAAAAGCCTCTTTGTTCAGCTTGTCCTCCACCCCCTCCTCCGGATCTTTCTCATCTTGTTGTTGCCCGTTCTGCATAATGCATAACCCTCGTCGTCGTCCTCCTCCTCCTTCTCCTCCTCCGTCTCATCCCTCCCGTTCCATCTCCTATGCCTCCACGTGATCCTCAATTTCCTCCTTCTCATCATCTTTTCATTCTTTTTCGTCACCATCATGATCGGCATAACCGTCGTCATCATCATCATCATCATCATCATCATCATCATCATCATCAACACCATCAGCATCGTGATCATCATCAACCACCTCAACATCAACTTCAGCAGCATCGCCAGCATCGGCGTCAACAACATTTTTACGGTCATACATATACACATAGCAGATACATTCGCTCCCTCGGCGGCCATTCTGCGATAGCTGCACGGATGCATGTCTTTGACGTGCGCACGCTCGAGAGGCACAACAACCATCTGGGACCGAGGTCCCGTGGCTCGCGAAGGGAGCAGAAACGAGACATCAGCACCCTACGCGCAGCAATTGTACAGTGGAAGGAGGGAAAAGAGCGGGGTAGGTGGGCGGAGCCTTGAGCATGTCGGCCGCGGAGCGGCGCGGCCGCTTGTCTGCTCCTTCCTCGCTTCCAGATCTCAGATCAAAACGACGAGTGCGTTCGCCCCCTCGGCGGCTAGTCAGCGATTGATGCATGCACCCTTTTTTTGACGCGCGCACGCCCGAGAAGCACAACAATAATCTGGGACCGAGTTTCCGTGGTTCGCGAGGCGAGCAGAAACGAAACATAAACACGTTACGCATTTCCCAGAGCAGCCAGGCCGCGGGCTGGAGTCTCACAGGGGTTCCAAACATTAACGCACACTAAAACAAAAATCAAACACAAATCATTTCGGCGAGTCTTAAGCCATGGCACTGCCCAGCAGAATGCGAGAGGACAGCAGCGGCGGCGGCGGCGAACCGCGCGGGGCACTCAGCCGCCAGACTCGTCCATCTGCGGCAGTCGGTGGCAGCGCCAGAGAGTTCACCGCGCGATGGCTTTGTGCGTGGGCAAATTCCTCCTCTACCCGAGCACTTGCAACTCAACAGTTGTAAAGATGAGATGTTCCAGCCTTGGATGCGAGTGGCTTTCCGCCACCGGGCCCCGTGCTGGAAGAGGTGGCGAACCCGCGAAGGCGATGTCCGAGGGTTCTCTAGCAGCACGGGCGCGCCTAGGTCACGACGTAAGAACATTATTCTGCGCGAGAAATGGAACGTCGCGTTGCCAATCATGCGTCGTCCACGCTCGATGTCGTTCAAATTGGCCACCCCCATTGGAGCCGCGAGGTCTCGGAGGGGCTTCCTCGGGGCCCGAGTTCAAGATGCGCGCGGGGCCCCCAAGAAGACGCCAAGGACAAGGCCACGATTGAGCCATCCCGAGAGATGCCTTTCAAAAGCGCTGTCACGGCGGCCCTCCGCGGGCCCGCGCAAGACGTCCACGGACAGGGCGGGGAAGCCAGCGGCCCTTACGGCCTTGGCGACCTTTCCAGACCCCGCAAAAAATATAGGAACGTGCCGAATTTCTCATGGCGGGCAGCCTTCAGATGTCGAGCGAAGATGGCCCTGAGACGACGTCGCGCCTGCGCCGGCGAAGCCACGGCAGCCCGGCAGCGATCGTGGCCTGCGCTGCGCGGCCACGGGCAGCTGCTGCCAGAGGCGCGGGCAGCGCGGCATGTCTGGACGCGGCTCGACATTCTCGAGCAGGTCAGCGCGCGCGACGAACGCCCAGCGGGGCACGCGGGCCATGGCATCCTGAAGGTATGCCTCTTTCGCGTAGCGCTTCGTGCTGCTTGGCGACGCCCGCCGGCCGTGATGCTGGGTCTGCTCCAGCGACCTGCGGCCTTCCAGAAAGTCCCAGCTCGCCCCGCCGCGCCCCGGCGCGCGCGGCGACGGACTCAGGGCACGCAGCTCGACCAGGCTCGTGAAGTCCCTGAACTTGTCCCTGGGCGCGGGGGGCGCGAAGTCCCAGAGGCTCCGGCGGAGGGCCGCAGCGCCTTTGAGGCCTGCAAGCAGCGGCCGCAAGTGTTGGTCCAGATCGATCACTACGCTCTCGTTGAATTGGCCTGTCTTGCCTGGGCGGCCTCCGGTGGCGGGGTGAAAGAGGGAAAGCCCAACTCCCCGCGGAGGAGGCCGCCCACCCCGCCGGGCGAACCAGCGGCGCGCCAAGAAGCCCATGCGCCTCGATGGGCCCGAAGTAGCAGCTAACGAAAGCAGATCCCAGATCGACATGCGCCAGCGACCGCTGACGGCGGACGCGCCCTCGTCATAGCGGGCACCGTCCTCGCCCAAGCCGTCGAGCTCCTTGCGGCGCGCGGCAGCTGGGCCCTGGGCGAGTGCAGCCAGCAGCAACGAACCTTGGCTCGAGGGAGCTACCTCCACGAACTGGCGGCTCAGGACATGCAGAACGAGACGAACATCTCCAGAACCCTGCGATACTGCGCCTCCGTGTTGGAGGGCGCCGCGAGGGTGCTCAGCTGCCCCGGCGGCGGCCGCGTGGCCTGCAGGCGCGCGGCAAGGGCTGCTCGCCGCCCCCGCGCCTCCACAGCTGCCAGAGCTGGGCGGCGCGCGGGCCGCCGCGGCGTTGGCGTCTGGGCCGCAGCACCGGGCCGCCGCCCTGCCACCGTCGGCGCTGGCTGGCTCTACTCCGGCGGGACTTGTCCGCGGCGGCCGGGCGCGGGCGGCAGAGTCCGAAAACCAATTGCGCCGCGCTCGAGTCAGAGCGTCGGCAGGGTTGCGTCCTGACGGGGCCCATCGGCAATATAGCCTCGCACCCGCTGCCAACGAATTCATGCAAATCTTTAGAGGAGGAAGCTGTAGATACGGAGAGGCAGCTCTACCTTTCGCCGCAGCAAGACATGACAAAGCGGCGCGTTATCGACCAGGGCCAGAGCGCACTTCTCGCGACGTGCCGGCAATCTAAGCAAGTGCTTGTAGGCAACTACCAGAGCGTCAGCTTCCAGGCCCAAGATGCTCTGGCCCTCCTGGACCTTCGTAGCCACGACGCCCCTCCAAGATTTATAGTTAGCATCAAGCAGGCCCGCGGGGACCTCGTCGAAGTCCTTGAACATCTTGCCGATGTCCAAGGCCAGAAGGCCACCCACAACGATATCCGTGGTCGGGTCCTCTGGGCTCTTGAGGAGGCCCGTCGAGTCCTCGTTGTGGTCCACGATGGGGGCCTTCTCAACCTCCAGCTCGTCCAGAGGGATCTTGAGGGGCTCCGGCGGGGCCTGGCCGAGGTTCGCGAGGGGGCCAGGCGCGCGGGGCGAAGCCGTCGAAGAAATCGCCCTCTCCCCGCGGTCCGACAGACTGCGGCCAGGCAAGGATGTTGCAACCAAGGCTATAGGGCAAGGTGGCTGGGCAGGCGGTTCAGGTGGTTGGGTAGAGGAGGTAGGCAAGAGGAATGCTCTGTCTCGCGCGCGCTCCACCCTCGACTCGGCACAGCCGCCGCTCGCACTGCCTCCCGCACTGGGCAATGAGGCCGAGGGGCGCCTTCCGGCGGCGCGCCCCCAGGCCTTCCTCGCCGGCGTCACTGGCCGCCAGCTGCGAGGCCCACGGCGCTGCCAGGTCCACGATCAGGAGCGGCAGCAGGCAGCGAGACCTCCACGGCTCCGCGCGGACCGCGGGCCACAGCGCCTGCGCCCCCACGCCCGCGGCGACCATGAAGGCGCAGGCCGCGTCGAGCAGCCCCTGCGCCTCGCATCTGACCATCGAGGCCCAGGTCAGGTGGCCGACGACCGCGCGCGCCAGATGGCCTGAAGCGCGGCCGCGCCAGAGGAGCTCCTCGAGGGCGCGCCCCAGCCGCCGCGCGGAACGCCCTGCGATGGCCAGCCAGCGCCCGCGCCGCAGCTCCACGCCCGGGAAGCTGCAAGTCTCCGCGGCCCGCTTAGGCGGGTGCGCGCGCAGCCCAGCGCCCCGCGCAGCGGTGGCGCGGTCCAGGGCCTGGTCGGCGGGAGCCTCGTCGGTGCCCTCGGCCAGGTAGTCGTCCATGTAGCCTGCCGCAGCTGGCGGGCTGCTGGGCTCCAGGACTACCCTGGTGAGCCCGCCCTCGATGACGAGGCGCCCCGGCGCGCCGGCGCGGACCGCGGCCGTCTGCAGCGCCAGCTGACACAGGCGGAGCGCCCACGAGAAGCCCATGGGCAACGCGACCAGGCGGGCCTGTTGCCACTGGGGAGCCCCATGCCGCGCGCCTCTAAATGCCTCCGATCGATCGGCGGGAGTCTGAAGTAGCTGCAGAGGCCGTCGGGCATCCTCAGGCGGTAAAAAATGCGCTGTCAATGTCGCCCGCGGCGATGACCACCCGTCCGCCTGTCGCCTCCAGGTAGGCGAAGGCAGCAGCGCTGGGCAGCGCCATGGCCGGCGAATCTGAGAAGTAGGCGCCGGCGGCGCGCGCGTCAGAAATCAGGCTCAGACGGTTGCTCTCCTTTGCCGCGCAGATGGCACCAATCGGCTTGATGCCGGGGTCCTCCGCCTGGAGGCGCATCACCTTGCGGCTCGGCATCTACGCGAAGAAGTCGGCGTAGGTCGCTGGGGAAAAGGAAAGACCCGGGTCGACGTGCGGCCTGCGAGGACGTACTTGCTGCGGAAAAGCATTTGCCTCTCCGCGATCTCAGAACGTGCTCGAGCTCCAGAAACCTAAGAATGCCCGGTCCAGCGACCACCTTCGCAAGCGGCACAGGGTCGTCGCCGACGACGGGCCGCGAGATCAGGGCCCCGCGAGCAGCACACTGGGGACCCCGAGAGGACATCAGCGAGAGCTCCATCAGGAAAGCCATCGCCAACAGCCAGCGGGGCCAGGCTGGTGAAAGCGGCGTGGACGCGCGCGAGGGACGCCCGCTGGACTTCGGAGAACCCGAGGACGGACGGCTGGGTCCCTGGGGCACGCGCAGAGTTCATGACGTCGATGGCGTCGTTGGCCCAGTCCCGCGATGCGGGTGCGCCCCTGCCAAAGCGCCTCGCGCAACTGCCGCGCCCAAAACTGCGCCCCCCATCATGGGCCCCGAGAATGGGGAGAGGAAACGAGCCCCGCCGCCGCTCCCCAGCGCCGCGGCCCAGAGAGACTGGAGGCGACCCGCCAGCAGAAGCAGCGCAGGCCGATGGGCTGATTGGCGGGGATTGGCGCCCAACCCCACCCCCCGCTCCGAGGTCACTTGCCATCCTTGCCAGGGACCGCGTCGCCCTTGCCCCCCTTCTTCTTGCGGGCCGAGTCGCGCTTCTCTCCGTGGCCATTTTGGCTCGAGGTGGTTCAATCAACCCGCGCGCGGCCTGCTTGCAGGTCAGGGCCCGCCTTGAGTGAGGCGGTTGCCCTGTCTCCGACTTTCATGAGCTATCTGGTGTCTGACTTGCCACGATGCTAGGAAGGTCTCTTGGGCCCCAACCACTGGCCCCCGTGGGAGCCGTAAGTTTGGTTCGACCCCTTCCCCCAGGCGTGAGCTCCGAGGACAGGGCCAGGAAGCGAGAAAGAATCATGGGCGCCGCGCGCCACGCGGACGGCGCCCTGATGCCGAGGGGGCGGGCGGGGTATGCGCCGCCTGCTCCTGCTCCTGTGCATGCCCCTTCTCGTACTTTCGATGAACGTCTTCTTGCCCATCTCAGCCAGGGGGTGGAGGGTCGGTTCGGATATGATTCAGGCGAGGACAGCGCGCGCGATGACGGCGAGAACAGCGATGGTTTTCGTCGCGGCGGGGGCTTCTGGAGCGACTATCGCGACGACTATGAAGAGGACGACGACGACATGGCTGGGGAGAAGGAGAAAGGGCAAGCAGGTAGGGCGCACGATGAAGATATTCCAACTGCAGACCTTGATCGGATCAGTCAGTCCTTGCTGTCTCTGTTGGATGGGTGTAAGACCCCACCTCAGACCCGCGCGGTCCTCGAGCGCATCGCAGGCCCCTGGGCAGAACTGCGCCGTCTGCGCACTCGCAAGGCTGAGAGCTCCTTAGTCTGTCCCATGAGCGCTTTTTTTTTTTTTTTTTTTTCTCTACAAACGGCGTTACCATTGGGCCAGTAAGAAGCATGATAGTTTTACTGACCAGATCAGCAGCGTTGACGACTAGATTCGGGCGTTGCAGGTTGAGCGCGAGTCTCTTGTTCTTCGCCAGTCTCAGGCTGCTGCCGACGCGGCCCCTTGAGTAGCCATGCCCCCGTCGCCCCCTGACCCCGTGCCCCAAGATCCTGAAGGGCCCCTTCCAGATCTTCTTCTTATTATTATTCTTATTCCCCCTCCTCCTCCTCCTTTTCCTTTTTCCCCCCCCTCCTCCTCCTTCTCCTCTGCCCCCCCCCTCCCCCTCCTCATCCCCCTCCTCTTCCTCATCCTCCTCTTCTCCCCTCCTCCCGGATTCCCTTCTCCCCCCCCCCCCTTCCCTCCGAAAGCGGCGCGCGCCTTCCTCTCCACTCGCGCCCCCCTCCCCGGCCCCCTGGCCCCCCCTTGCCTCCGCCCCCCCCTCTCCCAACTGTCTTCCCTTCTCCAACGCTTCAGCTTGTTTCCAGAATCCCCGCGCCATGACGCCTGCTCTTCCAACAGACAGGTCGCGCCATGGGCGCCCCCAGACCGGCGGCACTGGCCGGAGGCCATCACAAACATTTTTCGCAGGTGAAGGAGATGCTCGCCCGACGCTGCCAAGGGCCCCCCAAGGCCCCCGGCACGGCATCGAGGTTGCTGCTCCTTTGCGATGGCCGCCGCCCTCGGTCTGCAGTTTCATCGGCGACGTCATCGTCGTAGATCATGCTAGATGAGCGTTTCCTAAAAACCTCATGGCGCTTTCAGGTTTCAAGCTTTCTTTGACCTCGATTAGCTCCTTCAGCCAGCGTAATTTGGAATGGGGATCGAAGACTGTTGCTGCTGCCGCCTGCCTCGCTGCTGCCGGCCAGGCTCGCAAAGAGAAGCGCGGGCAGCTTGGCCGTTTGCGGCCTGCAGGGGAGGATTTCACTTCCCTCTTAAACCAGCTCTTAAACGCGGGATGGGGAGGTGCAAAGGTAAATATAAATATGGCTGGGTGGAGGAAAGGGCGAAGCGGCGCGCGCCGCCGCTAGGCGCCAGGACGGGGGCAGCAATATTGTTCCTCTTCCCCCCCTCCTTGACCTTCCCAGCATCGCTGTTAGGAACCCTTTTGCGGGAATCCAATGGCCCCCAGCATCGCCTGGCTCGCGCGCTTTGACTGCGGCCCCATCGTGGTTCAGTCCTCTTTCTTCGGTCGGTCTTTCGCTCGGCCGCTCTTGGGCCCTGGGTGTGTCCCTTGGCTTCCTTTTCGGTCCCTTCTCGGGCCTCTTCGGTCGGCGTCACCGATCTTCGGAGCCAATGCTTGACGTTGGCCCACGCGCAAATACATAAGACAAGTAGCGCTCCCCTCTGGCTTTGCGTTGCTCCTTCCTGTAGGCATTCGTCTTGCTGAGCGAATCGTTGATGTGCTCCTGCAGCGGCGGCGAGACACGCGCAGTCCCGCGCGACTGATCGGTCCCCAGCAGCACGTGTGACTCCATGTTGGAGGAGCCCACCATCGACGCGACGCGGTCGCGGCACCGCTCCTCCTGGAGCTGCGCCGTCCTCGCCAGCATCTCGCCCGGGGCAAGGTTCGTAACGTTCAGCCAGTTGTACGTAAACCAATTTCCTCTCCAGCGTCCTGCAGGCCCTCTCACGCTCGTCGACGCGAGGCTCGTGGCCCTGCAGCCTGGTCTCCGAGAGACAACGCGAGCGACGGCCAGCGGGCGTGCCGCCGTGCGCCTCCATGAACTTCAAGCACCACGGCATTGTCCGTGGGCCCCTGACGGGTCAATCAAGGAAGCGCCCCTCCGTCATGGCCATCGCCGCCGCGCGGTAGCCCATGTGCCTCTGGCCCTGGATGTCGACGATGGCAGACTGGATCCGTCCATCCTGGGGCGCCGCCGCTGCTCCTGGGCCCGCTGCGGGTGGGGCCGCTGCCGCTGCAGCCGCAACCCCGATCAGGGGCGGGGGGGGGCAGCAGGCACGGCCGCCGCCGCCGCCCCGTCTGCGGGCGGGAACGCGAGGGCGGCCGCAAGGCCAGCCACACCGCCGATCGCCCCAGGGGCGGCCGCCGCGGCGGCCGGCAGGGGCGGCGCGGCCACCAGCAACCCAGCGGGCGGCGGTGCCGCGAGGGGCGCGGCTGGACCTGCGGCTGCCGCTGCAGCTCCAGGGGGCGCCCCCGCTGCTGCGCCAGGGCAGGGTCGCGCACCGCCACCTGCGCCACCAAGGTTACGAGTGACCGAAGCTCCAGCCGCGAGGCCCACGCCCAGCCGCCCGGCAGCGGCCGCCAGCACCTGCGCGACTCGCATCGGTGTGGGGACGCCCTTGAAGCCGTGCACGGGCGCGCCCGCCGCAGCCGCCGGGCACGCCGCCACGCGGCCCGCGTCGCACGGCTGCCAGTGCTGCACCTCCGCGGCCGGATAGAGATCCTCCTCGTAGCTGTCGTCGTCTGCGGTCAGCGTGCACACGCGGCCCCCACCATCTGGGATCAGGATGATGCGGCGCTCGTGCAGCACGCCTGGGGCACCCGTGTACTCCACAAAAGTGAAGTCCCCCTCCTGCAGCCCGGCCGCCACAAGCGGGTGAGCCCCCGCCACCGCCATGCTCAGCGTGTCAGCT
>CAUYUJ010005691.1:20000-45000 GCA_963575745.1 Prorocentrum cordatum | reverse complement strand
AAGCAGGGGTGCTTCTAAGAAGGCCTCCCCTCCCCATACCCCCCTCTGCGCGTGGCCGACACCTCCTCCTCCTCTTCCGACCCTCTGCTCGGGCCGGGCGCAAGGGGGTGATAGCCAAGGGGGGGGGGGTGAAAAGCAGCTCACGTAGCTGATTTTCCCGGCGCCTCCCGGCGCGGGGAGGCGCCCATGTACCCAGCAATGGGCCTGGCGGCGGGGCCGAAACCAGCTGTGTGCAGCAGATTTCGTACCCCCCCCTTTCCCTATCCCCCTCTTGTTCGGCCCGATCTGCGCGTGGCTGCTTCACGGCGACGATCGGCGGTGGACAAACCTCCCTTTAATAGACCTCCCCTTGGTGAAAACGGCCCGGGACCGAAACCGACGGACGGCCGCGACGCCCTCTCGCGGACCGAAGACGGCCAATTCCGTAATCGACGTGTCAGGGTAGGTCTGTCCAGCCCCGAGATGACTTCTGGACCCGCAAAAATGACGGCCGCGACGCCCTCTCGCGGACCGAAAACGGCCAACTCCTTAATCGACGTGTCAGGGTAGGTCTGTCCAGCCCCGAGATGACTTCTGGCGGCCGGGCTGCCGCCGCCGGGCGGCATGGCCGCAGCGGCGCGCCAGCGGCCGCACGTCCCTGTGCGCGAGGCCTCGCGCGCGAGGCCCAGCGGCGGACTCCGGCGGCCAAGCACGCTGGCGCGCAGCCGTCGAGGCCGCGGGGGGTGGCCGGTCGTTGCCAAAGGTGCCCCCCTCGGGGGTCATCCTCGTGCTCGAACCCTCCTCCTCCTCCACCTCCACCTCCACCTCCACCTCCTCCTCCTCCTCCTCCTCCTCCTCCTCCCCTCCTCCTCCTCCTCCTCCTCCCTCCCTCCTCCTCCCTCCTCCCCTCCTCCTCCTCCCTCCTCCCTCCTCCCTCCTCCCTCCTCCCCTCCTCCCTCCTCCTCCTCCTCCCTCCTCCCTCCTCCCTCCTCCCTCCTCCTCCTCCTCCCTCCTCCCCCTCCTCCTCCTCCTCCTCTCCTCCCTCCTCCCTCCTCCTCCTCCTCCTCCTCCTCCTCTCCTCCTCCCCTCCTCCTCCTCCTCCTCCTCCTTCCTCCCTCTCCTCCTCCTCCTCCCCCTCCTCCCCCCCTCCTCTCCCCCTCTCCTCCTCCCCCTCCTCCTCCCCTCCTCCCCCCCCCCCCCTCCTCCTCATCTCATCCTCCTCCTCCTCCCTCCCCCTCCCCCCTCCCCCTCCCCCTCCCCCCCTCCTCCTCCCCTCCCTCCTCCTTCCTCCTCCTCCTCCTCCTCCTCCTCCTCCTCCTCCTCCTCCTCCTCCTCCTCCTCCTCCTCCGTGCTCGAACCCCTCGAGCGAGTTTTCTTCTTCCGCGGAAACTGGACCTCCCTGGAGGTCCTGAGGGATGGGGTCCCAACGACGAGGCGCCTCAGGCAGTGCAAATCCACCCTCGGATCCCTGCCTATCCTGAGGACCCCATCCCTCAGGACCCCATCTTTGAACCACGGGTCTCTGGCCCAAGGTTCGGGAGTGGATTAGCCATTGGGGGCGCGCACGAGGGAGTGGAGGGGGGAGGGCTTCCTAGAAGGAGACATGGGCGCTTCTAAGAAGCCCTCCCCCCTCCCCCCTACATACCACCTGTGCGTGTGGCTGACAGAGGTGTCCCTAGCCCAAAACTCGGGCGTGGATTAACCCGGCTCAGCGCAAACCCAACTCAACCGATTCACGAAAAATGCGCCGCAATTTTGAGGGAGGCTTCGGCGCTTCCCAAGCGCGGTTCAACCAATGCGACAAGCCACCTCCAAGGCCGAGACGCTCCCAAGCCCAGCTCGGCCAAACTCCAGCTGTGCAAGATCCTGTAGATGAGCCCCAATTGCGCTGAACTCCGTCAGGGTATTAGGTCGGGCCTGTTCCCCATACAGGGGATTTTGGACGAAAAATAAAAAATACTCAAATCATAATCAAAATATGCCCAACAATACTCAAAAAATAGTCCCCAGACTATCTTTTTACTATTTTTGAATATTCCCCCTGTAGAGGGACAGGCCCGACTTCACGTCAGTGAATTACGTGCGCCTTGAAAGTTGTCCCCAGGGTTTTCTGGGGAGGCCCAGATGGCCTTCGGGGTACCCTCACGCGACCCGAGGGGGCCCCAGGGGCTCCAAGATGGCACGAGGAGCTGGGGACATCTTTGAAGGGGCCCTGGGACACACAAATAAATACACACAAATGAAAGGATTCCCCATATTTCCTCATATTTTCTGAGCTTTTGTCTCCCCCCCCCACTTCCCATATTTTCCCATATTTTCCTGGGAGTGGACGATTCATTGTGTCTGTGTGTTTTTCCCCCTCCTGAATCTTGCCTGCGCCAGGCAGGCGGCGACCACCGCACCCCATCCCCGCCAGCCATCGACTCTCCCGAATATGTGGAAGGCGAGGGGTCCGCCTCCTCCTCCGCCTCCTCCGCCTCCTCCGCCTCCTCCCCCTCCTCCTCCTCCTCCTCCTCCTCCTCCTCCTCCTCCTCCCCCTCCTCCTCCTCCTCCTCCTCCTCCTCCCTTCCTCCTCCTCCTCCTCCTCCTCCTCCTCCTCCTCCTCCTCCTCCTCCCTCTTCCTCCTCCCTCCCCTCCCCCTCCTCCTCCTCCTACTCCTACTCCTCCTCCTCCTCCTCCTCCTCCTACTCCTCCTCCTCCTCCTCCTCGACGAATTCCGAACCCTGCCCCCGCGGCCCACCGAGTTGCATCGTGGATCGGCGAGGGTGGGGTTCGGATTGCGCCGCGACAAAGGCCACTTTCGAGCAGGGACCGGCCGTCCCGGCATCTCTATAGGCATACCACGCCATGTTCCTGGAACTCGAAAATGTTCTACGAACAAAAGCAGTGTTCTTAGAACAGAAGCCCGATGTATCAAAACAAGACGGTCCCAGCCAGAAGCGTTCTGAGAACGTTTCGTCGGAACCACAGGAGGGTTCTGGGAACATTCTTCGCGGTAGGCCTATACGCGAGCCAGGAAGCCAGGACGCTTCGCCACTGCTTGACACTTCTCGGAAGCCGGGCAAGGGATGCTAAATCCGTAGCTGCTAAAATCAACCGCCGGGAAATTGTCTTCGTCCCTCCGGGAAGAAGCCCATTGACTGTTTCGCGTGCCGCGCCTCTTTCTGGGAAGCTGTTTTCCTTCAGGGAGGGCCGTTTTAGCAGCCACGGTTTTAGCAGCCCTCGCCCATCTTCCGAACTTCTGGCAACAGTGCACTCCCCGAGAAAACTGGAAACGGCGACGCCCAACCTGGGGGAGTTACCCAATGGAGTCTCCGCTGAGGGGGGTGATCTGAGCACACTCCGCCGAAACCACAAAAAGGTGCTCAGAACCTTCTTTGGCAGGCCCATAAGCGAGCCAGGACGCCTCGTCGCTGCTTGACACCTCTGGCAACGCCCGAGGCGGGGGAGTCGGGTGCTGCTGGAAGTCCTCCTGGCCCAAGGCCCCCCCCCAGGATTCCGAGGGTGGCCCAGACGGTCTCCGGGGCACCCCCTCACGGGGCCCAGAGGGCCCCAGGGGCTCAGAATGGAGCGACAAGCTTGATGGGCATGTTTTCCACCACCACCACCATAAGTTAGAGGGGGGGGAGGAGGAGGACGAGGAGGAGGAGGAGGAGGAGGAGGAGGAAGACGAAGAGGAGGAGCAGGAGGAGGAGGAGGACCCCCTCCCCCTCCAACCTATGGTGGTGGTGGTGGAAAACACACCCATCAAAGCTGGGGGCCCCTTGGGCCAGGGGCACTTCTGGCCAACACCCGAGGCGAAAGGGGGGGCGGCCGGCCGCCCTCGCCCGCAGGTGCCGGGCCGCGGGCGCGCGAGGGCAGGGGGGCCAGAGGCCGGCCAGACGAGCGCGCGCCCGTGGGCCTCGACGCGTCGCCACCGCCGTGGACGCCGCCCGCGCCGTCGGCGTCGCCGTCCGCCGTCGTCGTCGCCGTCCGCGTCGCCGTCGCCGCCGCCGTCCGCGTCGCCGTCGCCCGCCCGGTCGTCGGCGGCAGGGCCGCCAGCCCTCGCCCTCTTCGCTGGCCTCGTCTGTGCCGTGTGGCGTGCCTGCACGTGCCCGCGCTCGCGTTGAGCAGCGCCGCGTGCTGCGGACGAGTGCGTGTGCGCATCCGTCTGTGTCTGCGTCAGGCTGTAGGTGCGTATGTGTGCGCGCGTGTGCCTGCGCATGTCTGCGTACGCGTGCCTGGTGTGTGCGAGTGCGAGAAAGGGAGAGAGAGAGAGAAAGAGAGAGAGAGAAAGAGAGACTAAGAGATAAACAAAACCATGGCACAAAAAAAGAGGGGGGGAGGGACCGTGTGCGGTGCGGGTGGTATGAACAAGCATGGAAACACGACTCGCTGGCCCAACGGGCCAAAGGCGTGCTGAGATCTCCGGGAACTGGTTAACAACATTTCTAGCTCGCGCGCGCGGGGCGGCCGCTTATGGGGTCCCCAGACGAAACGTACCCCCGCACGGTCCTGGGCAGGCCCTGGGCACGTCCCGAGCGGTCCGACGCAGGGATGGTCTTCCTCCCGGGCGCCGCCCTCGAGGCCCTCCAGGGAGCCTCAAGAGGGACCGCGAGGCCGCCAACAGCCCCCCGAGATGGTTCGAGAGTGCTCCGAGATGCCACGCGCTCGCTTCAAGACGCCCAAGATGGCTCCCAGACGCTCCGACAGGCCCCCAAGAGGCGCCCCAAGAGGGCCCCAAGAGGCAGAAATCGTCCCATTCCTCAAGCAAAACGTGTTGTTTAGCATATTCGCCACTTGAGCTTTACGTCAAAAACGGCGCAAGAGGCTCCCAAGACCGCCCCAAGACGGCCCAAGAGGCCCCCGAGAGGGCCCAAAAACCGCCCCAGAGGGGCCCAATACGACCCAAGACGCCTCCAAGACAGCCCAAGAGGCCCCCAAGACGGCTCCAAGAGGGGGTCCAGACGGGGGACCCGCACGGATATGTCGAGCCATTGGCCCCGAGAGGCCCGCAGGAGCGCCCAAGAGGCCCCCGAAAAGGCCCCCAAGAGGCCCCAAGATGCCTCCGCGAGGCCCTCAGGAGGCTCCCAAGCGGCCCCAGAAGGCCCCCCAAATGCCCCCCCAAACAAGAGCCAGCGATCTTACAAGATGGGCCAGCGGAGTGAGCGAAACGATTGAATAATCACAAACTCATTTAAACATGCACGGAAAATCCGCCGGCCCCCTTGCGGGGCCATCGAGAAAGGTCCAGATCCCAACCGGTCGCGTGAGATCCCAACCGGACGGTTCAGATCCCAACCGTCAAGGACACGTGGGACGCGTGAGATCCCAACCACTTTGGAGCCTCTGAAAAGCTCGAAGCCTCTGCAAGGTTCTGAGACTCTCCGAGAGCCTCTGAGAGATTCTGAGAGATTCTGAGAGGTTCTGATAGATTCTGAGAGTTTCTGAGAGGTTCTGAGAGGTTCTGAGAGATTCTGA
Organism: Prorocentrum cordatum; assembly: GCA_963575745.1. NCBI lineage: Eukaryota > Dinophyceae > Prorocentrales > Prorocentraceae > Prorocentrum > Prorocentrum cordatum. Next base: position 39,561 of record CAUYUJ010005691.1, on the reverse strand, counting down.
GAGATTCTGCGAGAATCTGAAAGATTCAGAAAGATTCTGTAAGATTCTGAGAGGTTCTGAGAGATTCTGACAGATTCTGAGAGATTCTGGGAGATTCTGAGAGATTCTCAGAGATTCTCAGAGATTCTCAGAGATTCTGAGAGCCTCTGAAAGATTCTGACAGATTCTGGGAGATTCTGAGAGACCCTGAGAGATGCTGAAACATTCTGCGATATTCTGATAGATTCTGAAAGATTCTGAGAGACTCTGAGATTCTGAGAGATTCTGAGAAATTCTGAAAGATTCTCAGAGATTCTCAGAGATACTCAGAGATTCTGAAAGATTCTGAAAGGTTCTGACATATTCTGAAAGATTCTGAGAACCTCTGAGAGCCTCTGTGAGATTCTGAGAGATTCTGCAAGGTTCTGAGAGCCTCTGAAAGATTCTGCAAGGTTCCGAAAGCCTCTGCAAGATTCTGCAAGGTTCTGAGAGCCTCTGAGAGATTCTGCAAGGTTCTGAAAGCCTCTGAAGATTCTGCAAGATTCTGAGAGCCTCTGAAAGATTCTGCAAGGTTCTGAGAGCCTCTGAGAGCCTCTGGGAGATTCTGCAAGGTTCTGAGAGCCTCTGAAAAATTGTGTAAGGTTCTGAGAGCCTCTGAGAGCCTCTGAAAGATTCTGCCAGGTTCTGAGAGCCTCTGAGAGCCTCTGGGAGATTCTACAAGGTTCTGAGAGTCTCTGAAAGATTCTACAAGATTCTGAGGCTCCCGCCGCCGCCGCGACCGCCGCCGCCGAAGCCGCCGCCGCCGTCATCGTCGTCGCTGTCATCGTTGTCGTTCGGGCACCGCCCCTTGGGAAGACGAGGAACAGGATGAGGAGGAGCAGAGCGAGGAGGAGGATGAGCGGAATCAGTGCGAGGATGACGATGCTGCTGACGCTGAGGAGGGTGAGGGTAAGGAAGAGGAACAGGGCTTGAGGGCAATAAGAGGGAGGATGAGGAGGAGGAGGGGGAGAAGGAGGAGTTTGGCAGACGAGGGGGCGATAGTGATGAGGAAGGTGATGATGATGCTGCTGATGATGATGGTGGTGGTGACGATGATGATGATGATGACGATGATGAATGCGATGATGATGATGGTGGTGATGATGAAGGTGATGACGATGATGACGGCGGTGACGTTGGTAATATCACTGCCGTTGATGACGATGCTGGTGATGAAGATGATGATGATGATGGTGATAACGACGATTGCCACAACGGCGGCGAACCTGATTATCATGGGCATAACGTTGGTGATGCCGCTGCTGCTGCTGATGACCATGGTGCCAATGACGATGATGATGGCGAGGGCGATGATTATAAAGACGATTGCCACAACGAGGCGAGACGTTGATGACGCCGCTGCTGCTGGCGATAATGATGACAATGAAGCCGCTTAGGGCTCCCTTGGCGTCGTCCTCGGCGCCTTTGGGCTCGTCCTACTCCAGGACGAGGAGGAGGAGGAGCGTGGGGCGACTGGGATAGGAAGGAGCCTGAGGAGGAGCATCAGGGGGAGAAGTGGATGCTTCATGACGACGAGGGTGCTGATGATGACGATGAGGGGGAGAAGGAGGAGTAGTAGGAGGAGGACGAGGAGGAGGATGCGGAGGAGGAGGGGGAGGAGGAGAGGACGGGGAGGAGGAGGAGGAGGAGGAGGGGGAGGAGGAGAAGCAAGACTGCTGCGGGCAAGGGGGACGAGCGGGATCAGGAATCCGAGGAGGAGCTTTTTCTGCGGAACCCGCTGGCGATCTCGGGGGCCCCCTTGGGCACCATTGGGCGTGTGCTCGGCCGTCTTGGGGCCCGCTGGGGTCATTTTAGGGGCAGTTTTGGGGCCTGTGTCTGCCATGTTGGACGCTCTTCGGATCGATGCGGCGAGCATGCTAAGCATGTGCGCTTATCCACGGAGTTGGGGCGATGTTTGCCCCGCGGGGCCCTCTTGGAGCTCTTTTGGTTGCACTCGTGCAGTCGGCACGGCATACCCCCTGTGCGGGGCTGCTCATGTTCGGCCAGCGGGACATATTATAGTAGAACGCGTGCACTCCTACACTTACCACCGTAAACAATACTACACTTAGTACTGGCACCTCGCACTACTAGTACGAGTAGTACTTCGGCTACGTGTATGCCTGCTGCTGCAACTACTGTCGTTCTTGATCGTATCACTTTAGTTGTGGTCTTATTGTCGTTGGCGCTGTGATCTGGTACGTTTACTACTACTGCTGCTAGTACGGCCTATTGCTTGTATTACTACGACTACTGATGCGAATAGTAATACTACTAATACGACTGACACTAACACTACTACGACTACTACTACTACTACTACTACTACTACTACTACGACTACTACTACTACTACTACTACTACCACTGCGACTACTACTACACCTACTGCTACTACTACCACCACTATTACTACTACTACTACTACTACTACTTTTACTACTATTACTACGACTACTACTACTACGCAACTACTTCTACTACGACTACTATTACAACCACTACTACTTGTAATACTATACCCTCCACAAGTACTACTACTACTACTAATACTACGAATTGTACTGACACTACCACTACTCATACTACTACACCCTCCACAAGTACTACTGCTCCTTCTACTACTACTACTACTACTACTACTACTACTACTACTACTACTTCTTCTACGACAACTACTAATACTACCATTAGTATTACTACTCTTACCAATATTACGATTACGACTACTACTACTACTACTACTACTACTACTACGACTACTACTACGACTACTACTACTACTACCACTACCACTACTACTACGACGACTACTACTACTACTACTACTATGTCTACTACTACTACTATTCCTGCTACTAGTCCCAGTATTATTGCGATTACAACATACAACTACGACTACTGCGACTACGACTACGACTACGACTACTACGACTACTTCTACTTCTACTACTACTACTACTACGACTACTACTACTACTACTACTACTACTAGTACTACCACTACTACTACTAGTACTACGACTACGACTACGACTACTACTTCTACTACTACTACTACTAATATTACTGCTAGTACTACTATTACTATGACTACTACTACTACTACTACTACTACTACTACTACTACTACTACGACCACTACCCCTACTCCTACTCCTAATACTACTACCACTACTACTGCTACTACTACTACAACTACTACTACGACTACTACTATTACTACTACGAATACTACTACTACTGCTACTACTACTACTACTACAACTACTACTACTACTACTAATAGTACTACTACTACTGCTACAACTACTACTACTACTACTATTACTACTACTACTACTACTACTACGACTACTACTTTCACTACTATTACTACTTCTATTCTTACTACGACCTACTACCACTACCACTACGACTACGACTACGACTACTACTACTACTGCTACTACTACTACTACTACTACTACGACTACTTGTACTACTACTACTACTACTACTACTACTACTACTACTTCTACTACTACTACTACTACGACTACGACTACGACTACGACTACTACTACTACTACTACTACAAATAATGTTAGTGCTACTGCTACTAGTAATAGTAATACTATTAGTACTAGTAGTAGTAGTACTACTACTACTACTACTAATAATAATAATACTCAGACTTCTAGTCGTACTACATCTACTATTCCTAGTATCGCTATTACTACTACTACTATTACAACCACTACTACTTGTACCACTGCACCCTCCACAAGTACTGCTACGAATACCCCGAATTGTACTGCGTAGTAGTAGTAGTAATAGTAGTAGTAGTAGTAGTAGTAATAGTAGTAGCAGAAGTACCGGTGTGTTCGATAAAAACGCCCATTGGCAACGGTCAAAGGGCCGCGCAAGCTCGCCCCCACGCCCCCAATTTCAAGGCCCGGGGTTGGACACGCTTCCACGAGAAACACGGATGGGCGATTTTTCTTTCGAAAACCAAGGTAGTAGTAGTAGTAGTAGTAGTAGTAGTAGTAGTAGTAGTAGTAGTAGTAGTAGTAGTAGTAGTAGTAGTAGTAGTAGTAGTAGTAGTAGTAGTAGTAGTAGTAGTAGTAGTAGTAGTAGTAGTAGTAGTAGTAGTAGTAGTAGTAGTAGTAGTAGTAGTAGTAGTAGTAGTAGTAGTAGTAGTAGTAGTAGTAGTAGTAGTAGTAGTAGTAGTAGTAGTAGTAGTAGTAGTAGTAGTAGTAGTAGTAGTAGTAGTAGTAGTAGTAGTAGTAGTAGTAGTAGCAGTAGTAGTAGTAGTCGTAGTAGTCGTAGTAGTCGTAGTAGCAGTCGCAATAGCTCAGGCGTAAATCTGCTCCTGTAAGGTGTCCACTGCAATTTCAGATAGCAATGAACAAGTATGGTAACATTACAATATGGTTTCTTTATTCGCTTCCTCCTCGGTGGGGATCTGACCGTGCCTGGTGTTTTAGACGGTTGGGATCTGAACCGTCTGGTTGGGATCTCACGCGACCGGTTGGGATCTGAACCCATCGCGGGGCCATCAGGCTGCGAGGATTAAGGTTGCTGCTCCCTGCGCCAGTTCCAGCTTGCAGTTTCAATTGTTACAGTACTGCTTTGGGGGGGAGCCGAAAAGGGCCCTAGTTAGCGTCCCCTGGGAGGGTTCTCAGAATTCCTCGGGGGGCGTGGGACACATAAAAATACGGGAGATTCGCGCCCCCGAGGCTATAATCCTTTGTGAATTACTCAAAGTTCGCGCCCCCGAGGCCAGAATCCCTTGTAAATTACACCACGCTCGCGCCCCCGAGACCACGATCCCTTGTAAATTACGCCACATTCGCGCCCTCGACACCAGAATCCCGTGTAAATTATGCAAAATTCGCGTTCCCGAAGCGACGAACCCTCGTAAATTGCGCAGCAGGCGCGCCCCCGAGGCCACGAATCCGCCCCGTGGAGGCTGCCTAAAAGGCGCCCCTTCTCTCCAGAGCAGAAATACGATAATTTTCTGTATTGGGGTATATGCTCCGCTGGTATTGTTTTCCCCCCCCGCCGTCTCTTGAAAATTCGGCGGTGGGCTCCACATTCGCGCCCCCCAGGCCACGATCCCTCGTACATTACACCACGCTCGCGCCCCCGAGGCCACGATTTCTCTTAAATTACGCAAAGTTCGCGCCACCGAGGCCACGACCCCTTTTAAATTACGCCACATGAGCGCCCCCGAGGCCACGATCCCTTGTAAATTACGACGCAATCGCGCCCCCGAGGCCACGCGATCCTTAGTGAATTACGCCGAACTCGCGTCCCCCAGGCCACGATCCCATATAAATTACGCCACATTCGCACCCTCGATGCCACGATCCGTCGTAAATTACGCTGGATGCGCACCCCCAGGCTACGAAACCACCGTGCGGAGGCTGCCCAAAGGCGACACTCCTTCTCGTGAGCAGAAAAACTGCAATGTCCCCAAATACTGCCTGAAACAATCAATCCCCAGCCCTTCCCAGGGCGCTTCCAATGAACAACTGGAGGAAAATGCTCTAAGAAGACAACAAAGCGTTCAACAATGATTTCAGAATCTCGATATGTTTTGCTCATCGCCAGCAGCCCTAGCATGACGGCCCCGAATGGCATCAAGACGGCGCCCAGACATCCCAACATAGCTCTGATGTATCCCATTATGATAGATAGGGGGCCGGCGGCAGGGGGCGAAGCCCTTACGGATATACATAGATGTGTACACACATGTGCTGCAAGGACTTTAAATGTTAACGGGCCTTGATGGCTAGTGGAACTGGGGCTCCACGGAACTGACCCAACAAGGATGGATAACATCGCGCTGTCTTTTATATCCTCATCTTGAGATGTCGGAACCAATACGGTTCTGGTAGAGTCCAGCGTGCACGCAAGTGTGCACGCACATGCCCTTCAATTCGAAGCATGGAAAGAAGACACAACACCACCACGACAACCACCACCACCGCCACCACCACCACCACACCCCACCATCACCACCACCACCACCACCACCACCGCCACAACCACAACCACTACCACCACCGCAACCACCACAACCACCACGAAAAACAACCACTCCACCACTACCGCCACCACCACCACCACCTTAACACCCCACCACCACCACCACAAGTACCACCACCACCACCACCACCACCACCACCACCACCACCACCACCACCACCACCACCACCACCACCACCCACCACCACAAGAAACCACCGCACCACCACCACCACCACCGCCACCACCACCATCACCACCACCGCCACAACCACCACCACCACCACCACCACCACCACCACCACCACGACAGCCCACCACCACCATCACCACCACCGCCTCAGAGAGGCCCCAAAAGACGCCCAAGAGGCGCCCAGGAGGCTGCACAAATGTTCTTCAGAGGCCCCCGAGAGCCCTCCGACGAGACCCCAAGAGGCATCCAGTAGGACTCTGACCCAAAACCAAGGGACGGTGGCGGAGCGTCGTCGTCGTCGTCGTCGTCGTCGTCGTCGTCATCGTCGTCGTCCTCGTCGACGCTCCCCGTCGCCGCCGCCCGCCGCCGCAGGCGCAGGCGCCGGCCCCAAAAAAGAAGTTTTCGTCTCCGCCGCCGCCGCCAGCCGCCGCCGACGCAGGCGCCGGCCCGAGGAGAGGGAGAGAGGAGAAGTACGGGAGGAGGGGGAGGGGTGGGGGGGTTCGAACCCCCCCCTCTGTCACGGGGGGTCGGGGGGGGTCCGGTTCCAAACGCCCCCCCTCCAAGCAACCACAGAACGCGCTCTTTCCTTGGTTTAACAAATCCTCTGGTCCGAAGGCAGACGGTCAAATTTGATGCCTGAGGTGATCCAGATAATTACTGGAGGTCAGCCCGGAGTCGAAACTGTGTACGTTGCCAGGTTCCCCAGGGGCCCCAGGGCGGAAATTCGGGCTGTTACAAATTTAACATCGAAAGTCGACTGCTTCTGATCGAACATGACAGAATGACGAGGACAGGTAGCAAAGGCCAAACGGAGGAGGCACTGGCTAGGGGCGAAATGGGACTCCGTCTGCGGCAAAGAGAACTCGTAACTTCACAAAACTCGCACCATCTCCCTATCCGGAAGCGGAAGGACACAGGAACAGGTGCGTTTGGAGAAAAAACGTGCGCATGCAGACCAGAACTGGCAACGGTAAAATAAATTACACCCGCAGCACGTGCACGTGCAACGAGGGGCCCCCATCGCAGATCCAAATGCGCGCGGAGTTTCTAAAAGTTTGACACGCCGCTTTCTCTGCTTCGAGCACCGGCGTGAGGAATGAGGGCCACCATGCCTGTCCGCACTCCCTTCTCTGACCGAGCAGGCATTGCCACCACTGGGATCGGACGGAAGCGAGGCGGCCCTAAAGCGTTGGAAATTGTTGGGGGAACGAATGTGCATAGAGGACGTAGTGCCGAGAAGACCTTCAAGATTAAAACTCTGCAAGTGCTGCCTCCCACCTTCTCCCCCTCCTCCTGCTCCTCATTCTCCTCTCAGTTGAGTGCGCTACGTAAAAGCCGCGCTGCCCACAAAGACAGACAGACAGACACACGCAAGATCACCTCTGGATCTCGCAGTTCCCGCGGAGGCCGCAGCGGTCGCTCCCCCACCGCGCGCTGCTCCTGGACAGACAACCGCACGTCTCTCCACCACCGCGCGCCGCAGGCCCCGCACAGACGACATGCTGACCTCATCGGACCCCAGCCGGGAGTCTGCCCGCTACGCCACGTGGAGGGCGGCACGCGCGAGGAGCCCGCAGCCCCGCCGACGTCGCCAGCCTGGCTGGCCCCGCGCGCCCCGCGCGGACCCTACACAGAGAACTCTGTCGTGTCCACCGTGTCCACTGCACCGCCCTCGCCGAACCTCCTGCTGGCACGACCGAGCTGGGCACGAGCGGGCATGGGCGGGGTGGCGAACAGTAGACGCTGTCCACGACCGACAGCGGCCGCTGCTGAGCGGCTAGCTGCCTGTCTCAAGTGGACCACGTCCGCAGCAATGCCAACAACGAGTCCCTGCTCAAAAGGAACAGGAACTGCCGTCGGCCTCCGCCCCCCTCCTCTCCGTGCCCACTCAGATCGCACCAGTCCTGCCGCCGAACCAGCGGGTCTCGGGGAGCAGATCGCAGGCCGGCGCTGACAAAGAGCACGTCACCTCCGCCAACACCTGCTCGCCGTCCCGCTTCCGCTCGCAGCCTGGCTCCCTGGCGCGTACTTCGCCGTTCGCCCGCAACAGTGTCGCGCCCTCGGCGCTCGTCGGCGCCGCTGAGACTGGAGGCGGCTCGGCGGTGCTTACCAGGATTTGACCGCGCCTGATCTTCTTCTTGATCATCCTCTAGGAAGGACAGAAAGATACCCATACCGCTGCTCCCCCGACCTCTCCCAGGGTGCCTCCTCTCAGCGCTTTCGAGGCGAATCTGGCCGTGGCGGGGAGGAAGCGGCATCGGCATCGGCATCTTTTCCCTTCACTGACCTCTGACGCTTCTTGCGCTGGGTCTGGTAGCGGCGCTGGGCCTGCCGTCCTGGCGCGTGCGCGGCACTGGCCGAACCACCACCGTCAACGCTCGAGGCTCGCGCCTGCTGCGCTTCGGGCGAGGGCGCCTGGTCACTGACGCTGTCCGCCGCGAAGAACCTCTTCGGGGAATTAAAAAACGGCACGCAAGTAAACTTTCGGTTATGTTGCATCCTCGGGGGACCTTGTCTGTCCCGTCGCGGCCCTGTCCGCGTCGAATCCGTGTCGAATCCATGTCGGACGCGTCGGATCCGTGTCGAATCCGTGTCGAATCCCCGTCGAATCAACGCCAAATCCGCGTCGAGTCCGCATCGAGCACGCGTCGGGCCCCCAAAAAGACACCACTTTTTGGGACAGGCGAGGTCTCCCGAAGATGCAACAGTATTTCGGAGCTTCGCGCAGCTGTCCTGGATCGGCGCTGGCCCCCCTGCCTGGCGCGCGGAGCGCGCCAGAAACGGCGCCGGAGGCGCCGCCGGGGGGGCCCGGCGCCGATCCGAGAAATCCGCGCGGAGCTCCGAAAAACTGTGTTTACGCTGTTTTCGGTTCCTAGAGGAAAAAGAACTATGCACATGCACCGATTCTGGCCAGGCCCATCCTGAGCCCAGGATCGGTGCATACGTCCTCCTACCTTGGCCAGGAAGGCATATGCACCGATCCTGGGTCAAAGATGGGCCTTGCCAGGATCGGTGCATGTGCATAATTATCTTCGCCCGAGTTCCTCGACATCTGGCCGTTCACCTCGACTACATAGCCGTCGAGACTGACCGGCTTCGCGGGGGCCTCGAGCGGCGGAGCTGCGCCGTCGCCGCCGCCCGGCCCGCCGCTGCCGGCACCGGGGGCACCGCTGGGCCTGCTGCTCAATGCCGGTGCCGCCGTGGGGCTCCGTGCCGGCTCCCACATGTCCTGACAAGGCTCCTCCTCCTCCTCCTCCTCCTCCTCCTCCTCCTCCTCCTCCTCCTCCTCCTCCTCCTCCTCCTCCTCCTCCTCCTCCTCACTCCTCCTCCTCACTCCTCCTCCTCCTCCTCACTCCTCCTCCTCACTCCTCGCGCCTCACTCCTCAACTGATCCCTGTCCCGCCGGCGTGGCCTGGGCCCCACTGGCCGAACTACCCCATAGATGGGGATACAGACCTTTTCATTCGGGCCTCGAAGGAGCCATCCCCAACCGGGGTGGCGGCATGCTGGGGCCGAGGTGCCGTGGGCCAGTGGGGATAAGGACAAGTTCACCGATGCTGACTCAACAACGTTTTCAGAAAAATGACGAGACCCAGTCTGAAACTCGACGCGGGCTCCGGCTGCAACCATCCCACGAACTCTTATGTAAGATCGGCGGGCGCAAGCGGGTCGAAGCCGGTGCAGGCGCCAGTCGGGCTTCGGGCGGGACACGCTGCCATCCCACGAGGCGCTGGATTGGGTACCCACACCGCTGCCATCCGGACCTCGTCGGCGGCGCGCACACGGGGGGTGGCGCGGGGGGGAGGGCCATCAGGCGGCGCGCTTCATAGAAGGCTGAGGCCCTCCGAGAAAGGATTCTGGGAAGGCTCTTCCAGAAAGTGCTCAAAATGGCGAATTGGTCCAGGGCTTGGGGGAACCCAACCCCTGGACCAATGCCAATTTCTGGCGAATCCCAATTTTTGCTTCCGGCGGCCCAGTTGCATCCTCGGACCGCCAGCGAACAGGACGACGCCGCCGACGCCGACAACGGCGACGACGCCGACGACGTCAACGCCGACGCCGTCGTTGTCGTCGTCGTCGTCGGTTGTCGGTCGTCATCGTCGTTGTCCGCTGTAAGCGCTGTCGTCGGTCGTCGTCGTCGTCGTCGTCGTCGTCGTCGTCGTCGTCGTCGTCGTCGTCGTCGTCGTCGTCATCGTTGTCCGTCGTCGTCCGTTGTAAACGACATCGTCCGTCGTCGTCGTCGTCGTCGTCGTCGTCGCGTTCGTCGTCGTCGTCGTCGTCGTCGTCGTCCGTCGTGGTTGTCGTCGACGTCGTCCGTTGTCATCGTCGTTGTCGTGGTAGTCGTCGTCGTCGTCTTATCGTCGTCGTCGTCCGTCGTCATCCATGGTCGTCGTCCGTCGTCACCGTCGTTGGCCGTTGCCCTCGTTGTCGTCGGTCGTCGTCGTCGTCGTCGTCGTCGTCGTCGCCGCCGTCGTCGTCGTCGCCGTCCGTCGGCGTCGTCGTCGTAGTCCTCGGTCGTCGGCCGTGGTCGTCGTCGTCCGTTGTCGTCGTTGTCGTCGGTCGTCGTCCGTCGTCGTCGTTGCATTCGTCGTCCGTCGTCGTCCGTTGTCGTCAAAGCCGTCCGTTGTCATCGTCGTCGTCGTCGTCGTCGGTCGTCGCCGTCGTCGTCGTCATTGTCGTCCGTCGTCGACGCCGTCATCGTCGTCCGTCGTCGTTGTCGTCGTCGTCGTCCGTCGCCGTCGTCGTCGTCGTCGTCGTCGTCGTCGTCGTCGGTCGTCGTCGTCGTCGTCTGTTGCCGTCGCTGTCGACGGTCGTCGTCGTCGTGTTCGTCGTCGTCCGTCGTCATCCGTTGTAAACAACGTCGTCCGTTGTCGTCGTCGTCGTCGTCCGTCGTCTCATCGTCGTCGTCTCATCGCCGTCGTCGTCCGTTGTCGTCGACGTCGTCCGTTGTCATCGTCGTCGTCGCCGTCGTCGTCGTCGTATCATCGTCATCGTCGTCCGTCGTCGTCCGCCGCCGTCGTCGTCGTCGTCCGTCGTCCGCATCGTCGTCCGTTGCCGGCGTTGTCGTCGGTCGTCGTCGTCATCGTCGTCGTCGTCGTCGCCGCCGTCGTCGTCACCGTCGTCGTCGTCGTCCGTCGTCGTCGTCGTCGTCGTCGGTCGCCAGTCGTCGGTCGTTGTCGTCGTCGTCCGTCGCCGTCGTTACCGTCGGTCGTCGTCGTCCTCATCGTCGTCCGTTGCCGTCGTTGTCGACGGTCGTCGTCATCATTGTCGTCGTCGTCGTCGCCACCGTCGTCGTCGTCGTCGTCGTCGGTCGCCGGTCGTCGGTCGTTGTCGTCGTCGTCCGTCGTCGTCGTTGCCGTCGGTCGTCGTCGTCGTCGTGTTCGTCGTCGTCCGTTGTCGTCGACGTCGTCCGTTGCAATCGTCGTCGTCGTCCGTTGTCGCCGTCGTCGTCGGCATCGTCGTCCGTCGTAGACGCCGTCGTCGTCTTCGTCGTTCGTGCTTGTCGTTGCCGTCGTCGTCGTCAAAGACGTCGTCCGTCGTCGTCGTCGTCGTCATCCGTCGTCGGTCCTCGTCGTCGTCGTCGTCGTCGTCGTCGTCGTCGTCCGCTGCCGTCACTGTCGTCGGTCGTCGTCGTCGTCGTCGTCGTCGTCGTCGTCGTCCGTCGTCGTCCGTTGTCGTCGACGTCGTCCGTTGTCGTCGTCGTCGTTGTCGTCGTCCGTCGTCGTTGTCGTCGTCATCGTCGACGTCGCCGTCGTCGTCTCATCGTCGGCGTCGCCCGACGTCCGTCGTCGTCGTCGTCGTCGTCGTCGTCCGTCGTCATCGTTGTCTTCCGTTGCCGTCGTTGTCGTCGGTCGGTCGTCGTCGTCGTCGTCCGTCGTCGTCGTCGTCGTCGCCGTCGTCGTCGTCCGTCGTCGTCGTCGTCGGTCGTCGTCGTCGTCGTCGTCGTCGGTCGTCGGTCGTCGCCGTCGTCGTCTATTGTCGTCGGTCGTCGTCGACGTCGTCGTCGTGCTCGTCGTCGTCCGTCGTCGTCGACGTCGTCCGGTGTCATCGTCGTCGTCGTCGTCGTCCGTCGTCGCCGTCATCGTCGTCTGTCGTCGACGCCGTCGTCGTCTTCGTCGCCCGTCCTCGCCGTTGTCGTCGTCGTCGTCGTCGTCGCCCGTCGCCGTCGTCGTCGTCGTCGTCGTCGGTCGTCGGTCGTCGTCGTCCGTTGCCGTCGCTGTCGTCGGTCGTCGTCGTCGTCGTCGTCGTCGCGTTCGTCGTCGTCCGTTGTAAACGACGTCGTCCGTCGTCGTCGTCGTCGCCGTGTTCGTCTGTCGTCGTTGTCGTCGACGTCGTCCGTTGTCGTCGTCGTCGTCGTCTCATCGTCGTCGTCGTCCGTCGCCGTCCGTCGTCGTCGTCGTCGTCGTCGTCGTCGTCGTCGTCGTCGTCGTCCGTCGTCATCGTCGTCGTCCGTCGCCGTCGTTGTCGTCGGTCGTCGTCGTCGTCGTCGTCGTCGCCGCCGTCGTCGCCGTCGTCGGTCGTCGGTCGTCGTCACCGTCGTCTGTTGTCGTCGTTGTCGTCGGCTTGCGTCGTCGTGTTCGTCGTCGTCCGTCGTCATCCGTTGTCATTGACGTCGTCCGTTGTCATACACACATACACACACCGATATCCTGGCAAAATTCACCCTGGGCCGAAGATCGGCCTGGCCCGGGTCGGTGCAGGTGCATACAGTCGGCTCGTATCACAAGGATGCGCGATGAGGATGCAGGGGCCTAGGAAGCCCATTTCGAGGCTTCTCGAGCGGGGCGCGGCCAGCGAACGCGGCCAAGGATGGGCCGAGGAGGCAAGGATGCAAGGGTATGGGAATGTTGCCCGTCCTTACCATGCGGGCTGACTGCAGTTGGTGCTCCCCGAGCCTGGTACCAGGGCGCCGCGGCTGCTCCCGCCCGCGCGCGCGGGCCGTTGCTGGCGCCGTGCGGCCAGTACCACCAGGCATCGGGCAGCAGTGGGCCGCGGGCATCGTGCGCCCCGTGCCGAAGGGCCGACCGCCAGGCCGCGGCCATCACGGAGCTGTGGCTTCCGAAGTCTGCTTGGGAGGGGCATCGATGCAGGGGGGGTGGCCAGCTCAGGAGGGGAAGCATCGACCTGCCATCGGCGACACATCGCCGACACGTCGGCGGTGGGCCCAAGATGGCGAGTCCGCACGTTCCTGGGCAGGGCGGACCGTCGGACCCCCATCAGCGGTCAGTGGGCGACTGAGGGTCGACGCGTTACCCCCCGAGTCTCTGCCCCCCCCCCTCAACGTCGCCCCTGAGTTTACGAGGCGCCCAAGCTCGAGGAACAACAGATGGCGGAAAGCAGGTCCCCGAACTTCGCTCGCACTGCGCCCCGCGGTGCCCGAGGCGCGGCTGGCTTCGCGCCCCGCTAGGCCGCCCTGGAGAAGGGCGGCTCTCCAGCCCAAGCCGCGGCGCGCGAAGCGCGGTGCTTTTCGCGCCCCGTGGGGTGACCCAGATGGACATCCCGTTCCAGAGTTGCCGCTGCTGAGTTGTTAGCGAGGGGTCCACCTCCTGAGCAGGCGGCGCCGATAAGTGATGAAGTCAGAGCTGGTGGTGGGAGGCTTCGGAAATGTTTGCTTTCGCAATATAAGGAAGGGCACCTCACGGCCAGGCAGCTAGCCACCACGTGCTACTGGGCAACACAGGGGGGGTCGTTCGGCGTGGCGGATCTAGCACCGCGCGGACTTCTTGGATCGGTGCTGGAGAGCCCCCGACGCGGCGCCTCCGCCGCCGCCCCCTGGCGCGCTCCGCACGCGGGGGGGCTCTGGCGCCCATGCAAGAGAGCACCTTGAACACTCGGCGTGCGAGATGTTTGAGCGCATGAAAACCGCCCCCCGCCCTCCCCACATTTCTTGGTCTGCGGGGCGAGAGCGAACCTCTTCCTGTAAAAGCTAGGCGGGCTACGCACAGCTCTAATTGGGGAGACAGGGCACAGGCGGGCGGGGCCTCAGGCGGCCGGAGGGCGGGACGGGGTGCAGGCGGGAAATCACCTTGAACACTCGGCGTGTGAGATGTTTGCACACATGAAAACCGCCCCACGCCCCCCCCCCACATGAGGAACCTCAGACCAGCCAGACCGCGCGCACGGCCCCCCCTCCTGCAGCAGCTGGCGATGGCCTCGCTGACAGGGCGCCTACCGCTACGCACACTCGCCACGTGTAATGGCAAAACGCTGACGTGTAAAATCCAGTGCTGTGGGGGCTGGGGCCGGTTTCCCACTGTTCAATGCTGCCCCTCCCCAGCACTTCCCCGAGGAGGAGGAGGAGGAGGAGGAGGAGGAGGAGGAGGAGGAGGAGGAGGGAGCTCGGCCTGGCCGGCTTGGAGGGAGGTGGGGGGACAAAATTTGCGGGCGGTGCCAGCGGCCTCGGCCCTGCTCCAAAGACGGGCTCCGACGGCTTCGGCATGGCCTCCGCGGCCTCCGCGGTGCCTCGCCACGTTCTCCGTGAGGCCCCAGATGGTGGCTTCCTGCCAGGCCACCCCAAGCTAACCCGAAGATCCCGATTTCGGGTTTGGGGGGGTACGGGTCCCATGTGTTTCTACATTGTTCCCCGACCCCTCCACCGGAAATGGAAGGCAATTTGAGGCCTTCGGGTTGGGTTGGGGTGGTTTGGTGGGTGGTGAGATGGTCCCAAGAAGTCCCACTATGGTCTCAGAACAGCTCCAGAAACCTCGAAGATGTCTTCAGAAAGCTGCAGGATGACCCTGACGAAGGCCCTGACAAGGCAAGATCCGCCGACCCTGTCGGGGTGTGCGAGACGCTGCTTCGTTTGACTCGTCGTCGTCGTCGTCGTCGTCGTCGTCGTCGTCGTCGTCGTTGTCAGTGGAGTCGGGGGCCATGCGGACTCCGACGGGACCTCGCTGCCTCCTGGGCGGCTGCAACCTGCGCAACTGTCGCCACTTTCGCGGGCTCCTGGGAGGTCCAGCGGAGTCGAGGGCCACGCGGACCCAGACGGGATCTCGCTGTTTCCTGGGTGACTACGAACTGGGCAACTGTCGCCACTTTCGTGGGCTCCTGGGAGGCACGGCGGAGAGGTGAGGGTAGCGCAGATCGTGCCTATCTGGCGATGTGTCATGTTGTATGGACCGTTCGCACAAATATTCGGCTCGCGCGGAGAAGGAGTTGGGTACGTCTCGGGTATCATTGTCACTCCAAGCGTCCAAGACTACCTCAGAGGCCGAGGCCTTCGAGATCGACCCAAGACGGGCCAAGAATACCTCAGGAGGGCCCCAGGACTGCCCCAGACGGGATTGGGACGGCACAGGCGGTGCCCAAGACAGTCGAATGGGACCCCAAGAGGGGCCCAAGACAGCCAAAGATGGCCTCAGGAGGGCCCAAGATGGGCCCAAGACAGCGCAGCAAGATGGCTCTAAGACGGCCCAAGAGGCGCCCAAGACGGCCCAGGAGGGCCTCGAGAGGCTCCCAAGAGGCCCAAACGAGTCCCCTGGCGGCTCCCAAACTGCCCCCAAACGGCTTCAAACTGCTTCGAGCGATCTTCACGCTCTCAGGGCGAAGAAGTGGGGGACAGGAGGACAAGGAGGAGAAGACAGAGGAGGAAGAGGAGACTAATCACATCACCTTAATTTACTCCCGATGACCAAATATGATCTCGGCATCCAGGAGATCTACGGGGTCGGCGGTGCGTAGGCAGTGAATCACCTTGGACCTCCGCAGCGAAGCGTCTCGGCAGTCCGACTGGACGGGTGTTTGACGCAAGGGCCACGCCAGGAGACGTCCAGGAAGACCAAGTGCACAATGTTGCATTCCTACGCATTGCAAAGCACCCCCCTGAACTCCCCCCCCAGGCCCGCGCCGAGGTGCCGACCCGTTTCGTCGCGTCTGGCATGTTCTTGCAAAAACCTGTGGAACAAAAACAATATGATAGCTTCTTTGGCTTCCTCGGAGTCCACAGGGGCTTTCAAGCGGCACAACCTGTCTTCAAAACGGCCCAAGACAATTCCAACACGGCCCCAAGAGAGCCCATGAAGCCCCAAAGACAGCTCCGGAGGGCCCCAAGGAGGCACCCCACAGCGCCCCCAGAAGTCAAAAACATTGTCTGTTCTTGCGGTTGTTTGCTACTTTTTAGGGTTTTCTTTTTTCAGCCCACGCGGGCACATGACGGCCCAAGCAGCCTCCAAGATGGCGCCAAGACGGCCCATGAGGCCTCCCAGAGGGCCCCCAGACTGCACCAGAGGGCCTCAAGATGGCCTCATGAGGCTCCCAAAACGGTCCAAGAGGCCCCGAAGATGGCCCAAGAGGGCCCGAAAGGAGCCCCAAGGCGGCCCCGAGAGGCACCCCAGACGGCCTCCGAAAAGGCCCCGACGGCCCCATACGGCCCGAGGACAGCTCGAGGCGCCCTTCCGGTGCCCAAAGAAGCCCGCGAGAATCCCCGACGAGGGCCCAGTGTGCCCCCAGCGGGCCCCCGAGAGGGCTCCAAACGCCTCCCACGAGACCCCCCCATGTCCATGCCCTACGCGTTCAGGTCGCCAGGCGCTGATACGCTCCACTCGGCGGTGGACAAACCTCCCTCTAGTAAACCTCCCCTCAATGAAAACGGCCTGGGACCGAAACCGACGGACCGGCACCCGCAAAAATGACGGCCGCGACGCCCTCTCGCGGACCGAAAACGGCCAACTCCTCAATCGACGTGACAGGGTAGGAGATTTTCCCACCTCCGATCCACACAGGCGCACACTGGGCCCCAGGACGGCTCAGCACGGCCCGAGAGGCCCGTCGAGGCCCCACGAGGCTTTCAGGAGGCCCGCGCGGGGGCGCTCCAAAGGATCCAGACGGCGCAAGAGCGCCCCAGGACGACGCAAGTGAAGGGGCCCTGGGACACACAAAGAAATACACACAAGTAAAAGGATCCCCCATATTTTCTTATATTTTCTGGGTTTTTGTCTTCCCCCCCACTTCCCATAATTCCCTATATTTTCCTGGGACAGGACGATGAATTGTGTCTGTGTGTTTTTTCCCCTCCTGACCAAGACTCCCCCAGTAGGCTCGCAGGAGTCACCTCAAAGACTTAACTGTGCATACTCGGAGAAACCCGAAACGCCCGTGCTCTCCGCGGTCCGGGATGTGCACCACGCGGGGCGAGAGGAATCACCTTGGACCACCGAAAGTTCATGTACATTCTGTGTGATTCCTCGGATGATGTCCATGGACAGTGGCAACATGCGGACTGGGATGCCTGAGCCAAGGTGGACGTGGATAGCGTCACGATCGATCTTTCCCATGGTGACCCGACGATCTCCTGAATGATGGTCGACGGTCTACGGTAGCGTAACGTCGCGATGACGTCGGCGACGGGATGGTTCAACCTTGAAAGTGCCTTTCCGACGGCGCAGATCGTTCAAGGTCGATTCTGGGCCACTGGCGCCGTTCAACCTCGACCTCCCTCGCTGGGGTTGTCGCCGCGTCCACGCGGCAGGAACCCACCATACACCTTGCGCCGTGGCCATGCCCTGAGAAGTAGGCAAGAACCACTTAAGTTAGTCAAGAACGAGCCAATAACGCCCGTTCATCTCCCCCTCCTCCCTGACTACCTACCAGACCACCCCACCCCAACCCGAAGACCCGCATTTCGGGTTGGGGGGGGGTACGGGTTCCATGTGTGTTTTCTCGATGTTCCCCGACCCCCCCCCACTGGAAATCGACCGTAAATTTGAGCCTTCGGGTTGGGTTGGGGTGGTTTGGTGGGTGGTGACTCCCGAACGAGCGCCTTCCCAGAGGAGCGCCGCGCCGTGCAGCCCAGGGGTGTTGCCAGCCCAGAGGGCGCCCAGAAAGGCCGGCCGGCGAAGGCCGCTGAGAGGACGGGCTGCCGAGGCAGAGACAAAAAGGGGTGCTCCTCCCTTGAACGAAGGATTGCAAAAAAAACGAAGGATTGTAAACACGAAGGATTGCAAAACAGCGAGGGTTTTTTTGCAATCCTGTTTTTTTTTGCAATCCATCGCCCTCTCTTAACCAGCCTCGAACGTATCCCCATCCCTAAGATGGGCGAGCAAAAAGCGAGGGCAACCTCAGGGACAGGCCCTCAGAAAAGGAGGGAATCCTCAAGATCGGCATCGAGGTGAGACGATATCAGACATGGGGATAGGGACATGTTTCAAACTGGTAATCTCTGGGTCACCCGACTTCGCGCATCGCGCCCCGCGATGCGCAACCATCTTCGCGCCCTCGCGCCCTCGTGCCGCCCTCCCAGGAGAACGGCAGCCGCTCTGGCCCGGGCCACGACTCGTGAATCGCGACCGTCTTCGCGCTCCCGAGGGTGCAGCTTCTGTCTGGCTGTCGCCTGTTCTCCAAGCCCGGCCAGATCTTCCGAGGGCACTGCTGAAGGGAGCCTGGGTTTCCCGAAGCACGAGTCCGAGAGGGCTTGCGGCTGTGGGAATACACATCCCCTGGAGGGAATAGTCCCCACACCAGTTCAATCGATACCTGAGCCACTATAAAGAGAGATGAGCGAAGGAGTAGGTGGGATAGGGCACACGCACACACCAAGAAGAGGCCCCGAGGGCCTTGATGTGGGCTCTTTTGGGCCGCCTTGATGCCTTCAAAATTGAACGCACGACGATCTTACAAATATCAACTGTTTGAGAATGTCCGAGAGAAATCGCCACATGCCAAGACGATGTTAGAAACGATGTGTGTTCGAAGCTATCTAACTGTATATCAATCGAATCATTTCCGTGAAAATGTCCGCGGCCAAATCGTCATTTTCAGCAGCCCTCCAAGCGCTCTTGGAGCCATCCTGGTGACCGTTGTGGGTCCTTGCTTCTTCGTCTTCGAACACTTCAATGACGATACAACGACGATGTTGATCGCAGCTCAAATTTGGGAGGATGTCCCGAACGCGATGGACTCTTTCAGAAGCGACGTCGAAACATACAGCTGTGTTAGTCTGCCGTGCTGACGCTCGTTGTCTGAGGATGTCTCGAGCGAGAGCGTCGTCTTTTTACAACTGCAAGACCGAGAGCGTTGCATGAGTGGTAGTAGCAACAGTCCTGTTGCCATCGTATTGTTCAAAAAATCTCACGCAAAATGACCACACTGAGAATTCGTTTGCCCAGCTCTGGAAGATATTTCGGAAAAAAACGCTTGGTTGTCTATCACCGGTGGTACGAACAACGCATGGTTGGTGGAGATACATCTAGCGAGATGCTGCTTGAAGCAAAGAACTATCTGGACAAGAACGGGAATCGCCGCTTCTCTGAGCTTGTGTGCGCACGCGCACGTGGATTTGCACCAAGCACGCATGTGTCCACATGGGTGCAGTCGCTGGACTACCCTGAATGCACAGAT
>CAUYUJ010005691.1:0-17500 GCA_963575745.1 Prorocentrum cordatum | reverse complement strand
TCATGGCACACGATGAGACGTCTTAACACTGCTCTCTCAACAAGTCATTGTCTGTGGGGTGTCTGTCTGATGACGATTCGGACGATCTCGCGACCGAGCGCAACATCTCCACTTGTTGAGGATGCCTCGAGCGAGAGCTTCGCTGTTCGCGATAAGACGTCCTAGACCAACTCCTTCGACGCATCGCTGTTCCGAGGCACCTCAAGCGAAGCGGCTGAAACAAGCGGGGGCCGATCTGAGCAAGAACGGGATGCGTCGCTTCTCTGCGCCCGCGCGCGCGCGGACCTGCGCCCAGCACGAGTGCGCGCGCGTGGGGCGCAATCGCCGGGATGTCCTAGATGCCTAAAAGCCTAAATGGTTGCCGCATCCAGCTTGAACTGAGTGGTTGCCCGCGGTTGCGTCGGTCAGCTGTAGTGCGCGGCATGTGTAAGCGTGCGCGTGCGTCTGGGAGCGCATGCGTATGCGCGTGCGTTTGTGCGTGCGTGCGCGATCGCGTGCGCGCGCGTGCCTGCGCGCGCCTGCGCGCGCCCGCGCGCGCGGCAGAGCGCGCGGCCGCGTGCGCGCGTGCGCGCGGGCGCGCGCGCGCGCAGGACGCGCGCTGGGCGGGCGGGGCGGAGGGGGCGCGCGGCGCGCGTGCGGGGCGCGTTCCGGGGGAAACGGGCGGGGGCGGTACGCGGCGTGATCTTGCGCAACAGCAGCGATTGCATGCAAACAGTGCAATTGTACAAAACGAATGGTTGCACGTCGTGCGAAACAAGAGGTTGCACGTAAACGGCGCAACGCAATCATCGACGGCGCACCGTTTACGTGCAGGCTCAAAATTGCACTGTTCACGCGCAACTTCCCGCGTTCGGTCTCGCGCCGTCTGCGCGCAACCGGTCACATTGGGCCACTCTGGGCGACGTTGCACTTTCGAGGGCCATTTACGCAGCGACGGCCGGCTGCGTGTAAACCGTGCTATTGTGCAAAACGAATCGCTGCGCGTAAACTATGCATCGCAAACGTCGGTAATAAACCGTTTTGAAAGCTTCGGCTGTTTGCGTGCAACGTAGCGCGTTCGATCTCGCGCCGTTCACGCGCAACTGGTCATCTCGGACAGTCTCCGGGCACGCTGAGCTCGCTTGCGCCGGGGCGTGCGCCGAGCGGGCGGGATGGGGGGGGCGCGCGGCGCGCGTGCGGGGCGCGTGCTAGGGGGGCGGGCGGCCGAGATAACACGGCGCGCACGTGGGTTTGCCCGCGCAAATGCGCGCGCTCGCACGTTTGCGCGCCCGTGCGCGGCCGCGCGCGTGCGCGGGCGCGTCTGTGTAAAGCGCGAGCGGCGCGCGCGCCGAGCAGCGAGTAAGTCCAAATCAATTGAGAGCAAAACACTCTAGATCTTGATGCCCCCCAGATGGCGCCCCCGTCGACGTCGACATCGCTCGCCGGCTTCGCCGCGATGTCGAGGAAGACGGAGACGCCGCAACATGGCACCTTCCTGGGCAGCTCGTGAATTTTGGGCGGCCTGCTGACTGTAGGCCCGCGCCCCAGCTGACCGCGGGGCGGCGGGCGCCGCTGCTTCCGAGTGGATGTTCTGAATGACACAGCGGTTTTCGGGCGAGCAACGGCGCCGCGCGGAACGCGGCTCAACCCGCGCGCCCTCCCGGGCGCGGCCGCTGGAATTGATGAAAAATGCCGAGGCATCGCGCGAAAGCATAACTCTTGCGCGTCGTTCCCAGCCACGAGAATTCGGAATCACCATGGCTCTGGCTTGCCCAACGCACCGCGCTGCAGGGAGATCGAACCCGCGATCGCGCAAATCGGTGCCGAATGAAGCCAAGATCCGTCGTGCATCGCCGTTGCGCGATGCGTGGAATGTTGACTGGAAAGACGACGCATGACACGACGTGACCTGGAAATGGCAAGTCCGGCAATATTTCGCACCGCGCGCTGCGCGCGCGGTGATTGCGCGCAAGAGTGCGCCCGGTCGCACCCACCCCATAAACACGCGATAAACAATATTGCAAGACTATTGTCCAACGTGTCAGCCCAAACTTGCTACCCTGAGACAGTGATACCGCGATTGAGGACGTCAAAGCGTGGCGTCCACGCAGCCGCGCTCGATGAGACACCTGTCGCATGTGCCAGAGCGTCCATGCGCAGAGCGCTGGGTCAACATTGAATTTCGACGAGCTTCTCAGCAAGGCTGGTCGTCTGACTCGATCGAACGCCTTCGGCGCGTCAGAACTGACCCAGACGAGGTCCAGCCTGCCCTGAGCACGCCTCTGAACAATAATAATGGGTTCAGGTCGACTATCGAATGGCCTGCGCGGCACGCGAATTGCGACTCGCAGCCAAGCGGAATATGTTCCGAAATCGTGTCCAAGGCGGCGCCGCCAAACGCCTTGGGCAAACTCGGCAGGACGGCGATGGGCCGCAGGCGGCGGCAGGGACATGAGGCCAGCAAAACAACGATGGTCCGCCCGTGTCTCGTCATATGGATGGCAAACCGACAAATCGCCATCAATGTGGGCAAGCTTGGATCCGGCAGCCGAAGGCGAATAAGGAAAACAAGCGCGAGAATGAGGGAGATCGGTAACAACGCGGGCACGTTTGGGACGTGAAAAGGAGGGCGAAAGCCGCGGTACCATCTGGAAAGAAACTTGGACAGCCTAGACCAGTGCTGCGTGAAGGGTTGCCATCGGATGAAGAAGCCCCATTGGTAGTGACTGTGGTCACCGTCCAGACAGCACCAAGATCACGGACGACAGCTTGACAAAGTGTCCGTCGGTGAAGAACCTGGCACACGTGTACTTCAGCTGATTCGACATTGGCCAGCAGTGCCATGACAATGAGATGCTATCCAGCCGAAGCGTCATCCGAACAATGCATAATACCCAAGCACAAATGTATGACCGCATCGCTGTCGCGCTCCATCACGAGACGTGTGATTCTTAGTGAGCAGCATAACTCAAGCCCGAAAATAAGTACGTGCCACTCGGCATCACAAGTGCTACCATCGCCAACCATGCAATAAAGCATCTGGTGACCTTCTACGTTATCAGGGTCATACGTGACAGAAACACAACCAATGCCACCTTTTCCTCTGCAAGCCCCACCAAATTGGAGAAACTGCTGGCGTGGGTACGCTCCAGGACCACTACCTGGAACGGGAGGTGAAGACGGCATACACACAGGAGTAGAATGACCGTGCGACGCCAAAACGCACACCATCTCGCCAACGACCCCGTCTGAAGCACAACTCGCCCAAACACGGGGCTGACAGGAAATCATGATAAAGATTACGAGTTGGTACTGACCAGGCACACTTCTGCAGATCCGTCTCGATATCGTCGTCGTCAATTACTGGTGGGTGCGTCTCCAGACGAATTTGACGAATGTTTAAATCTGTTTACTGTCGACGTGTTTTTCCCTCGCACCCCTTGGACAAATCCTCCAATATGCCCTGACGGCGACATTCGCGGGAAACTTTTTTCGGACGAGCCTTTTCACGCAAGACCTCCCGAACACAAGTCGCTTTCTCCTCTTGGGTGCTGGTTTGCCGCCACCGCCTTTCCAACTCGTGCAGGTGTACGCGGCCAAGCTTACATTGCGATCGTCTGGAAACTGGTTTGCCCGTGCGGGAAGCCGCCCGAAAAATGATACAAGACATGTCCTGCGCGCTCCGGATGGAGCCCAAGCCAGCAGCCACCAGCCGAACGAAATACGAAATCTGAAGGCCGAACAACTTGCAATCCTATGACCTCCTTCCGTTCTTGCCAACGGTTCTCCCCGCGAAAGCGCAGACGCAAGTGCATCAGACGGTGATATGTGGATGTAAAGCAAGAGTCGATCAGCCGGCACTTGCATGTTTTTTGATGTGGTAGGCCTGCGAGAAGATATCTTCGATGTAAGATTGGCGGTCCGCGCCGCCAGATCCAGGACAAGTGGGCACGGCAGCATCCGCATAGAGGACGTGACAGAGCAGAAACCTTGTTGAACAAAACGCCCAACGACGTGCGTTCCACGGTCATTGCGGGCGCCACGGCCGTCTGGACCAAGCTGCATATTCAACAACTTGTTTTGCAACACCTATCTCCGCGTTAAGATCTCCACCTGGTAACAACAGCTTCACACGTTGCACCGACCCAGAATAGTGATATTCAGGCGAAGCTCGGTGAGGCAAGTGCGCACTAACTGGAATAGTCCTGCTTCCATTAACCGAACAATGACAATGAGAAAAACGACCAGCATCTGGAATAGAAAGGTTCTGATGCATATGATGTGTTTCTTCTAATGATTATGCAATCACGTATGTGTCACACGGAGGGCCAGGAGAGGATCCATCGACCGTCAACAAATTCGCAGAAGCCCTGTGGCAGGCCATTGAACTCCTGTGGCTATAGACAGTCCAGCGCGGGTTCAGAATTCTGGAGAAAGTCCCCGCCCCTTCCGACGTCAATGTCTTAAGGACGTCTCGAGCGAAAGCCCATTCCTCAAATCCGCTGGATTTCGTTAGCGATCTCAGCATCTCGTTTTTCGAGGATGTCTCGAGCGAGCCTCAATTTCAACGTGAGACGTCTCAAACACAGTTCTTTCGACAGTTCATGTGTTCGAGAATCTCTCGAGCGGAACGGTCATTTCTGGCTATCCGAGCGATTTCGAACGCGATATCAGCATCTGATGTGTTCGAAGATGCATCCAGCGAGAGCTTCGTTTTCAACGTATAAGTCTCAAACGAAACTCCTTAAACGTCTCATGTGCCCGAAGATGTCTCGAACGCAACGCACTCGTCGAACTCGCTGCGCGCCTTCCGCAGGGGAAATCCGGCGACCCGCGCTCGAAAAAGCTCTCGCGTGGGCGGCCGCAGGATCAGCAGGTTCCGCCTGCACCTCCTCGCCACTCCCTCACGGACGAGGCTCCCGTTCGAGCCTTCCGCCAGCTTCGCGCTTCAACGAGCCAAGAGTGAGGTCAGTTGGAGGTGCCGATGACCCGCTGGGATTGGCAACACGAGCTGCAGGCCCAATACACGCCATCGCTCGGACGTCCACTCCCAGTGTTGTTTGTCGGTTTCGTGCGTGTTTTTTTTTGCCAAATGATCGAGGATGCTCCTCATGGTCCTCGCCGAAGGAAAAATGCACACGTCCGAGCGATGCCAAGAATAGGGAGGGGGCTCCCGCCTGAGACTTCCTCGCCCGAGGGCCCGCTCGGATCAGTAACATGGGCTGCTGGTCCCAGAGGGAGGCCCCCAAAACTGCCCCCAAGAGGCCCCCGAGAGCGCTCCGAAGAGACCCCCAAAAACATCCCTGAGAACTCTGACCCACACCCAGGCATGGTGGCGGGACGGGCCGAAGGCCATTCGATACTGTGTCGTTCCCAATGTGATGTCGTTGTTGCTTGCCCCGTAGGGCGCATCTTCTTATGCTATGTCCCGAAGGGCGCGTCAACCATGTTTGCCCCTCAGGGCACATTTCGTATGTCCTGCCACTCAGTACGCTTGTGCTACAACTACTACCACTTCGCTGAGCGCTTGTTTGTCCGCAGCAGAAGACTCAAACAACAAGTTCGATTGACAGCATGGTCTGGCAGAAACATCGAGACAACCGTAGGGACAACTGTCGGGACAGCCGTCGGGACAACCATCGGGACAACCATCGGCACACCCATCGGCACAACCATCGGGACAACCATCGGGACAACTTTCACACCACGGTCTGGATAGAGGCGCTCTTTGTTCGCGGATTTGGCCCTAGCCAACTGACGAACTCCCGCGACTTCGCCTCGCCTCGCCTGCACGCACGCCACGCACGAAACGGAACGATGTCTCGGTTGGGGCACCTCACGTTTATCGTCGGCCTCATCCCCAAACCTCCGATCGTGTGGTCGCTCGCGGTGCAAACCTGTCCGACGGCCACTCAAAGTTTTGAGCTGAGGATCCAGCATGCCTAGATGCCTTCTGCAACAGGGTACGGGTGGCGTGGCGTCTCGTACTTTCCTGCGCAGCCCAAAATCTGAGGCGGAGGAGGCAGATGAGGATGATGAGGAGGAGAAGGAGAAGGAGGAGGAGGAGGAGGAGGAGGAGGAGGAGGAGGCGGAGGAGGGGGAGAAGGAGGAGGCGCAGGCGGAGGACGAGGAGGAGGAGGAGGAGGAGGAGGAGGAGGGGAAGGAGGAGGAGGAGGAGGAGGAGGAGGAGGAGGTGGAAGAGGAGGAGGAGGAGGAGGAGGAGGAGGAGGAGGAGGAGGGGAAGGAGGAGGAGGCGACTTCGCGCATCGCCCCCCGCGATTACCTTCACGCCCTCCCGCCGCCACCATGGGGAAGGGCGCCTCTCCAGCCCAGGCCGCGATGCGCGAGGCGCGACTACCTTTAGGTCGGGGCTTTGGAAAACAATAAAAAATAGTCCACAGATAATCAAAACAAAATCGAACAATCGTCCCCTGACTATTTTTGGACTGTTTTTGAACATCGCTCCTGTAGAGGGACATGTCCGACTTAAGACTACCTTCGCGCCTCTGCGGGTGACCTCGATACTCGACCACGGAGAAGCCGGGGCTCGCCCGCACTACCTTTTCGCCTGCAGCCTGCGGCGCGGGTGAGCGCCAGCGACCGCTGGCACCCGCGGCGGCAGCCCCTCACGTCAGCGCGCCTGCGGCTGTAGGGGAACAAAAAGTGGCATAAACATAACAACAACTCGGAGGTCCGCGCGGATTTCTCGGATCGGCGCTGGACCCCCCTCCCTGGCGCGCGGAGCGCGCCGAGGGCGGCGCCGGAGGCGCCGCCGGGGGGCCCCAGCGCCGATCCGAGAAATCCGCGCGGAGCTCCGAGTTGTTATGTTCATGCCACTTCTTGTTCCCCTGGGCTGGCTCCTCCTCCGTCGGCCCGCCCTCGCCCGGCCCGCCGCCCAGCCACGCGGGCCACGCCACCCAGCCCGGCCAGTGCTCCGAGGGCCCGGCCTCGAGCTCCGGCGGGCCCCCTGGGCGCGCAGGAGGCCGGCCCTGTGGCGACGCGTGGCTCGGCTCCGGGGCCTCCAGGCCGGGCTCCGGGGCCTCCGCCGCTGCCGGGCTCGCGCCCGGCGCGGCGGCTGCGGGGGCACCGTCGGGAGCTGGCGCCGCGGCAGGGGCCCACGGGTGGCCGGGGCCCTCGCAGCACGCGCGGCGCGCCGGGCCGAGCAGGCCGGCGGCGCAGCAGTCGCCCGCGGCGCCCGTGCAGAAGCGGCGCCCCCGGGAGCGCCAGTCGTGGCAGTTGGCCGCCCCGGCGGGGGCCAGCAGCGGGCGCGACAGGTGCCCCGGGCACCAGCGGCAGTCGGGCCTGTGCTCCTAGAGAGGAGCCAGACACAGCAGACAGACATCAACTTAAGAAGCTCCGTACGCATGACCTCTGCCGCGAGCGAGGAGGAGGAGGAGGAGGCGGAGGAGGGGGAGAAGGAGGAGGCGGAGGACGAGGAGGAGGAGGAGGCGGAGGAGGAGGAGGAGGAGGAGGAGGAGAAGGAGGAGGAGGAGGAGGAGGAGGAGGAGGAGGAGGAGGAGGAAGAGGGGGAGAGGGAGGGGGAGGAGGAGAAGCAGGAGGAGGAGGCGGACGAGGAGGAGGGCGGGACCCCTCTCGCTCAGAAACGCGAGCGGATTGCCTCTGCCGCGCCGCGACCTACAGAAGGGCACGGCCCCCCTCCTCGGCGCGAGGAGCGCGCTGGGGGCGCTGGGGCGCTGGGCGGCGCCGCCACGGGGGGCCGAGCGCCGATGCAAGCACTCCGCGCGGAGCTCCGAGTGTATGTTTTATGCCGCTCTGTTGTTCGAGAAGGAGCAGGGCGAAGGCTGGGGCGCTCCCACCGGCGTGGCGTCGTCGTCGTCGTCGTCGTCCTCCTCCCTCTCCTCCTCCCTCTCCTCCTCCTCCTCCTCCTCCTCCTCCCTCCTCCTTCCTCCTCCTCCTCCTCCTCCTCCTCCTCCTCCTCCTCTTCGTCCTCCTCGTCATCCACCTCCTCCTCGTCCTCCCCGTTCCTCGTCCTCCTCCTTCTCCTCCTCCTCCTCCCTCCTCCTCCTCCTCCTCCTCTCCTCCTCCTCCTCCTCCTCCTCCTCCTCCTCCTCCTCCTCCTCCTCCTCCTCCTCCTCCTCCTCCTGGTCGGCGCCCTCGTCGTCCTAGTCCTCCTCGTCGTCCTCGTCGTCCGCGTCGTCCTCGTCGTCCTCGTCGTCGTCGTCGTCGTCGTCGTCGTCCTCGTCGTCCTCGTCGTCGTCGTCGTCCTCGTCGTCCTCGTCGTCCTCGTCGTCGTCGTCGTCGTCGTCGTCGTCGTCGTCGTCGTCGATTGTTCTTCCTCGAGCTCCGCCCAGCGGGTGCCCGCGCACGGGCACGGGGGCGTCGGCGGCCTCCTCTCCTGGGGCTGCCAAAACGCACCAGCACCGCTCTTCCCGGGACCTCTCCAAAGGGGCCCCATGGGACGCACAAAGAAATACAGTGGGGGCTCGGCCACAAGAAACCTCCGCAAGAAACCCAACCCAGAAATACGCGATTCGTTCAGTGAAAATCCACATGTGTCGATCGAAAATGAGTGGGAGCCCATCAAAATCCCAGAAACCCAGGGCACCCTTGCAAAATCCAACTGGTTTCTTGGTACGCGCCCCCACTGTAGACACAAGCCGCACGATTCCCCATATTTCCCTACATTTTCTGGGCTCGTGTCTTCCCCCCCACTTCCCATATTTGTCCATACTCTCCTGGGAATGGACGATGACTTGTGTATGTGTGTCTTTGTTCCCCTCCTGACTCTCCTGGGGTGCGTTCTGCCCAGGATTTTGGGGCGAGTCCAGCGGTGGCGACGAGGGCCTCCCAGGAGGCCCAAGGAGGCGAAGCCGGTTTTTACCTCTCCCAGCTCGATTGGGCCTCTTCGCCTTTTTGGGCATCATGGGGCCGTTTCCAGGCCGCAGCCTGGAACTAGGGCCAAGATCAGGTTTGGCGATACCCCCGGATTTCAGGGGAAGGCCGTCATCGAACAATGACTGCAAGTGTGTCATGTAGTCCGGCGACGTCCAAAACTTGGGCGTCATGACCTGCATCAGGTAAAAAACCTTCAACCAAGAATCTTGGCCCTACCATCGTCTTTGCCCCCACACTAGCGAGCTTATGTTGAGTTCTCTTGTCTACAACAACTCAAACTCAAAATCGGTACCCGCCAGTCGGAAGAAGTACGTAGAAACAGGAAGTAGGAATGCGGATGAAGTAGATTAGGTTCGGGGCCGCCCAGATAATAGCAAGAAACAGCAACATCACATCACATCGTTCTCGAAGCTTACTGGGACCTGGAATCCAGAAATGCGTACTTTCAACGACCAGCGTGGAGGAGGGAGGAGGGAGGGAGGAGGGAGGTGGAAGGAGGAGGAGGGAGGATGGGAGTGAGGGAGGGAGGGAGGGAGGGAGGGAAGCAGGGAGGGAGGAGGAGGAGGAGGAGGCGGAGGAGGAGGAGGAGGAGGCGGAGGAGGAGGAAGAGGCGGAGGAGGAGGAGGCGGAGGAGGAGGAGGCGGAGAGGAGGAGGAAGAGGGAGGGAAGGAAGGGAGGGAGGGAGGGAGGTGCCGATATCTCTTCCACCGCCGATCTCCAGCGCCCGGGCCGCCGCGAGCCGCAGCCTCCCCGCGCCTCCGCGGGCCGCCTCCGCCCAGCCCGCCAGAGCGCCGCGCAGCCGCTGGAGCTCCCGGTGGGCGCCCGCGGCAGCGCCGCGGGCGCCGGCGCCCAGGAGGCCGGCGGCCCTGCCGACGGACGAACAACACACACACACACACACACACACACACACGCACGCACACGCACGCACACGCACGCACACGCACACACACACACAACGCACGCACCGCACACGCACACGCACACGCACACGCATGCACGCACACACGCGCACACGCACACACACACACACACGCGCGCGCACACACGCACACGCGCACACGCGCACACGCGCACACGCGCACACACGCAAACACGCAAACACGCAAACACGCAAACACGCAAACACGCACACGCACACGCACACACCACACACACACACACGCACACACACACACACACCTGTTGACGGATGGGTGCCTTCTCTCCTCCTCATTCGAGCTTCGAGCTGCAGACCTTGGCCTCCATCTCTTCCTTCACTCCTCTTTTCTCCTCCTCCTCCCTCCTCCCTCCTCCTCCTCCTCTCTCCTCCTCCTCCTCCTCCCTCCCTCCCTCCCTCCCTCCCCTCCCTCCTCCCTCCCCTCGCCCTCCTTCCTCCTCCCTCCTCCTCCTCCCCCCTGTCTCCCTCATCCTCCCTCCTCCTCCCTCATCCCTCCTCCCTCCTCCCTGCTCCTCCTCCTCCTCCTTCCTGCTCCTCCTCCTCCCTCCTCCCCCTCCTCCCTTCCCAATCCCAGGGCGAAGCCAGGACAGGGACGAAATCGGACAGGGAGAAGTCGGGGATCTCCGAGACCTGGCGGTTCTGGAGCACGCATCGGGCGCCGCGGCCTTGTCGGAGCTCCTGGCCGTGTGGCCCCACCCGGCAGCCCGTGCCGACGAACGAACAGAGCACACCCACACGAACAGGGAGGTGGGCAGGAGGAAGACTGGCTATGGGCCGTGGGCACGGGTGCAGGCTGTCGGACCCCAGGGGAGGACGCAAACACGACCCCCTCCGTCCCCCCCTCTGGGTATGGGTGTACGTACGTGTGCATGTGTGTTGTTCTTCCGTCACCTGCCCCCCGAGGTGAGCAAAGAGTGGGCGACGAAAACAAAGGAGTCTTGCGCGAGATGGCACAACGATCTTACGCGGTGGCTCACGCGGGCAACCAGCGCAGCACGCCACACTGGAAACGGGGGCGCCTGTGCGCAGCCCTGCGCGGGCAGCTTGCGCGCCAAATGCTGGTGAAGACGACCCCGCTTTCCACGCCAGGTGGCCTCCCCGACGGCACGGGCGGCCGAGGAATGCCGTCTGTGGTTGCCGAGGGCAGCTGGCCGGGCTCGGCGTCGCCGCCGCGCGCGGCCGCGGAGGAGCCGTCGGAGACGGGCAGGGCGGCGTGCGGCGAGGCGCCAGCATCGTCGCTCTCGCCCCCCTCCTCGTCCGCTCCCTCGGAGGCGGGCGCCCGAGGAGTGGAGGAGCAGGAGCAGGAGCAGGAGCAGGAGCAGGGAGAGGGGGAGGAGGAGGAGGAGGAGGAGGAGGAGGAGGAGAGGAGGAGGAGGAGGAGGCGGAGGAGGAGAGGAGAGGAGGAGGAGGAGGAGGAGCGGACTCTCAGACCATCAGCGGTTCAGCGGCTCGGAGGAGGAGGAGGAGAGAGGAGGAGGAGGAGGAGGAGGAGGAGGAGGAGGAGGAGGAGGAGGAGGAGGAGGAGGAGTAGGAGGAGGAGGAGAGGGAGGAGGGAGGAGGGAGGATTTTTTGGGCACGACCGCCGCACTGCATGCTTAAAGCACACTGAAAGTATCTTGGAGCAGGGTCACTCCACTCTCCTTGGTGTGGAGGCCCCTGCAAATCCGATCCCAGCTATGCGGGTTATACTTCTTGTCGAGCCCCGTCTTGCTATGTCTCGGCGGGCCCGTGCAAGCACTGCCGAGCTTGGCAAGACGGCCACCTGAAGTATACCCTTTACAGGAGGTGCACACGACCAACAACGAATCATTCGAGCAGTCGAACATAACACACCTGCGCTGGAGATCTCGGTGTGCCTGCACGCAGATTCTCGGCACTCCGCGAGAACGGCCAGGAGGAGGCGTGGCATTGCAGGCACTCCTGGCCGTACGCAGGCAAACAGAGCACTGCCAAAAACGCTGTGAGCCAGCGGGCGGACCCCTCCATTCCCACAGATGGGGAGTGGGGGCCTCTCTCGGGACAGTCGCCGCTGGCGACCTCCACTCCACACCAGACAAATCCGTTCTGGGCCAGAGCGGTAGCACAGCCGCCGCCAGGCGTACCACGTACTGGGCACACTCTAGTGAACGGCCGACAGCAGAGGACAGATCGTCCGAAGGCAAGGGATGCATAGCGGCGCCGAGCTTCGCTGCACGGTCAGCCGCATCGTTGCCGACCCGCCTAAGGCGCTCGGCTTCGTCGATGTCTGGGCAATCTAGGGCCAGGTGCGCACGCACCTTCTCGCACCCAAGGAACCTTTGCCCCCCAAGAGACCGCCCCTGCAACACAAGCCCCGCGTAAGGTCGCTTGGGTGAGATACGCTGTAAGTCATGCATGCCGTGCATGCTGACCACGTTGGCACAGTCGGAGTAGAGCTGCGAAGGCGCCGAAACCGGGGCTCCAGCCATGGCGTAGGCCGCAAACTCTCCCGCCTGCGGGGTCTGTGGGCAGCTGTTACACACAGGGCCCCATGCCAAGGCGAGCAAGTTGCCGCGGGGGCCGAGCATTGCAATCCCCCACCCAGCTCTGTTCGATTCTCGCACTACCCTGCGCGTGCAAGACCCGTCAAGAAAACCCTGGCCCCACAGGTCCCGTGAACCTTCAGGGGGGGCCTCCATGTCTTCGGCCTCGAAGCCGCCAGGGAAAGATCGGAAACGGACGCCGTCGTCATCGCCCCCTTCGTCGGCCATCGGGGGGGGGGCCACCTCCGCAGGATGCTGGAATAGTCCTGAAACCACCTCGAACGGTGCGCGCCCCCCGTTCCGCTCGACGTTGTCACGAATGCTGTCCAGGAAGGGCTGAGGCACGATAGCGGCACGAGCTTCGGCGACAGCTGGGCATTCCCAGAGCCTGTGGAACAGCGTGTCCCCAGGGGCATTGCACAGCGAGCAGACGTCCCCGACGTCGTAGCCCGCCTCGCGGGCCCTAGAGAGGGGCCAGAGACCTTGGCAGGCAAGGCGCCGAATCACCCCCTTCTGCCTGGCCGAAATTTTCCTAGATCGGGTGGCCGCAATGACGACATCAACACGCAACCGGTGCACCCCGTCACTTCCGTACTTCGACGCCGCCTCCCGCTCGAGACTTCTCCACGCCCCTTCCCTGAGAAGGATTTTGAGGAGCGCAGGAGAGGTGAGGGTGAGGGAGTGGTGGGCCCCCAGGTCGCTGATCAATAAAAAAGGCGAAGGCATAGACCAGCCGATCCTCTGAAGGGACAACTTAATGGCTCCGATGGGCCCCGCCACCGAACGCCACGCCCAGGGAATCGGGAAACTCGAATTCCAAACGTCCCGAAGCTCTTTCCGGGAGAAGCAAAAATCGGTAGCCCGAGTGCGCCTGGCCCAAACCTCCTTAGACCATCGGATGATGGGAGAAACCGCCCCGAACCACGCGGGGCCCCCTTCGATCCTGGACAAAATCGTTAAACTGCGGCCGCCGACGGCCGGCTTCACCGTGGCCGCACAGAGCCTTCGAATCTTCAAAAGTTCACCATCACTGCAACCGTGCACCTCGCTGCCGCACGTGATACCTGGCAAAGGCCCAGCAACGCAAAGTTTGATCGCCCTGCGTCCTAGAACAGCTCGCTGGCGGACAAGCCGCCCGACTCGGCGCTCCGCCTTCGCCAGCCTCGCCTATGCACGTGCGTTGCGACCCCGAACACGGCGGGCGCCTCCTACTGCGTCGTCAATACCAAGGTTAGTCGCGGCATGCGAATGAGCTCCTCCAAACGGCCCCAACCGTCTCTGGATGTGACTGGAGATTCCCCTGGAAGACGAAATGGGACCCACCTTCTCATGGGGAACATTCGCATGCAAACAGCCCGAACTAACGCGATGCAGCTGACTAGCCGCGTCGGCGAGGCCCCGACAAATCATTTTAATCGATCCCGTCGCATTGAGCCCCATATCGTCGATGAAAGCGTCGAAGGTGACACTACGAGGGATAACCAACCTGTCGAAGGCCTCTAACGCAAAAGCGCGAATCAGGGTCGCGGCGAAACTGCAACCCGCGATGATGCCCACACGAGCATACATGGGGCAAGCCACGACCCCTCCTAACACAACAAACCTCGCGGACCTGTACCCCGCCAAACACACCGAGGAAATGGGGTCGGGAAAGTTGTGCTGTCTACACCTTAAAGCCAAAGCTTCCAAGGGGATCCGCTCGTAATGCTCCATGAAGTCCCACAGCAACGCGCACGCATGCTGAGACCGACTGCGAGACTTACCCGATCGAGCCGCCTGTCTCCAGACGACGTCGCTCGCCGACTTGTACTGGCCAGCCGCCCAAAAGGCACGCCGGTTGTCCGTCTCCCATTCCACAGCAAGGTGGTGACGGCACTTGCCCCAGAGGCGGTACAGGCTGGGAAACACTCCTATCGGACGGAATCCCGAGGACGGCTTTGGCAGCATCGCGATGATGACTGCTCGCAACTGAAAAGGCAAGGACCCAGTCATTTTCATCAACGTGAAAAACCGAGAGAGGGCCAGCAAGGCCCCGTCCGACAGGATCGCGAAGTGGCGCATGAAAACCGTCCAGACCCACCGCGGACCAATGGGCAAAAGTTTTGGAAATCTTGCGGGTTTCTTCAATGGAGATAAAGGGAGGGGATCGTTGATCTTCCCACCCTGCTTGACGGGTAAGTCTAAAGCTTCCCACAGGCCGCGGAATCGCTTGGCCTCGTCAGCCAACAGGGACTGCGGGTCGGACACCACGCAGCCGTTGGCGCAGAAGGTCGTGCTGGCCTTCCAGGCCTGCGGGTCCTTGGTGAACGCGTGAGCCTCCTTCCTCCTTGGCCCACCGACTCCGTAAGCCAGTCCGCCCAGTCCTTACGAGCCTGCGACGAATAAAAAGTTGAGCACTGCTCAGCGATCTCACACACCGCGCCCCCCGAATTCTCGGCGCGGACCTGGAGCGTGTCCTCCGAAAAGCTACGACCGAGGCAACCCGATGCCAGCTGAGAGACCTCGTCCAGAATTTCAGGGAGACCAGGAAAGTCAGGGGCCTCGGGGCCCGAGGCTTCAGATCCAGAGAGCTCGGCTCCAGGAAGGGGCTTGCGCAAACTCGGGGGGGGGGGGGGGCGCAAGAATACGAGCCGCAACGCGGGCCTGAGGCCAATCCGACCGCAAAGCAGCTCCCTGGAAACGCTTGAAATGACTGGCAAGCCAACGGCTCGCGTAGAGCTGGAGGTACCTGACACAACATTTGTCTTTCCCGAAGATGGGCCTCCAGTGGGCGAGGGGCCCCTTACCCCATCGACCCCCAGACAGGCAGTTCAACCCCCAAGGTCCGGGCCAGCTCCCGCCCCGCCAAGCCTGCCCAGGAGGCGTACGCCTCGCTAAACAACTTGGAAGTCATGGCAACGTCATCTCCACGCCGCGCCCTGGTAGATGCTGCGTCCAGCAGTGCCTGCGCCCGCTCGAACTGCTGAGGTGCGGGCTGAGGACCGAAAGGTGGTGCCGAAGGTAGCGAGGGCGGCTTCCTGAAAGTAAGGTAGTGCATCTTCGCCATCCCCGCATGGAAGCAAAGACGAACAGGAAGGCGAGGGAAGAAGCCCGCATCTTCGACTGGTTCGATACTCTGGACCGCCTTCGACACACCCGACGAGAGGACAAAGTAATCAAATTCCCTGCCTTCGCCAACGTGACAGGTAGGCTTGCCCGCGCAGATGGCCTGGCCCATGAGCGACGAGACGAAGCTAGACCCAGCTAGAGTCGACGGTTCCATGTTCCAGCCTCCTCCGACGATGAACGGCTTGCCACAGGTGGACCCCAAAGCCCCGACAGCCGACAGGGTTTCCAAGTTCGCTTCGGACAATCCTTCCGAGTCCCTGAGGTACACAGAGCAAAGCACAACCAAGTCGCCCTGGGGGGCGCGCGCTTCGGCCGCCAAGGCCCGATGCGGGTCCACAACAGACCCCGAACACGGCGGGTGCAGCCCCAAGGTCTGCCTACACAAAATCGCGACTCCCGCAGACGGGCCTCCTCCTGGGCCTGCAGTCGCGGGAGCCCAGAGGCTTTTGAAACCCAGGCCCAGGCAAGTGGAAGACGCACGGTCCAGGGGCTCCTGCTAAATCAATCTGTGTTCCTGGACCAAAATCACCTCAGCTCTAGCACTGGGCAGCCAATCTTTGGCCGGCCCCCGCGAATTGCCGTTCGCGGAGACGACGCTCAAACGAAACGGCTCGGCCCCGGGAGGGGGGCGGAGGGGGAAACGGGCCCTTCGGGCGACTGAAGCTGCCGGCGCGTCCGGAGGCTGGAATTTTCGAAACTGCACCGAGCGCAACGCGAGGAGGAGAAAGACACTGCGGGCGACCCCTGGACCCCGAAGGGTCGCCCCCAGATAAAAAGTTCGAGCGTGCCAGGCCATCAGAAATCAGACGAGAATGATGCCGAGTGACCCCCCCCTTAAGCAGGACTGCCGCCAGGGGGGGCCTCTTGCTGAGGAGGACCACCTCCCCGCTCCGCCCGGGCCTGGACACGATGGGCGATGGCAGCGACTTCGTCCCCGACACGCCCCGCGGCGGCAGCTGCGTCGGGCGCGCCGCCAGGCTGCGCCGCAGCTGCACCGCCCGCAGGCCCATCAAGTAGGCCGTCAGCCCCTTGGCCGTCTCCTGGCACCGAACCTCCAGGAAGATCGCCATCAGGGCCCCGCCGCCGCTTGCCCGCGATGCGCTTGAGGTACAGCTCGTGCTCCTTCTTGACCGCCCCTGCCTTCGCAACCGCGTCCTGGAAGAGCTGCTTGGCGGCGGCGGCGATGTGTCCCTTAAACTTAGCGCGGCGCTTCTCGACCTCGTCGATGTCGGCCTGCTCCAGCTCGAGCTCGCCACGGAAATCGCTGAAAAGGCCGCCGTCGTCGATGGTGATGTCCGCAACATTGCCAGCCACGAGGTCTCGCAGCGACAGCACGGGCCCAGGCGCAGGCTCCGAGTCAGCGTCGATGACGATGGGAGCCACCTCCCTGTGGAGCTTCGCCACCAACGTGCGGTGCTGCTCGATGAGCGCCTTGGACTTCTGCGACAAGTCGTGCAAGTACGTCTCCTGCTTGCGCTCGCCCTCCACCCACCGATTGTACTTGGCCAGCTCCGCTTCCATCTTGCTGTCCAGCTTCGTGATCTCACGATGGAGCTCCGAAACTTGATCCTGAAGAAGAGGCTTGGGCGCTGGCTTCGCCTTCTCGGCGAGCGCGTCGATCTTGGACTGGAACTTCTTGGCGGTCTCCTCATCCCCATCCCGCTCGGCGAGGGAGGCCAGCATCTGCAGCTCCACGACCTCCAAGGGGCCCGAGGAGGCTCCTCCACCAGCAGCTCCAGCTGGCCCATGCTCGGCAGCTCGACCCCCAGCCTGGGGACCAGGCGGGAGGGCACGCCACGTGACAGGAGCGATGGCCCCAGGAGCAGCAGGCTGACCACGTAGATGAGACCACACGCCACGAGGGCCCTGAGGGTGGACGGGTGCAGGGGTCTGCCTTTCTGCGCCGCAGTGCTTGCAGCAGGCCGAAAGCAGAGACGTCTTGCCGCACCCGCAAACTACGCACTTCCAGCGCTCGGAGGACTCGCCGCCCTTCGCACCCTTGACCCCGCCCTTGCCCACGTGGGGCTGCACCATGTGCCAGGGGGGGACAGCGCCTTGCCAAGGAGCTCCTTGGCATTTGCCGCCGCCTCCTCCCGTGACGCCATGGCGCCACATG
>CAUYUJ010005690.1:47500-59411 GCA_963575745.1 Prorocentrum cordatum | reverse complement strand
GGAGGAGGTGGAGGAGGGGATGTTGTCACCGTCTTCGCTCTCGCCGCTGCCGGCTGGCATGGGTGCCTCTGCCGCGCACCAGAGCAGCTCTGCGGGTGCAGCTCCGGCCTCGGCCTCTGGCCCACGGGTGTCTGGGCCTCGTGCTCCTCGTGGTGGTCGTGGGCGGTGAGGAGTGCCCTTCGAGGGCAACGACAGGGGCAAAGGGGGGATATAACCCTGGGAAGCAATCAGTAAACCCCCCTCCCCCCCCCCCCTTCATCAGAGGAAATTATAACGCTTCCGGCACCGGGGCCGGGGCGGAAGCGATAATTATCCCCCGCAGGTCACCAGAGGTCCGCGGAGGGGAGGTCCCCGGAGGTTCCCAGGAGGCATCCAGAAAGGCCTCCACAAGCCTCTGAATGCCCGGTCCCGTTGTAGTCCAGAGCCCAGCGACAAGGCACACCTGCCCAGAGTCGCTTCCTGTGATTCTGTGCGTTTCTGTGAGATTCCTCAGAGATTCCTCTGATACTCCGATTGGCTTCTTTTGAGATTCCTTGCCGTTTCCATTGTGATTATTTTGGGGCTCCTTTGAGACTCCTCTGGTGTTCCTTTGATGTTATTCTGAGGGTCCCTTGAGGCTCCGGTCATATCCCTTTGATGCCCCATCCGGGGCCGGTGGATTAATTTATTTTTAAAAAATGTGCTAACATATCGCGGGGGGGTTCGCGGAGTGCGTCTGCGAAATCTCTCCGTGGACTCTCCCATAGGATCCCCTGAAAGAATCAATATGTGATTATTTTGGGACTCCTTTGAGACTCCTCTGGTGTTCCTTTGATGTTATTCTGGGGGTCCCTTGAGGCTCCGGTCATATCCCTTTGATGCCCCATTTCTCAAGAGAGCATCACATCGACATCCAGGGCCGGTGGATTATTCTATTTGTAATAAATGTGCTAACATATCGCGGGGGGGTTCGCGGAATGCGTCTGCGAAATCTCGCCGTGGACTCTCCCATAGGATCCCCTGAAAGAATCAATTTCCCTAGTGCGGTCGCAATAGGGATTGCTTATGTCCACGCGAGCCCGCGTTTTCCAAATGCCTTAGATTCCTTTGTGGTTCGTTTGAGCTGCCGCTGAGATGCCTTTGACATTTCTGTTGGGCTCCTTTGAGATTGCTTTGAACTTCCATTGGTTCCTTCGATATCATGCGTGCGATTCCTTGTGATATTATTATGGGATTCCTTTGGGGGTTCTTTCAAGCTCCTCTGATATTCCTTCGACATTCCCTGAAGGGAGCATCACATCGACCTCTGGTGCCTGTGGATTATTTTATTTTCAATAAATGTGCTAACATATCGCGGGGGGGGTTCGCGGAATCCGTCTGCGATATCCCTCCGTGGACTCTCCCATAGGACCCCGTGAAAAAAACAATTTCCCTATTGCGGCCGCAATAGGGTTTGCTTATGTCCACGCGAGCCCGCGTTTTCCAGATTCCTTAGATTCCTTCGTGGTTTGTTTGAGCTGCCGCTGAGATCCCTTTCTGCGATTTCTGTGGGGTTCTTTTTTGAGATGATTTTGAATTTCCAATAGCGATCCTTTGAGATTCTGCGTGGGCCTCCTTCTGAGATTTCTCTGGGATTCCTTTGGGTGGTCCTTTCAAGTATAGTTACTTGCGGTGATTTCATTGTTTGTCATTTTTGATTTACCTTTGATTTCCGATGCGCGTCAGTTTCCCAGTGTTCTAGCAAGGCAGGAATGCATTGGAAAGCGTTCGTGCGCGTTGGTTCTTCAAGCTGTCGCCTCGCGTTGCCGCCAGCTCCGGGCCCGGGGGGGCAAATTAATTAATTAATTATTTTATTCATTTTTAATGTGCTAACGATATCGCCGGAGGGCGCCGCCCAAATAATTATTTATTTTATTTTCTGTGCTAGCGATATCGCCGGGGGGTTTACTGTTTGCTTGCCAGGGTTACATAGGGGGGGTAGGCACAGGGGGGGATAGGCATGGGGGGGATAGGCACTAGGGGGGAGAGGCATAGGGGGGATGCATCGGCCCCCGATCGCCCAATGATCGCCCACCGATCCTCGTCGTTGTCGTGGGCGGTCAGGAGTGCCCTTCGAGGGCAACGACAGGGGGGGATGGGCACAGGGTCGGGCGAAGAGAACGATGCACATACACCGATCCTGGCAAGGCCCATCCTTGACCCAGGATCGGTGCATATGCCTTCCTGGCCAAGGTAGGAGGGCGTATGCCCGAGCCTGGGCTCAGGATGGGCCTGGTCAGAATCGGTGTATGTGCATAGTTCTTTTTCCTCTAATAGGGGGGGATGCATCGATCCCCGATCGCCCACTGATCGCCGATAGGGGCCCGATAGCCCCAACCTGCACGGGAAGGTGCGGGCTCACTATCAGGGGCCTATCGCCGATCAGTCGGCAAAGTATCGCCGATTCCAGGTCGATGCACCCCCCCTGTGCCAGCCACCCGGTGTCACCCCCTATCGTTGCCCCTCAGCCCTGGAAGCGCCAGAGTTAAGTCGGGCCTGTTACAGGAGGAATGTCCAGCAGTAGTCAAAAAGTACCCGGGAGACGCTTTTTTTCGACTGTTTTGGGGTATGTTTTGACTATTTTCTATTTTTCGCCCAAAGTCCGCCTGTAGGAGGACATGCCCGACCTAAGGCCAGAGGCCCGTGGCTTGCGGACCATCTCCTCTCCGTCCTCGTGGTGGCCGACGGCCTGCATGTCCATGGGCACCACCTTGTCATCAGCATGGTTTCTGGGCGGGCTCTGTGGCTTTGGCTGTGGCCCTGGTGGCGAGACCTCGGTGGTGCCCTTCCCGTCGTCGGTCGTGGTCTTGAGGAAGATTCAGCCCTCCAGCACGGCGCACACGATGTGGGGCTCGCTCTGCTCGTCGCTCTCTTCGTCCCCGTCGTGCCTGGCGTCGCTCGCCTCATCGCTCTCGTCGGCGCGCTGCTCCTCAGTGCCTCCGTGGTTGGCGGCTTCTTAAAAGGCCACTGCGAAGGGGCGTATCGGCGGGCATGGTGTACGGCGGCGTCCACGACGTCTTGTTCATGGCTGCGTGGTGGTAGTAGCGTCGCTCCTTCTGGTCAAGGTAGCTGATCCAGCCTTTTTGGCAGGGAGGCTGGTTGTTGTACCGCCTCTTCAGGAAAGGGGGCGACCATTGCGTCTGCTGCGTGACGTTTTGGTAGTAGTACGTCTTGCCGGACGTTTCCTTTGCGTTAGCCCATCCGTCAGGGAGGTTGATCGTGTCCGGCTCAGCGTCTGGGCCTGGTATTCGACCCACTGTTAGTCTATGGTCAACTGCTGATAGCTGATCCACTGCAGGTCGCAGATCCGCTGCGAGTCCCCGAACAGCTGCTGGTCGCTGATCTCCTGCTGGTGCTCGCTCCGCTGCTGGTCGCTGATCGGTTGGTGGTTGCTGATCCTCTGCTGGTCGACGGTTCACCGCTGGTCGCTGGTCCCCAACTGGTACGCTGTCCCCTGCCTGCCGTTGATCCGCTCGTTGCTCTTCTGCTGGTCTTCGCTCCACTTCTGGTAGACGGTCCTCTGCTGGTCGCCGAAAACGATCTTCTGCTGGACCACGATCCACAGCAGGTCGCTGATCTTCTGCAAGTACGCGCTTCGTTGCTGGCCGCTGGTCGTCTCCTGGTATTGGCTTGACTGCTGGTACTCGATCCGCTGCTGGTCGCTGAACCGCCGCTGGTACGCGGTCCACTGCTGGTCGTTGGGCCTCTGCTGGTCGTTGATCCTCTGCTGGTATTCGTACCGCTGCTGTTACCCGGTCCACCTCTGGTCGCTGATCCTCTGCTGGTCGATGATCCACTGCTTCTTGCTGGTCTTCGGCTGGCACGTAGTTGCCCGTACTCGATCCGCTGCAGGCTCGTGGTGTCTTGGTGTCTTCGGGCTGGGCGTCCCGTCCAGGATCTTTG
Organism: Prorocentrum cordatum; assembly: GCA_963575745.1. Lineage (NCBI taxonomy): Eukaryota > Dinophyceae > Prorocentrales > Prorocentraceae > Prorocentrum > Prorocentrum cordatum. The sequence goes on along the minus strand of CAUYUJ010005690.1, from coordinate 55,490 downwards.
GACGGGTCCAGCCGTGGCGATGCTGCAGGGCTTCTCGGCGACGCAGCCCGAAGCGCTAGGTAGGGCGGGCCGCCGAGGGGATCCCTGTTTTTTTTTCCAATCTTCGAGTTTTTTGTGGGCTAGAGTGAAGTCGGGCGTGTCCCTCTACAGGAGGAATATTCCCCTAAAAGTCAAACAATAGTCTGGGGACCTTTTTTTAAAAGTATTTTCCGACTATGTCTGAATTCTTTTTGAGTATTTTTCACTGTCCGCCCCAGATCCGCCTGTAGGGGACATGCCCGACCTAAGTCTAGAGCCAGGGTCAACTTCGGGAAGGGGCGCCCGAGGGGACGTGGCCCTCTGACCGTCGGTGGCGGCGGCCGCCTGGGTCCCGTCCACGTCGTCGTCTTTCTCTAGGCCAGGCGCCAGAAAGACGTCCGGCAGGTAGAGCACGTCGTAGGCTTCGAGCTCGTCGTGGGCGGCGAGGCTCTGGTAGGCGTCGATCTCGACGTGGGCGCTAGACTCGTCGCGGTCTTTGATCTCGTCGTAGATGCCGTGCAGGGTCGCAACCTTTGCCACGATGCACCTGGTCTCTCTAAGCGTTGTTCTGCGCGCACGTCCCGGGTACGCTCGGCTCGGTGCTGTCGGGCTGCAGCCGACGTCAGCGCTCCTCGTAGGTGCTCATGGCCTGGCTCAGCTTCGCCACCACGTCGTAGTGGCTCCGGTGGTCGATCTTCGCGTCGACGTCGTCGTACTTGAAGGCGCCAGCTGTCGCGCTGCCAGCTCGGGCGCCTGCGGCGCTGTCGCGCCGCCAGCCATAGCGCCTCGCATCGCCCGCGCCGCGCAGCCCGCCGTGGGGCCCAGCGCGGCGATGTCTGTCGCGCGCCGCGTGCTGCGCCGCGCGCTGGCCCGCCTCACGTTCGGGCAGCTCCCCGGGGCCGCCCGCGGCCGCCTGGGCGCCATCGCGCCAGCGCCCTCGCGGACTCTGGCCAGCCCCCCTCACGGCGCGCGCGCGCGGCTGGGCCCGGCGCTGGGGGCGAGTGCGGGGGGTGTAGGCGTACTTCCCGCAGCGGCCCTTTCTCATGATGTTGCCGTTCCTCCTCCTCCTCTCCTCCTCCTCCTCCTCTCCTCCTCCTCTCCTCCTCCTCCCTCCTCCTCCTCCTCCTCCTCCTCCTCCTCCCCCTCCCCCTCCCCCTCCCCCTCCCCCTCCCTGCAAGCGCCCGAGACAGCGCGCTGGCGGCGCCGGCCGCGCCTGGCATCGCCATGGGGACGCTCCTGGTGGGGGTGGCGCTGGAGCTGGTGGCCACGATGCTCGGCACGGCGGGGAAGCAGCTGGTCAGCCACTCCGCCCGCCTTCCGTCGCGGGCGCGCGCCCGCGCGAGGCGGCTCAAGGCGTGCGGCCTGCTGGTCACCACCGCCCTCGGGCCCCTGGCCGACGCGATGGCCTACGCGCTCGCCCCGCAGTCCCTGATCGCCCCCATGATGGGCCTGGACGTCGTGTGGAACACGCTGTCGGCTCCGTTCACTCTGGGGGAGCAGCTGGCCTGGGCGCACGTCGTGGGTACCGCGCTGGTGACGTCTGGCGCGACGCTGACGGCCGTCTTCGGGCCGCACGACCACGAGGAGGCGACCCTGGAGGTGCTCAGAGCGCGGTTCTTCAGATGGGTGTTCCTGCTGTACTGCGCCGTCATGTGTGTTGGGCTGGGCCTGGGCATGTACGTTCTGCGGAAGCACCCGAAGGGCAGCACTGGCACGGCCCGGGCCGTAGCGCTTGGAGGCCTCGCGGGCTGCATCGCGGGGAACATGAGCTTCCTGAGCGCGGCGCTGAGTGCTGCGTCGACCTCGATCCAGTCGGGCGACTGGTCGGCCTGGGAGACGCCATTTCCCTACGCCCTGCTGCTGGTGGCGGTCGTAGTGGCGGTGTCGAACATACCGTTCATGTCGCGCGCCCTGCAGGAGTTCGAGGCCAAACACGGGAGAGCGGGGGGGATCGAGGCAGCCACACGGGAGGGGAGGGCGTTTTGGCATCGCTCGTCCTCGTCGATACCGTCGTCGTCGTCCTCCCCCTTATGCGAGCCGCTCTGAGGGAGGAGGGAGGAGGGAGGAGGGAGGAGGGAGAGGAGGGAAGGAGGGAGGAGGGGAGGAGGAGAGGGAGGAGGGTGAGGGAGGGGGTTTGGAGGAGGATAGTTGAGGAAGGAGTGAAGGAGGGGGAGGAGGGAAGGAGGGAAGGAAGAAGGAGGGGGATAGGAGGGAGGAGGGAGGAGGGAGTAGGAGAGGAGGAGGAGGAGGAGGAGGAGGAGGAGGAGGAGGAGGAGGAGGAGGAGGAGGACCCCACCTGCGCAGACGAGCGGCACCGACGGCGCCAAGCAGCTGGGCCCTCGCCGGCCACCGCTGCGGCACGAGTGTGGGCCGCCGATACCATCCACGTCTCCGGCCCGCCCGCACCTCCGACGACGTGCACCTGTGCCGAACCGCAGCCCCAGAGGCCCAGACCCCTCTCCTCTGTTCTAGGCCTCCTAAGTTGGGACCGTGTGGATGGGGTCGGAGGATCCTGTCGCATCGCCGATGCATCGACGATGCGACTCGATGTGGAGCTTGTTTTTCCCCACGCCAATGTCGCCGATGCATTGCCGACGTGGCCGATGCATCGCCGCTACATCGGCGATGCATTGGCGATGTGGCGCGCTCCTTCGACCACATCTACTCTCCTGCTTCCCCCTTGTCGGACATGTCCCTCTACAGGAGGACTATTCAGAACCGGTCCAAAGATAGTCCAGGGAGGACTTTTGACGACTATTTTTTGGGGGGGTCATGAACTTTTTGCCCAAAATCCGCCTGTAGGCGGACCTGCCCGAGACAGCCCTTTTGACTTTCTCCCTCTATGAGCACCTCGAGGCCCTCGTGGTCGACGCCGTCCTGCGTCGCGCGGCAGGCGCCGATGGGGGCCCGCGGGCCCAGGGTTCGGCAGCCTCCTGCATCCCTGCGGGCGGCGCGTGCCCTCGCCGTGGGGCTCGTGCTTGCTTCGGGGGCGGCCAAGAGGGGTCCTCCTCCTCCTTCCTCCTCCTCATTCTCCTCTCCTTCTCACCTTCTCCTCCCCCTCCCCCTCCTCCCCCCCCTCCTCCTCATCCTCCCCCTCCCCCCCTCCTCCTCCTCTCCTCTTCTCCTCCTCTCCTCCCGCCGTGCAGTTTTAGAAGGGAAGCAATGAGCGAGAGGAGAGAGGCGCACGGCGACGTCGTCCGCCGCGTCCTTGCTTTTTTTTTTTTTTTTTTCTTTTTTTTTTCCCTTTTTCCAGCTGTTTTTTTCTTCTTCTTGTTTTATTTTTTTTTCTTTTTTTTTTTCTTTTTTTTTTTTTTATTCTTTTTTTTTTCTTTTTTCCAGCTGGCACCCCGCAGACCTCGGGAGGGGACCAGTTCATGCAGGCGGCGGCCCGTCCGGCTGTCGCGGAGCTGGCCCTTGGGCTGTCGACGGGGTTGGTGCTGCGAGCCTCCGCTGCGCCCTGCCCGCCCTGCAGCTGCTCGCTGGAGCTGCACTGCCCCCTGTGCCCTGGCTGCCACCTCGAGGGCGGCCCAGGCAGCGTGGTCAGTGCTCCGCGGCAGGCGCTGTCGGTTGGCTGTCGCTGCGCTCGCACACGTGAAAGGTACCGTCATGGTTGGTCGGTTCTACCTCGTCGCCAACCCAGAAACCAAATCCCTTCTACTCCATTCTCTCCTTCCTTCTCCCCCCTCCTCCTTCAGCTTCCCTTCCTGTGTCCTAGTCCCTCCTTCCCTCGCCCTTCCTTCGTCCCTCGTTCGAGGCCCTCTTCATAGTGACCATCTTCGAGGGTTGCCACATCACAGTGGCGTGCGTCTCCGGCGACGTGGTGAACCAGGACATGAAGCATGCCGATTGGTGGAGATATTGCTTCTATGTGGCCGGCCTGCGCCAAGGCAACACCGCCCTTGCAGAGGAGGGTGGGTTGATGGGTTAATGGGTGCGACATGAGGAGGACGAGGTGAAAACGTTGGATAATATTTTGGGGACTGGGGATCTGGCATCCCTTCCTTGCCCTGTCTCCTCCTCTTCTTCTCACCCCTTCCCTCCCCATCATTTCCCTTCACCTTCCTTGTTCTCGCCCCCCCATACACGCCTCGCTCCCTCTAGTCCTCGTCGTCGTCGTCGTCGTCGTCGTCGTTGTCGTCCTCGTTGCCGTCGTAGTTTTGGGGGGGCCACGCCACTGCCCGCGTCGGACGGGCGGACGGGCTGGATGTCCGTCCTCACGATCGTCGCGGGGCTGGTCACCATCCAGGCCCCGCTGTTTCGGGGGCGGGTGATGGGATTTGGTAGGGGGAGGGGGGAGGAGCATGGATGCGGGATATTGGATGGGGGGAGAAGGGGCGTGGAGGGTGGGCGTGGGAGGGGGGAGGGAGAAGAGAATGCGTGGAGGGGGAGTGGGGGCAGACGGGAGGGAAACGCGACGAGGAGGAGAGACAGAGGACGAGGATGGCCTGCGGAGCAGGGTTGGGTCGATCGGCACAGGCTGCCTCGCCTGCTCCCGCCCATCACGGATGCAACCCCAAGACCCCACGCAGGCAACGGCCGCGCCTCTCTCCCCTCCCCTTCCCCCTCCTCCCCCCCTTCCCCTTCCTTCCCCCCTTCCCCCCCCCCCCTTCCCCTTTCCCCTCCCCCCCTTCCCCCCCCCTCTCCCCTCACCCCCCTCCCCTCCCCTCCCCTCGCCATCCGATGGCCAGCCATGGGGAACCGGCCCAGGCGCCAGGTGCGACGCACGCCCGCGCGGTGTTCCACGTGCGTCCGCCAGCGCCCAGGGCGCGCCCCGTGCGCCATGTGTGCTGTGCGGGCCGCCTGCGCCACGTGCGCCAAGCGCGTGCTAGGTGCTGCCGGCTCGCGCTGCGTACGCAGCGGGCGCGCGACGCGCGCAGCCTGCACAAAGGCGCGCCCAGGACACGTGACAGCCCCCATCGGGCAAGGTGCCGACCCCCGAAGTCCTTGTCGAACGCGAATGCAAGGTTCGGGAGGGACAAAAGCATACGGACACAATGAATCGTCGATTTCCCGGAAAATATAGGAAAATATGGGAAGTGGGGGGAAGGCAGAAACCCAGAACATATGGGAAAGTATGAGGCATCCTGGGATTTGTGTGTAATTTGTTGTGTGTCCCTGGGCCCCCTCAAAGGTGACAGCGCCAGGGAGGGCGCGATCCGCGCTGCTGCTTTCCTCGGTCTCCCTTCTCCCTCCTTCGGGGGCAGTCCTCTCAGGCACCCTGAGAGATCCCAAGCGAGTCCTCTTTAGGAGGGCGGGCGAGGGCGCGGGCGACCTCGTCGTCGTCGTCGTCGTCGTCGTCGTCGTCGTCGTCGTCGTCGTCGTCGTCGTCGTCGTCGTCGTCCTCTTCTAGGATTCTTTGCTGTGCTGTTCTTCCCTCGAGGTTGGCACGAATGGAATGGAATGGATGTCCTGTCAAGGTGGCCCGCAAGGGACAGGACTACGTGGGGCCCTCAGGGCTCGAAGCGAGACTTCACTGAACACGACACGAAATCTGACGTGAGATTGCGCCACGCATCTTCGCTCCCGACAGCACGTTGCCGCTCGCCCAGCCCCTGGTCAATGCAGAACCTAGAACCTGCGTGTGGTGTCTTCGGAGCGCATCCGCCTGCGACTGGAAGAGGGCGCGTCGGTTGAAGCGAGCCCCACTCGCCTGCAGCAGAGCCTCGAGGTCGGCACGCGAGAAGCTTCCACGGCCCCTCCGGGGACTTCTTTTGTGATCCGGGGGTGCCCGCAGAGGTTCGCTTCAAGCAGCACTCTGTGGCCTGGCCTCCCCGCCCCCCACCGCCCGCCAAACCATCCCAGCCCAACCCGAAGGCTCCGGTTGGCCCTCCACTTGCAGTGTGGGGGAGGGGTCGGGGGACATTGAAGAAGCACGTGTGGAACCCATAGCCCCCCCCCACCCGAAATTCGGGTCTTCGGGTCAGGTTGGGGTGGCTTGGTAGGAAGTCAGCCCCGCCCTCGGACGTCGGACTCGCCGTGACTCTTCGGTGACTATTACGTCTCGGGCACGTCTCTCTACAGGAGGAGCGAAGTCGGGCATGTCCCTCTACAGAAGGAATATCCACAGATATTCAGAACATAGCCTTGGGACGTTTGGTTTCTGTCATTTTTGGCCATTCTTCTGTTTTTTGGGGGCTATTTTTTATGTATCGTCCAGACTCCGCCTGTAGGAGGACGACCTAACCCCAGAAGCCCCGACCCCTTCCCCGAGGGTGTGTTGCGACGGTCTTACGGTCGGCGCCGCCGACCCAGAAGGACGACGATGACGACCACGACAACGACCACGACGACAACGACAACGACGAGCTGATGACCCTGCCACAAGCTCGGGACATGGGGCGGGCGGTGGAGGGAGGAGAAGGAGGAGGAGGAGGAGGAGGAGGAGGAGAAGGAGGAGGAGGAGGAGGAGGGGGAGGCGGAAGAGGAGGAGGAGGAGGAGGAAGAGGAGGAGGAGGAGGAGGAGGGGGCCCCGAGGGTGTATTTTGGCCTGGGCCATTTTCTGCTGGTGGCCACGGGCCCCAAAACGACCCCTGGCGGCAGAGCTCCTTGGGAGGAACGCCGGGGATTGAAACGTGTCAGGGCCTCTGGGCCCACAGCTCCCACTTCCTATCCTTCCAGCAGCACCTGGCGGAGCGGGGCCATTGTCTCAGGGCTCGGTTTCAGTCGGGCCTGTCCTTCTACACGAGGAATATCCAGAAATATCCCAAACTAGCCTGGGGGCTTTTTTTTTGTGTGTGTATGACTATTTTTGAATATTTTGGTGGATATTTTTTGACGATTTCCGATTTTTCGTCCAAAATCTGCCTGTTGGAGGACGCGCCCGACCTGAGGCTCGGCGTCTGCGGGTGATGCGGGGGGCCCCGGGCGGACGCCGAGGACGCTGTTCCTGGGCCCTTCCTTGAGGGCGGGCGCGGGCGCGGCGGGCCTGCGCCCGCGCCGCCCTGCCTCCGCCGCCGTCGCCGTCGCCGCGCCGACACTCAGCACCCCTGCATTTGAGTCGGACACGTCCCTCGTCGGGAGGGATATCCCCAAGTAGCGTCATGCCGAGGTGCAGATCCCTCATGCGTGCACAGCGACCTCTTCGGTCTTGATTCGGTGCGGGAGTTGCACTGCAAACGAGTCTTGCCAACGTTGTACCATCAGAAGAGCGGCATCCTCCGTTTCCGAGATGTCCACGTACGTGACCAGCTTGATGGAGCACGCGCCAGAAGCCAACCCTCCCCACCCCATCCCCGAAGAGCAACAGGCTGCGCAAACGTCTACTGCTGGAGGCCCGCGCGCCTCTCCCAGCTTGCCGCTGCCCCCCCCCCCCGGTGGAGGAGGGAGAGGTCCAGGGCTGACCTCAGGGATCCTCCGAACCTTTAACCTTGAATGCTCATGGTGGTTTTCTTGGTTTTGGTGCATGTTTTACGTTCCTCTGCTTCCGATTTGTGCCAGGAGCGACGCCTCGGAATGGCCACTGGGCTCAACGTGCACTGTCGCACACGTGGGCGGAAGACAACATCCCATACCCGCATCCACGGCCTCGCGGGACAGGCCCCTCAGGTCGAGACCCCGTGGATGCGGGTTTTGTTTTCCGAGGATGTCCCGCACACTCGCGGGATCGTGCCCCAGAGTCCAGGCCGCGAGGGCGTGCTGTGCGTCGCGTAACTGGGCGACGACAATCGAAGAAGGAAAAACCGCATAAACGTACACTTTTGGCCCTCCGCGCGGGTTTCTTGGATCCGCGTCTGGGCCCCCTGGCGGCGGGTCCGGCGCCGCCCCCGGCGCGCGGAGCGCGCCAGGAAAGGGGGTCCAGCGTGAATCCAAGAAATCCGCGCGGAGCGCCAAACGTTTATCTTTATGTTTTTCTTCCTTCTAGATAAACGGGGGGCAGCGAGGGCTGCAGAAACAGGGCCCTCGAGGGCCCTTCAAGGGTGCCCCCCTTAGGGCCGAAAAGGGGGCCTGCAGGGCCCGAGAAGTACACCTCTCT
>CAUYUJ010005690.1:22500-40000 GCA_963575745.1 Prorocentrum cordatum | reverse complement strand
GAAGGCCCAACGCGTTGTACAGCGCGGTTGCCACCATGCTTATTTCCACGATGACAAGACCGCGGACGTGCTCCCACAATCACTTCAACCTCTTCTGCATGCCCCCTGGCTTCAGTCGCGTTGATGTGCTTCAGGACTCGTATGGCACAGGCGTTGAGCAGCGTTCTTGCCTGCACAATCTCCGTGTTGTTTGCATGCGCGTTCGAGAAGGCAACGACCATCGAGGGCCACGCATGCTGTACGACCGGGAAAACGACCTTCCGCACCGCGTGCGTTTTCCCCGAAGTGTCTTGGCTTAGCAGAAGCAAGTGCGTTTTTTTTTTTTTTTTTTTTTTTTTTTTTTTTTTTTTTTTTTTTTTTTTTTTTTGTTTTTTTTTCTCTCTCTCTCTCTCTCTCTCTCTCTCTCTCCAGGGCTTCTTCTGCACGTTTTCCGCCCGGGCTTCGTCGCACGCCTTGGCTAATTCGGCGTCGAACAACGTCTGTTCCCGCGTGAGTCTGTGGTCCTCTGGTAAATCAGCGACCAAATGGGCAATGTACGCGCTGGGCGTGGAGTATATGCTGCCGTCGAACCTGGCCGCAGCGAGGGGGTCGCGATTGGTTTGTCGGCGGTCGTCATGCAGAGTCGCTCAAGAGTATTTGTCCTCGCGCGCCGCAGTGACCGGCGGACGGTACATTGCCGTGGACGCAGGAGCGGTCGCGGCGTCCGCTGGCGCGGGCGCGCGCGTCCTCGCGGACCGCTTCGGACATGCACGGGAACGCGAGGAGCTTCTTTGCCAACTTCGTGAGGCGGTTGCGGTGCGCGAAGTTCAGCACGTCCGCCATCTTCTGCATCCCGTCGATTTCCACGTCGGGACCTTTTGGAAGTGTGGGTTCGGGAGGGAGGGTGCTCCCGCCTAACACTTCCCCGCAATCCACTCGCAAACAGGGCTCCCGCCTGAGGCTTCTTCACAGTTCTGGCGCGAAGGGCACAACAGTGACGACAGTTAAAGGGTTTGGATGGCCCGCTCGGATTGCCAACATAAAGTGCGTGCTCCATAAGGGGGTGGGCTCCCGCGTGAGACTTCCTCGCGCTTCACTCAGAAACGAGGCTCCCGCCTGAGGCCCTTTCAACATTCAAGCGCGAGGGTCCCAAACATGATGATACTTACAGGGTTTGGACCCGCTCCGGTTGCTGGGTTTGGACCCGCTCCGGTCGCCTGAGACTTCTTCGCAATTTACAGGCGAGGCCCCCGCCTGAGGTTTCTTTCACATTCAGGCGTGAGGGTCCTGAAAGTGTAATAGTTACAAGGTTTGGATGGTCCGCTCTGGTTACCAACGTGAGTTGCGGGTTCCATGGGGGAAGGGGGCTCCCATTTGAGACTTCTTCGCCATTCGCTCACACACGACGTTCCCGCCTGAGCCTTTCTCAAAATTCAGGCGTGACGGGCCAAAGCATGACGACAATTACAGGTTCTGGATGGCCCGCTCCGGTTGCCAATGTGACACGTGGGCTCTACAGGGAAGGGGCTGTCGCTGGAGGTTTCCTCGCAATTCACTCACAAACGAAGCTCCTGCCTGAGGTTTCTTCAAACTTCAGGCGCGAGGACCTAACAATGACGACAGTTGCAGGATCTTGATGATTCGGTCCAATTACCAATGTGAAGTGTGGGCTCCATAGGGAAGGGGCTCCCGCCTGAGACTTCCTCGCGATTCACTCACAAAGGAGGCTCCCGCCTGATATGTTTTTTGGTTTATTCTTTGTTTCTATTTTTCCTCTCAACATTCAAGCGCGAGGGCCCCAAAAGTGACGACAGGTACAGGATCTGCATGGCCCGCTCCGGTCGCCAACGTGAAGTGCAGGCTCCATAGGACGGGGGGGTCCCGCTTGAGATTTCCTCGCAATTCATTCAAAAAGGAGGCCCCTTTTGGTCGATTCTCCTGATGGGATGGTGTTAGTGATTATCATGGTGGTTTTCGCTGCCAATGGCCGATGCTCATGATGGGATCATGACATGATGACGACTGAGTGATGAGTGAATGAGAGTGAATGAGAGAGTGAGAAGATGACGACGAGGGTTGATGATGCTGATGGGGTGGAGGTGGTGATGAGGGTGAGTGGGATGAGGGCTGACGGTGGAGATGATGGTGATGGTGATGGTGGTGATGAGGATGATTATGATTATGATGCTGGTTGTGATGATGATAGTTTTGATGATGATAATGATGATAATGGTGATGGTGGTGGTGCTGATACTTCTGATGACAGGAGGGGTGGGTGTGAATAGGACGCGGTGGGTGTGAGGACCGCGCGGGGTGTCCTGAGAAACAAGAACCCCACTTAGGATGTGTGGAATAAACATAAACTTTGGCGCACCGCGCGGATTTCTCGGTTCCGCGCTGCCCCTGGCGCGTTCCGCGCGCCAGGGAGGGGGGTCCCGCGTGGATCCAAGAAGTCGGCGCGGAGCGCCACAAGCTTATGTTTCAGCCGTTTTTTTGTTTCTCTACCTTATTAATCCTTCCGCCGAAGACCTCCCAGCAGTTGCCTCCTAACACTTTTTTGCGTCGGCGGCTAGGCAGAGGGTGACCGCGCTGGCGATGAGAGGCTCCAAACGGGGATGTCGCTGGAGCAAATTGTGCCACCGTGCACGAGGATGAGGGAGGATGGACGCGGCCGAAGGAAAACAGGGACGGAGCGGGCGACCGACCGACCGTGCCCCACCCCCTTGCCCAACCGTGCCCTCCCGCCCCCCTGCTCCCCCCCGCACCCCTCTGCCCTGTCGCCCACGCCTGCATCTTCCGACCGACCAGCCGACAGTGCCCCGTCCCTCTGCTCCCCCCCGCGCCCTTCCGCCCGGTGGCCCCCGCCTGCTTTTTCCGGCGAGGGGCGTCCTCCTCTTCCTCCTCCTCCTCCTCCTCCTCCTCTCCTCGGGGGTCATATTGCCTCGTCACACGCTGCCTCCTCGGGCGCACAGGCTACGCACCCGCGCGCGAGAGAGCCATGGCCCCCGCGGCGCCGCCGGGCGGTGCGCGGCTGCAGGCGGCGCGGCGGGGCGGGCTGGCGCGCCTTGGGCGCGCGCCGCGTCGCTCTTCGTGCCGGCGGGCGAGGGGCGGTGCAGCGTCGGGGCTCGAGAGACGGGGGTCAATCGGCGTCACCCCAACAAACTTATATTATATGTGCGTCGCCTCCCCAGGGGCGACGCGCGCAACGAGAGGTCTTACAGTATATGCGTCGTGGCGGGCGTTTTCTGACCACGCCGCTCGGGAAACGATGTAGTACAAGATGGGCCAGATGGGCTCGGAGGACAGTCGGACGGGGGTATCAGATCGAGGTCAGCTCGTGGAGGGAGCCCTACTGTTCTTTGTGTTTGTTGGCGGGCGAGGGGCGGTGCATCGCACACCAAAGACGGGGTCGTCTGCGCCGACATTGACGCGCAAGCCGCCCTCGTGAGGCCGCGCGCAAGCGCGCCCTCGCTTTCACTGTGGCGTGCACGCGCTCGCGGCCCGCGTATAAGCCGCCGCGTAAGGGCGCTGCGTCATCCCTCGTAAGATCCATTCTGATCGTCGCTCAGATGAGATCGGAGTACAGTGGAGACCCATGCCAAGAAACACCCTGCTAACCTCCAGGGTGCCCCGGGGTTTCCTGGGTTTCGGCGGCCTTGCCATGGAAAGCGTCACGTTCCCACACCAAAGATCCATGCCCGTCCTGGGGTCTCAGGACTGTGCTTCTCGTTGAAGGTTTCTTGTGGACAGGCCTCCACTGCAAGATCCGTTTTTGATCGTCGCTCAGATGGGGTCGGAGTAGATTCGACTACACGTAAGCAAAGGGGCCCTGGGACACACACACACACATGAATACACACCAATAACAGGATTCCAGGATTCCATACATTTTCCCATATTTTCTGGGTTCTTGTCTCCACCCCCACTTCTCATATTTTCCCTTATTTTCCGGGGAATCGACGATTCATTGTGTCTGTTTTTTCCCCTCCTTAGTAAGAGTGACCCCTCGCCGTGGTGACCTCTGGTGCGGGCCCAATGGGGCCCCCCGGTCGCCGAGCGCGACGCGGTAATCGCGTCTTGAAGCGCTTGTGCTTGGTCCCCCCGCGGCCTGCAGTCGGACCGAGGTACAAGATCGAGGTCTGTTCGGGGAGGGCACCTTGGTGCTCTTCGCGTTTGTTGGATGCTTCTGTGCATCCTGGGGGAGGGTACCCTTGGGCGCTCTGTGGGTTTTGGCTGGCGGAGGGTCCCATGTTCTTGCAGAAACCTCTGCGCCACAGTGTAGGCCTCCCAGATGGGGTCAGAGGATCGCGCCGCATCACCGATTCATCGGGGATGCGGCTTGATGTGGAGCCTATTTTGTCCATGCCGGCGTCGCCGATGCGTCGCCGATGCGTCGCCGATGCATCGTCGATGCAGCGCCGATGTATCGGCGATACGGAGCAATCCTCCGACCCCGTCCACTCGGACCCCATCTGGGAGGCCTCTTCACGGGGGGCGCCCGTCCTGAGGCGGCCAGGGAGCTCACGGTGCCCCGACGTGCTCCCACACGGGGGGCGCCCGTCTCGGGGCGGCCAGAGAGTTTAGGGTGCCCCGACGTGCCCCCGCCATGCAGGGCGGCGGCTGAGGGGTGCGGGTGGGGGTGGGGGGGGGGCGGGGGGCGGTGATCCACAGATCGGGTTGCAGGCTTGCTCGTGGGCGTCGTCGTCGTCGTCGCCATCGAGGTTGCTAGATCGTCGATCGTCGTCTCCAACCTGTTGCCCAGTGGCGGGGCATTTTCTTGTCAGTCGTGTTTCCCTCGTGCTCTTTTCCTATTAATTATCCAGCATGTGTGACAGGAGAAGCGAAACAACTGCATAAGCATAAGCTTTCGGAGGTCCGCGCGGATTTCTTTGATCGGTGTTGGGACCCACTCTCTGGTGTTTGGGGCGCGCCATGGGCGGCGCCAGTAGCCGCCAGGGGGGTCCCTAGGCCGATGCGAGAAGTCTCTGCGGTCCTCCGAACACTTCTATACCTATTGCACTTTCTCCTTCGAGTTGGGGGTATACCCATCGGTCGTTAAAAGTAGGTATTTTTTGGATACCCCGATTCCAATCTACTTTGAGCGCCTTTCTACTTCAATGATCGAGTGGCTTCCCCTCTTCCCTCCTCTTCAGGGGGTGGACGGGCACCCTATCTGCGTTCCACGCCTCCCTGTTTCATGCTTCTACCTGCTTTTTCCGACCGATGGGCAACCTCGCAGCTGCCCCGCGACACAGGCGTCCCCGATGGCGGAGCAGCTTTGCACGGCTGTGGGCTGCGCACAGACAGCCCTCCCCCCTACCCCAGTCGGGCCGAACGAAGGGGGGGGGATAGGGAACGTGGGGGTTACGAAATCTGCTGCATGCAGCTGGTTTCGGCCCCGCCGCCGGGCCCATTCCTCGATACATGGGCGCCTCCCGGCGCTGGGAGGTGCTGGCACAATCAGCTACGTGAGCTGATTCTCAACCCTACCCTGTGCCATCCCCCCCTTTCGCTCCCTCCCCCCCAGGCTGTCCCAGCGAGCCTCCGCAGGCCCCCTCGAGCAGCCTTGGGGCGGCCTCATGGCGCCAGCATCGCAGAGCGGATTTCGTTCGGAAAACGGCAGGATGGGCCTGGAGTGTCCTGGAGAAGTTCGCTCCGGATTTCGAGGTGAATTTCGTGCGGACTTTTTTTTGGCCAGAACGACGACCAAAAATAATCCACGCGCAATTCATTTCGTTTTCCGGTTGCCGTTTCGGGCAAAAATCCGCGCAGAAATCCACGCAGACATCCGCTGCAATGACAGCTGGGGCCCCCTTGGGGGCCGTCCGTGCGCAGCCCGAAGCCTTGCCAGACTTGTTTCGCCCTCTTGCTTCAAGTCGGGCGTGTCCCTCTACAGGAGGAATCTATTCAACAAAAATTGCCAAGAAATGGTCGGGGGACGATTTTTGGGCTATTATACACTAATTTTGCTTTGCACATGTGTGGACTATTTTCAATTGTTCCTCCAACATCCGCCCGTAGGCCCGACCTGACTCTTGCCGCCTTTCGTCCGCCGGCCTTGGCCCTGGCGCTGGCGCTGCTCGCCGCGGCCTCGCGGCCGGTGCCGTGCGGGGCGCTGGTGGACATCGTGCACGCGCGGGCCAGGACGTGGCGGGTCCCGGCGGGCCACAAGAGGAGGTGGGTTTGGGACGGGCCCGGTCTAATGCCGGGGGCGGCCAAGAGGGGGCGAGGGCTGAGGGAGAGGCTGGCTGTCGTGGCGGGGGCAGTGCAAGCTCCCAGATTTCGTGTGGCCCCTTCTTCTTCTTTCTCTTCCTCCTCCTCCTCCTCCCTCCTCCTCCCCTCCTCCTCCTCCTCCTCCTCCTCCTCCTCCTCTCCTCCTCCCTCCTCCTCCTCCTCCTCCTCCCCCTCCCCCTCCTCCTCCTCCTCCTCCTCCTCCCCCTCCTCCCCCTCCTCCTCGGTCGCGCACGTGCCTCTGGCTACGATGCGCCGAGCCCCCGCTGCCTGGCCCCCCTCTTCGGCCGCGCCCGACGATCGAGGTCGAGGCCGTGGCCTCCGAGCCACTGGACTTCTACCTGGTCTCGGGCAGCCCTCGTGCTGTCCAGGACCGTTATCGGCACCCTGCGGGGCTGAGCCCCTCTTGCAGGCAGTGCACTCGCTTCGGCGCTAACGTCAGCCTCATGGGAGGCCCGAACATAACGGTCTTCTCCGTGGAGTACGGGCAGAGCAGGGGCGACGGCCAGGGGAGGCCAGCCAAGCTTACTCTCATCCTGGAGATGTACGGCGTGTACTCGTGTTTAGAGGACCTCTTCTCTCATGTTCTTTCACTGTGTGCTGTCCTTTTTGTGTGCTTTTGTGCTCCTGGCGCATTCTTCTTCTGCTCACGGAGGTGGTGGGGGGATGGCGAAGGCGGGCGCCATGGGGACGCATGGGACGAGTCCTGGGCGCCACAGCTGCTACTTCAATGCAGGCGGCCTGACCGTCCGAGTGAAGGATTTCTGTCGTGGGCGTCACACGCGTGGCTGTACTCGTATCCGTGGAACCCGTGGCGAGGCGATCCTCTGACCTTTCCTGGCCGGTGCGTGCTGTTGGTGATCAACATCGGCTTGACGCTGTTGGCTTCCGACTTGTACGGTAAGTTGGTGTCGGACTGGGACGAGTATGCGTCGGAGATGATGGGCGCTGACGACGTGGAAAGCGATTCTGAAGGGGGCAGTGGGAGTATAAGCGCAATCGTTCTAATCTCCCTCGTGGCGACTGGGCTGCAGTCGGGCCTCAAGCTTCTCTCCTTGGCCGCCCTCCGGGGAGGCCTGGCTTGTGTGTCAGTGAACCCCCGAAAGCGGATGAAGGTGCTTGGGCTGCTGCTCGCCGCTCTCGTATTCTGTGGCGGAGTTCTTTACCCGTTGGTGCATGCCGCTTCCGCGCACAGGTGTTTTTATCTGAAGACCCTCTTCGCCAACTTCCTTGTCTCCGAGCTTACGCGAGGCGTGCCCATTGCCTTAGGACTCGTCTGCCTAGAGTATGCGTGCCTGCGGACATGTGGTCGGAGCACGGCCCCAGGCCCCGAAGTGAGTATGTCCGAGCTGCCCGACCGTGGCGAATCTGACGACGTCAGCACGAACGATGCTGGCTCGTGATGTGCGACGAGTGTCAGGAGGGAACAAAAACACACAGACACAATTCATCGTCGATGTCCCAGAACATATGGGAACATATGGGAAGTGGGGGGGAAAACAGAAACCCAGAACATATGGGAACATATGGGGAATCATTGTAGTTGTGTGTATTTATGTGTGTGTGTCCTAGGGCCCTTTCAGAGTAGGGGTACGCGTTGTTTTCCGCCGTACACTCGCAATGCGAGTCTCGCATCACAGTCAACCACATCGGAATTTGTTACTAAAAGGCGCTTTCGATATTCTTGGGTTATGTATATCTTCCATGCTTCGCGTTCACGGATGTGTGCTGTACATTTTTCTCTCTGATTCATTGGTTGACGCCGCACCGCCGACCCCTTGGGGCGGCAGTAAGAGTGAAAAATGGAGTTTGCGGAACGCGCGCGATTTCTGAGGAATCTTGGGGCTTCAGCTTCTTGGGATTTCGTCGGGGGCGGTAGGTGGATCGTGGCTCGGATCTTGGGCTTCTCTGGGCTCTCCTGGCAGCACTTTGGAGGCCGATTGGGAGCCGTGTTGAGGCCTCTAGGGGCCTCTCGGGAGCCTCGTGGGAGCCTCTTGGGGGCATCCTGGCGCCTCCTCAGCTTTTTTCGGGGCCGAGTGCTCGAAATGTCCATTCGGGTTCCCCCTCTGGGGCTCCTCTTGGGGCCAGAGGCTTCTGGGGCCGTCTTGGGACCCTCTTGGGCCGTCGTGGAGCCCTCTTGGGGGCCTCTTGGGCTATTTTGGGTCGATCTTGAAGGCTTCTTGGGCCGTTGTGGGCCTCGTGAAAGCCCAGAGGCGAATGTGCTATACGTGTTCCCTCGGAAATGGGACGATGTTTGCTTTTGGAGAGCCTCTTGGGACGCCTCTTGGTGGCTTCTTGGGGCGTCTTGGGGGCCCTTGGGCCGTCTGGAGGCAATCTTGGGCGTCTTGGAGCGATGTTTCGGCGACTCGAAGCCCTCTTGGACCGTTCGGGAGGCATTTTGGGGCCCTCCTGGCCCGTTTTGGGGCCCCCTGAGGCTCCGAGGGTGCGGCCAGCACTTTTGCCCCCCCCCCCCCCCCCCCCCCTCCAAACCGGCTGGACCGGGCTCCCAGGGGTGTGCTTGGGGATGGGGAATCATCTCACACGTCGTGACACCCATGGGTCGGCGGATTGTGAAGCTTTGCAAGCACATGCGATGATGGTGATCGTGAGGATGATGGGAGCGATGATGATGATGATGATGATGATGATGATGATGATGATGATGATGATGATGATGAGGATGATGAGGATGATGATGATGCTGATGATGATTATGATGATGCTGATCATCGTGGTGGTGATGATGATGATGATGATCATCATGATCATGACAATGACGATGAGTGATGCTGATGCTGATGCTGAATATGGTGACGATGATGCTGATGATGGTGATGATGATGGTGACGCTGATACTGATGATGATGATTATGCTGATTTTGATGATGATAATGATGAGGATGATGATGATGACGATAATGATGATGATGATGATGATGATGATGATGATGATGATGATGATGATGATGATGATGATGATGATGATGATGATGATGATGATGATGATGATGATGATGATGATGATGATGATGATGATGATGATGATGATGATGATGATGATGATGATGATGATGATGATGATGATGATGATGATGATGATGATGATGATGATGATGATGATGATGGTGATGATGATGATGATGATGATGATGATGATGAAGGTGATGATGATGCTGATGCTGAGGATGGTGATGGTGATGATGATGGTGATGATGGTGATGGTGATGGTGATGATGATGGTGATGGTGATGGGATTATGATGGTGCGATGATGATGCTGATGATGATGGTGGTAATGATGATGGTGATGATGATGGCGATGGTGATGGTGGTCGTGATGGGGATGATGATGATGATGGTGGTGCTGATACTGATGATGATTATGATGATGATGGTGGTGATGGTGATGGTGATGGTGATGGTGATGGGAGCGATGATGCTGCTGACCATGATGATGATGTTGATGCTGCTGATGATGATGATGCTGATGCTGCTGCTGATGCTGCTGAGGATGATGATGGAGATGATGAAGAAGATGATGAGGATGATGATGATGCTGATGCTGATGATGGTGACGGTGGTGGTGACGGTGATGGTGATGCTGATGATGCTGATGATGATGGTGGGGATGATGGTGATGATGATGGTAATGGGGATGCGATGATGACGGTGATAGGATGACGCTGATGATGATGGTGGTGATCATTACGATGGTGCTGGTGATGGTGATGGTGATGGTGATGGTGATGGTGATTGTGATGCTGATGATACTGATGATGGTGATTGTTATGGTGATGATGCTGATGATGATGCTGATGATGATTATGATGCTGATGATGGTGATGGTGATGGTGATGGTGATGATGGTGGTGATGCAGATGATGATGGTGATGATGATGATGATGCTGATGCTGATGCTGAGGATGGTGATGGTGATGATGACGATGATGCTGATGATGATGATGATGATGATGATGACGATTATGATGCTGGCAATGGTGATGCGATGCTGATGGTCAGATGATGATGGTGATGATTATGCTGATGATGGTGATTGGTATGGTGATGATGCTGCTGCTGATGATGATGATGCTGATGCTGATGCTGATGATGGTGATGGTGATGGTGATTGTTATGATGCTGATGATTGTGATGCTGATGCTCTTGCTGATGCAGATGATGATGGTGATGATGATGATGATGCTGATGCTGATGCTGATGCTGATGATGGTGATGGTGATGGTGATGGTGATGGTGATGATGATGGCAATGGCGATGCGATGATGATGGTGAGATGCTGATGCCGATTCTGATGGTGGTGGTGGTGGTGGTGATGATGCGGATGCATCCGCCCTATCTGGCGGCCGCAGTTTTTGTGCGACGGCGACCGAGCATGCTTCGCGCCCCTGCCGGGCACGCCCTGGGCACGGGGGCAGCGAGGCCGCCCACGCTCGCGCCCGCGCGCCGGGAGGCGAGCCGCCGGCGAGGTGCCACGGCCTGCGCCGGCTGCGAGCCTCGGGGCGCGCCTGGCTCTGGCCAGCGCCGGCCGAGCCGCCGCCCCTCGCAGGGCTCGAAATTCGATTCCTCCGATTCGATTCGATTCGATTCGATTCGAGGTCGATGGGTTCTGGTGCCGATTCGGTCCGACTCGGGATGCCGATCTGGAGCCCGATGTCTCGATGGAGGCCTGCTGGCCTGCGGATGTCTGCCGATCCGACTCCTCTCCCGACTCGGCTGCCGATGTCCGTCGATCCCATTCATGCCGATATCCGACTTATCGATCGATTCGATTCTGGGCTTTCCTGCCAGCCGACCGCCCCGCGGCGCGTGTCCCAGGCCGAAGCCGCGCGCGGTGCGCCCAGGGGCGGCCGACGCGCTGCCCGTGGCTGGCGGCCTTTGCTGCGCGGGTGGCGGTCCCCCGCGAGGTGCTCCGTGGATGGGGCGGCGGCGGCGGTGGCGGAGCTCAGAGGAGGAAGAGGTACCCATACCTCTACCCTTCGCCCGTGTTCCCCTTTTCGGGCCTCCTGGGAGGCCCTCGTCGCCACCGTTGGATTCGCCTCCGAATTCTGGTCAGAATGCACCCTGGGAGAGGTCCAGGGAGTGGTGGTATCGGTACCTTTTGGTTTCCCCAGAAGCGAACCGCGGCCACGGGAGAGAAGCCAGAGATGCTCGCCAGCTTCTCCCAACCCTTCCAGCTGACGAAGGCAAAGCAACTCGTCGCCGACTGCTGCGTGGGGGTCACGCAGCGGGGGGAGAAGCCGAAGGCGTCGCAGTTGTGGCCTCGGTGGTTGGTGAAGTGTCAGTGCTCGCGCGGTCTGAGTGCGAGGGAGCCCAATCGCAAGTTCAAGGTGCCGAAGTCGGTGCGATTCGCGATTGTGATCTTCAGCCTCGCCGGGGCCCGCGCAGCTGCGGGGGAGCCTCTGGGGCGCGGCCCGCTCGTCCTGCACTGGGGCCATTCGCCTCTCGCCACGGCGAGTCTCTTCCGCGGGTGAACGCGCGCGAAGACAGCGAGAAACAGTGGGCCGCCAACCTGGCCGGGCATGTCCCTCCACAGGAGGAGTATTCAAACATAGTGTCGTTAGGGAGCGGATTTCCCCAATCAGTGCTTGCACTCAAGGTCGCAGCGGAAGTTGAAGAAGGATTTGGCGAAAGTATCCGCCCGATTTTGGTAGCAGGCTGGGTTCCCGGGTTCCCGGTTCCGGGTTCCCGGGTTCCCGATTATTGGCTCCGGGCCGATCGGTGCATGGGTTCTGGGTTCCCGTGCTCCCAGGTTCCCGGTCGATCTCCTCAGCGAAAACAATCCACTGATGTTTTTTTTGTTATTTCTGCATGTTCTTGAATACTTTGAAAAAGTGTGGGCGGCTGCGCGGGCGGCTGCGCGGGGGTCTCCTTGGGCGCCTCCTGGGGGCCTCTTGGGGGCCTCTTGGGGGCCTCCTTCGGGCGTCTTGGGGGCCTCCATTGGGCCTCTTGGAAACGATGTTTTGGGTCTCTTGGGGGTCTCCTTGGGGCCTCTTGGAACCCTCTTGGGGGCCTCGTGCGGCCTCTTGGGACCTTCTTGGGGCCTCCTGGGGCCCTCTCGGGGCGGAAAGATTGAGTTTTCGGTGCGTGGATTCCCTCTTGGGCCTTTCTTGGACCGTCTTAGGCCCCTTTTTGGTCGTCTGGGGCGCCTCTTGGACCGTGTTGGGGCCCTCTTCGGCCGTCTTGCGGCCGTCTTGGGGTCCTCTTGGGCCGTCATAGGGGGCTTCTAGGGCCGTCGTGGGGCGACCTTGGGGACCTCTTGGTCCGTTTCGGAGCGTCGGAAAGCAGAAAAGGCGAGAAGGCGGCCAAAAACATTCAAAAACGTTGGAAAGTCCTTGAGTTTTGGTTCGTGGGGCCCTCTTGGGAGGCCTTTTGGAGGCCTCCCAAGAGGGCCCCACGAAGGGTTTTCACGTTTCGGGAAGGGCTGCTGGAAGGGTGAGGGTCAAAGCGTGGAGATGGATGGGGGGGACGGGCGTGTGTGTGTGTGTGTGTGTGTGTGTGTGTGTGTGTGTGGGTGTGGGGGGGGCGGAGGAGGTGAGGTCTGACGCTTCGAGCCCGCGGCCCCCGCTGCTTGCCTGAGACGCGGGTGGGGGGACGTGGAGGGATGAAGGGAAGGAGGGAGGGGCAAGGGTTCTGATGCTCCTACTTTCGAGAATCAGGGAAGTACCGAAACTTGAGGGTTTTCACGTTTCGGGCCCTGGGAGGCGGTACTCGTTCGACACTGGTTCGGCACTTTTCTGGGTGCTCGAAACTATTTCTGGGATGTGGTCCTTGAGTACGATGGGAGCAACATACGGCAAGGAGGAATAATTGGGTCGGGGCGGGTGGGTGCTTGGGTCCACGTGATGCTCGCGGGCGGGTGCTCTTGTCTTCTGGGAATTTCTTTGTGATCGAGCGCCCCCCCGAGGTGGGCCAGGCACCGCCGCCTCACGATCTTGGAGAGCGGGCGCTTTCAGGCGGAAGCCGGGCATTTTTTCCCGAGGACCAGGGTCAATTCCGGTCCAGTCGATCGGAATAGATATCGGTTTCGGCTGGCGTCGGGTCCGATGCGATTCTGATGTTCTGACGATCCGAAGCGGCCCGCTGCTCGCATGGCGTCGCTGTGCATCCTGGCGCGGCCGGTCCGACTCGGTTCCGGTTCTTTGCCGATGCAGCCCGTTTCGATGAACGCTCCGAGCCGACCCGATCTTCCAGTTCGATGCTGACTGAGCCTGCCCTCGTCGCCCCGCCGCGTCGACGAGGGTCCGAGCAGACGCCAGTGACGGCGTTGAGGGGGGGAGGGGTCGGAGGGGCCCTGGAGGCTCGCAGGGGCCCTATAGGCACCAGGATGAAGGCCACACGTGGTGGTGTCCACCATCCACCAAACCAGCCCAACCCTACCCGAAGGCCCCAATTTGCCCTCCATTGCCAGTGGGGAGGGGGCGTCGGGGAACATCCAAAAAACACATGTGGAACCCGTTCCCCCCCGGACCCGAAATGTGGGTCTTCGGGTTAAGTTGGGGTGGTTGGGTAGGTCGTCAGGTGTCGATGGGGGTCATGTGCTGTGAACTCAACAGTGTTTCAGCCGACGACGAAGTCGAACAGTAGGTCTACCACGTTGTCTGGCGTCCCTCTAGCGCGGGAGCTTCTGTGTTGGGCGACAATTGGAAAGTGTCTGGCACAGGTCTTGCCAATGGGAGTCGAAATCGATTCTTATGTAATCGTCCTCCCACCTCATGCTTGCCCCCTCCTCGTCCCCCTCCGATCTGCGCGCGGAAAGGGTGGGGGAATCGGAGAGAAGTGGCAGGATGAGGGGAAGTATGGATGTGAAGGAGGAGGAGGAGGAGGAGGAGGAGGAGGGAGGAGGAGGAGGAGGAGGAGGAGGGGAATGCAGGATGTGAGGGGAGGAAGAGGAGAGGAGGATAGGAGGAGAGGGAGGGAGGGAGGGAGGAGGGAGGAGGGGGGGGAGGGAGGAGGGAGGAGGGAGGAGGGAGGAGGGAGGAGGGATGGGGGATGAGGGGAGGGAGGAGAGGAGGAGGAGGAGGGAGGAGGGAGGAGGGAGGAGGGAGGGGAGGGGGGGGGGAGGTGGGAGGTGGGAGGTGGGAGGAGGGAGGAGGTAGGAGGGAGGGGTGGGGGGGGAGGTGGGAGGAGGGAGGTGGGAGGAGGGAGGAGGGAGGAGGGAGGTGGGAGGAGGGAGGGGAGGAGGGAGGGAGGGAGGGGGGAGGGAGGGAGGGAAGAAGGGAGGAGGGAGAGGGAGGGAGGGAGGGAGGAGGGGAGGAGGAGGAGGAGGGCGGAGGAGGCGGAGGAGGGCGGAGGAGGAGGAGGCGGAGGAGGAGGCGGGAGGCGGAGGCGAGGCGGAGGCGGAGGAGGAGGAGGAGAGGAGGAGGAGGAGGAGGGAGGAGGAGGAGGAGGAGGAGGAGGAGGAGGAGGAGGAGGAGGAGGAGGAGGAGGAGGAGGAGGAGGAGGAGGAAGAAGAGGAAGAGGAGGAGGAGGAGGAGGAGGAGGAGGAGGAGCGTCGTTAGCCACCTTGTTGAATGGGAAAATCTATTCTGCGACGTGTATGGCGTGCAATGGCGGCAGGTACGCGACGCTTGCCCGTCTTGTAAGGCGTGGCGCGCGAACTTGGAGTACTTCACGAGCACTGCGTGCCAAGCGTGGGGCTTGCCCGAACTTCCGGCACGCGTGGCCAGCATCCCCGACACTTG
Source organism: Prorocentrum cordatum (assembly GCA_963575745.1). Classification (NCBI taxonomy): domain Eukaryota; class Dinophyceae; order Prorocentrales; family Prorocentraceae; genus Prorocentrum; species Prorocentrum cordatum. The sequence goes on along the minus strand of CAUYUJ010005690.1, from coordinate 25,089 downwards.
CTTGAGACCGCGGACGAGGAAGGCTCGCAGTAGGCATATCTTGGAAGATTGCCCGGCCCAACACGGTATTGCAGACGCGGGTCGTCATGTCGAACGGGGAGACCTCGAACGTCGCATTGCTTTCGTGGTGGGTTGCCAGCAGGTGCAGCGCATCGTCATGGGCTTGCTACCTTTGAATGACCCAGCTTCGGAGCAGATCTTCACGGACATCTGCGACAATTCGGCCAAGCTTATTGGTGAAGGGTGGCTTCCTCCACAGGTGTGGCGTGACCCCGTGATGTGGCGTAAGCGCGAACACAACTTAGTTGCTGATTTGTTGGTCAACTTCGCAATGGACTCCTGGTGGTTTGGAGCAAACACTTTGATTTCCCTTTGCCAGGCGTTGCCCTTGATAGCTGTAACATGTTAGTCCATTCAGATGGTGGCACCCGAGCTCAGAGCTGCTCTGCCACAGGCGGTGGTCGAAGTAGGGCGTTTCATGAATGTAGCGTGGGATTTCCGGCCTCTCGTAGTGTCGGGATCATTCTTCGCCACGCCGATTTCTTCCTTCCAAGCCGAGGCCTTTGCGCTGGAGGAGTGTGCGGTTTTCTTACAGAGGCTTCTGACATGCTCACGCAGGTGGCGCAAGCGGTGCCGGCACTGCGCCGACCGCTCATGCGCAGTGAGCGGTACTAGACAGCCGACCCCGGAGGGTTCCGATGCTTCGCGAACGAACGAGCGAATGAACAGGAGGAGGAGGAGGAGGAGGAGGAGGAGGAGGAGGAGGAGGAGGAGGAGGAGGAGGAGGAGGAGGAGGAGGAGGAGGGGGAGGAGGAGGAGGAGGAGGAGGAGGAGGAGGAGGAGGAAGGGAGGAGGAGGAGGAGGAGGAGGAGAGGAGGAGGAGGAGGACGAGGGCGGGTGGGCCAGGCCTCCTCCCCCCGAAGCCGCCGAAATACGGGCTTCTCTCAGACGACGGCCGCGGGGGCCATCCAGCGCCAGGAGCCCCTGTGGGGGCCGCGCGCCCGCCGCCCGCCCCTCTGTCTCGTCGGCTTGCCGTGGCGCCGTGTCCCCGCCTCTCCGTTTTCGGCTGCTGCCCCCGCCTCCGGGCTGTTGGCCCTGGGGTCTGCCCCGGGCCCCTCCTCCCCCTCCTCCCGCTCCACACCCTCCTCCTCCTCCTCCCTCCCTCTCCTCCCTCCTCCTCCTCCTCCCTCCTCCTCTTCCTACTCCTCCTCCTCCTCCTCGTCCTCCTCCTCCTTTTCCTCCTCTTTCCCTCCAGCCGCCGTTTGCTGCTCTAGCCCCTTTCTTCGCGGCCCAGCAGGCACCCCACGCAGAGCAACTTCCGCCCCCAGGGCACCCTTTCATGATATGCCAGCGCGGCTAGCCATCCATATTCCCTTCTCTCGCGTTGTTCTGGATGCTTTTACTGGAACGGGGTGTGTATAACCCGCTCAGCACGGTCGCGACACCGAGAAGCTTGCAGATGGAGAGACAGTTCAGCGCAGGCGACGTCACCACGTTACCAGCCACTCTTGGGAGGCAGCTCGCCCTCACCAGCCCCGACGACCAGCCCCAGACCTACCTGCAACGTTCCGTCGCGAGGTGCTGCGGCAGCGGCCCTTCCACCTACAACCAAGAGGGCGTGGCCAGCGCGATCAGCTACCTCTACCGCCTCGAATACGTGACCGCGCCCCCCAGCCCGCCACCGAGCATTCAAGGACGTGCAGGAGCAGTCCGCTTTCGGCGAGGAGGTCTCGACATGAAGTTCTCCGTTGCGTCTCCTACTCCACGGCCAGGGCTCGCCATGCACCACCACGCTCGGGTCAAGACGATCAACGAGAAGCCCAAGTGGATCAACAAAACCCAGCACGCGAAGCCCACCAGGAGCACGTCGATCATTGGCCTTGACCTGCACGACCACTACGGCCAGGGCGGATTGCCTCCCGCCAAGTTCAGCAACGCGATCGGCGACGCAGGCGCTACAGGAGTACCAGGAAAGGCACCCGCCGCCTTCCACTACACGCTCGACGTGAGCGGCAAGTGCATCCTGCACAATTCTCGGTCTGCGGGGCCCACGTACATCAGTGCCCACGGGCAGGCCACACGCCCCGTCTACAGTGCAGTGCCTCAAGGACTATGCTCCTATTCTTCTTGCAGGGTGCGGCGGCGAACGGTTAAGGCACTCCAGCTCATCAGTGACAACGTGCCGCGCGACCTTGTCCTACCGAATGCAGCCGCCGGCGTCATCATCCCGAAGGTGTTCACCGACACAAAGAGGCTCGCCTGGGACTACGACAAGCTGGCCCTGGCCCTGCCGAGGACACGTATCGCAAGGAGTGCAATGGCGTGCTGGAGTTCTACCTCGGCAAGCACCAGGACAAGCTGAAGAAGTCGGTCGGGGACAACACAGAGGACGAACTCGGGGAGCTCCTCGCGAACATCATGAAGCAGAAGCGCCAGCACGAATCACGACGACAACACCCAGAGGAGTGCAGCTACGAGGCTTGGCAAAGACGAGAACACGCTGAAGTTCTACTGTCTCAAATCATGGTCGGCTCCAAATGCGGCAAGCGCAACCGCAAATACAGCCGCGCGACCAGAACACGCCCCAGC